>BSQW01000005.1:26919590-27177996 GCA_030161315.1 Eutrema japonicum
GTCCAGAAGAGCCTGAAGAGGATATAGTCTCAAAAGAAACTAATATAGTTCATATTGCTTATCTTAAACCGCACGTCAATGAGAAATTAGATGAAGTAGTCAAAAATGATTCTTGTTCTTCTATTTCCAGTAGTTCTATGACTGTTATAACGCACTTGTCTCTTGTCAAAAGTGTGGAGGACATTTCAGAAACCGAAAAGAAGCAACAAGAACATGAACCACCAAAGACTAATGGCGACAAAAATTGTGAAAAACGTGATTTCACTAGGACCATTGCCTTGCTGCCCAAGGACGTCAGCCAACAACCATGGAGAGGAGTTATTGCCTCTTTGCTGATAAAAGAAGAACCACCAGATTCTCAGATCAAACCCCACCTGAACAGCAATGACGATATTGCCCGAGGTAAACTTCTAAACTCGCATTTTTATGAAAATACTAACTTGCTTTATCTATGTGCAGGTAATCAAGTTTTAATGTCAAAACTCAAACAAGGGGGAGGGTGTGATGAGGACATTGAACCAGCTAGCCCACCAGAGGTGATCTCAAAGCTCGGCAAGACCAAACCGGGCCGATTATGGAGACTATGATGAACGGTCGGTTTGATGCATTACAAACCCGACATTGGAAACCCGGAGGACTTTTGGATACTACCAATTCAAAAGAGAATTTTACTGAGCGTACGACAAGCTTAGATCTTGTTTATTGGCGACAGCGGTTCTCTTATGGATTTGGGACAGTAACTCCCAAAGTTACTTCACCGAGTGGAAAGCGAACAAACGACTTGAAGGATAAATCAACCCCAGAGGAAATCATTAGGAGGAAGAGTCTGAAAAATAGCTTCAACATGTTCAAGGAGAAGCTCAAGCATCTGGAACACGTAGGACTGATCAGGCGTGATCACTTTGAAGGTTGGAACCTAAACATGTTGTGGAGCTCTGATTTCAATCGAATGTTCAATCAAGTGTCGCTTCCATATTACGGCACTTCAGGAAACGATGTATATATAGTTCGAAAGATCTTTCAGTCTAGTTTCCAGAACATTCAATATCTCTCCAATCAGCCCAGCCAGTCGCTCATAAACGGCCCAACAGTGGAGACGTATCTAATGGACTCAATCTTACCAGAAAATGTCAAGTGGAATCTTTTGAAGCCCAAACATGAAAGCCCACTTGAGCATGGTTTCTATGAGCTTAGGAGACACTTAGGAAGCTTTCTAGAAGCTTCCCTTCACGGCCTAAGGTGCACCACACCTCACTTGATCAAGTGGATCAAGTTTGAGCTATCTTATTTGGAGATTCTCGCCATTAATCTCCAACGGCTCTATAACTAAACACTTGACATTCGCCCCTAAGTTGTCAAGATTCAAGAAAGGCTCCGTTTTCCATATTTGGCCGATTCTCATCATTATGACTCAAACGGCTAGTTTTAGCATTTACTTTGCGATTTCCTTCTTGTTTAATTTCGTGTATGAGCAGTATATAAGCTCAGCTTAGCCTTCATTTGTAAGGGACCATTTCAATCAAAAAGTAATAAAGCATTTTCGTTTCTTGTCAAAGTGTTCTTTGCGAGAGTTCTTTTCTTTTGAATATTGTGTGCGATTCACATATTCACTAGAGTCTCTGATTAACTAGTTGTGTGATTCAATTATTTGGTTCGGTCACTTGATAGAGAGAGTCTATCATCATCAGATTGAGTGAGTCAATCACATATCACCATCCAGCCCACCATCACATCCATTTCTGTGACCAGCTTGTTGTCTTTGACAACCTTGGTGAATCATAAGATCGGTGTGACTCCGAGTCTTATATCATTTTGGTATCAGAGCTTTAAAAACTCCTATCTCAGGTTGTGTTCATCCAACCTTTATCATTTGTGTTTTCTGTTTTATTATTTACTTTCATCAAAAACGAAAAATCCATAAAAATTGTTTTTGTTTCAATTCTATTTTCCTTTGTTTTGTTATTTGATTTCTTTCAAAAACTCAAAACCAAAATAAAAATTGTCTATTTGCTTTGTTTAGTTTCATTTCATAAAAAGAAAATCCACAAAAATATTTATCATAGTCGAATTTTCCTTTATTTTTGGTTTTTGTATTATTTCCATTTAAAAAACAGAAAACCAACCAAAAATCTATTGTTTTAAAAATATTCAATTGTTTGCTTTAATTCAATAAATCAGAAAATAAAAATAAGAATTTTTCCTTTTGTTATTTTAATTTTTCGAATTTATTTGGTCAAAAAAAAAAAAAGGAAATCCATAGTTTTTTTTTTTTTTTTTTTTTTTATTCATTCCATTTCTCTCTTTCCATTCTTGTAAAACTTGAGTTTTGATTCATTGTCTTCTTTGTTTTTGGCGAGGAAACCTAGGACACAGCAGCCGCCATGGATTCAGGTGAAGAAGAAGATGGAGCAAATGAATACAACACCTCCGTGATTGATTGGGGTGAAAAGCCCGAAGCTCCATGGGAAGGAAGAGGAGATGGCGACTATGGGACTAGGAGAGAAGGCCACGAAGGTGAACCATGGGGATGCCAAACTGATTCTGAAATCAGTTTTGGGTATGAGTTTCAACGTGAGAGTCAACCATGGCACGAAAAAACAAACGACTTATGGAGCAAAGATGACATCCATGGAGAAGAATCATTGTGTGACGAAACTGAAGACCAAATCAGTTTCAAAGAAGGACATTACAGCAATGAACCAGTATATGGAGAAGAAGAGCAGTACTGTAAGTCGTGGCGTGAAGAAACCAATCCAGAAGACGATCTAGGAGAAGATCAATCATGGGGAGACGAGGCTGATTCTCAAATCAGTCAAGGAAATGAAGATCAGTTTGATGGTGAGCCTTGGAACCACGAGGCTGAACCAGAAGATGGTTATGACGATGACCCGGAGTATGACGAGGAGGATCCAGGATCAAATCAAGCGCACGTCAACGACCAGGCTCAAGATGATCCGTATGGCGAATCGACGAATGAAGGAGATTGTGAATCTCATCGTATCTATTTTTCAGGTCATAAAAAAGGACGAGAAAGCTATCTACGGTGGGAGAAGGAAATGGAGAATTGGTGTCGGTCCCACAACATCCCAAAGGAGAAGAGACTATCATGCGCAATTGACTCCCTTGTTGGAGAAGCTTTTACGTGGTGGCAACAAGAAGATGTTCGGGGCTACTATCATAATCCGATCATCACTTGGGGTGATCTCAAGCAGCGTATGTACATGGAGTTTGTACCGAAATCCTACAATCGTAACTACACTCCCAAGAGGCATTTGTTCCAAACGACTTTGAAAAGTTCGATGTCAACACCAAAACCGCAGCCTATTCTTGACCACAAGAACGCTTGCTTTCCCGAGCCAAAAAAGGTGATTCAAGGCATTCTGGAGAAGAATACAAGGGTTAAGAAGCCAGTGGGAGCAAAAGAAGTTAAACCAGCCTCCAAACAAACCGATTCATCTCAAACGCATAGCACAAACCGAAGAATGAGCCACAAGTCAAAACCGAGCAATGTAAGTCTTCTTAAGTTTTAAAAATAAATGACACTATCTGTTATAGATGTCATAAGAGAGGTCATTTTGCTGTTGTGTGCCCTGAGAGACAAGAGATTAAAATTTCTAAACCTGAGCCAAAACTGAATTCATTAGATAATTGTCTAGAAAATTCTGGTTTTAAATTTTTGAATTCAAATTTGATGCACTTGTCTTTGCCAAAGGCTACTAATGCAGGTCAAGAACAGAATGTGAAGCATCACAAGGTCACCATGAGTTGTCTTGATGCTGATAAAGATGGAGATGAAACTAGTTTCATTCTGATCCAAGAGGAACCACCGGACTATACGATGAATCCAACTACCGTGGCATCCAAGGAAACAAAACTTTCCGAGAGTTCTGCTCAGGTAAGTCCACATATTCAGCTTGCTTCTTATGATTCTAACTCTGTGATATCTAATTTGATAAGTCCAGAAGAGCCTGAAGAGGATATAGTCTCAAAAGAAACTAATATAGTTCATATTTCTTATCTTAAACCGCACGTCAATGAGAAATTAGATGAAGTAGTCAAAAATGATTCTTGTTCTTCTATTTTCAGTAGTTCTATGACTGTTATAACGCACTTGCCTCTTGTCAAAAGTGTAGAGGACATTTCATAAACCGAGAAGAAGCAACAAGAATATGAACCACCAAAGACTAATGGCGACAAAATTTGTGAAAAACGTGATTTCACTAGGACCATTGCCTTGCTGCCCAAGGACGTCAGCCAACAACCATGGAGAGGAGTTATTGCCTCTTTGCTGATAAAATAAGAACCACCAGACTCTCAAATCAAACCAAACCTGAACAGCAATGACGATATTGCCCGAGGTAAACTTCTAAACTCGCATTTTTATGAAAATACTAACTTGCTTTATCTATGTGCAGGTAATCAAGTTTTGAGGTCAAAACTCAAACAAGGGGGAGGGTGTGATGAGGACATTGAACCAGCTAGCCCACCAGAGGTGAGCTCAAAGCTCGGCAAGACCAAACCGGGCCGATTATGGAGACTATGATGAACGGTCGGTTTGATGCATTACAAACCCAACATTGGAAACCCGGAGGACTTTTGGATACTACCAATTCAAAAGAGAATTGTACTGAGCGTACGACAAGCTTAGATCTTGGTTATTGGCGACAGCGGTTCTCTTATGGATTTGGGACAGTAACTCCCAAAGTTACTTCACCGAGTGGAAAGCGAACAAACGACTTGAAGGATCAATCAACCCCAGAGGAAATCATTAGGAGGAAGAGTCTGAAAAATAGCTTCAACATGTTCAAGGAGAAGCTCAAGCATCTGGAACACGTAGGACTGATCAGGCGTGATCACTTTGAAGGGTGGAACCTAAACCCGTTGTGGAGCTCTGATTTCAATCGAATGTTCAATCAAGTGTCGCTTCCAGATTACGGCACTTCAGGAAACGATGTATATATAGTTCGAAAGATCTTTCAGTCTAGTTTCCAGAACATTCAATATCTCTCCAATCAGCCCAGCCAGTCGCTCATAAACGGCCCAACAGTGGAGACGTATCTAATGGACTCAATCTTACCAGAAAATGTCAAGTGGAATCTTTTGAAGCCCAAACATGAAAGCCCACTTGAGCATGGTTTCTATGAGCTTAGGAGACACTTAAGAAGCTTTCTAGAAGCTTCCCTTCATGACCTAAGGTGCACCACACCTCACTTGATCAAGTGGATCAAGTTTGAGCTACACTTGCCTTATTTGGAGATTCTCGCCATTCATCTCCAACGACTCTATTATTTGAAGCTTGGCCACGAAATGAAGCTTTTTCACAGCAACTAGGACGTACCTAGATACTTGAAAATCATATTTCCATATTTGGCCGATTCTCGTCATTATGACTCAAACGGCTAGTTCTAGCATTTACTTTGCGATTTTCTTCTTGTTTAATTTCTTGTATGAGCAGTATATAAGCTCAGCTTAGCCTTCATTTGTAAGGGACCATTTCAATCAAAAAGTAATAAAGCATTTTCGTTTCTTGTCAAAGTGTTTTTTGCGAGAGTTCTTTTCTTTTGAATATTATGTGCGATTCACATATTCACTAGTGTCTCGGATTAACTAGTTGTGTGATTCAATTAGTTGGTTCGGTCACTTGATAGAGAGAGTCTATCATCATCAGATTGAGTGAGTCAATCACATATCACCATCCATCCCACCATCACATCCATTTCCGCGACCAACTTGTTGTCTTTAACAACCTTGGTGAATCATAAGATCGGTGTAACTCCGAGTCTTATATCAGAAAGGTTCGTACATCGGGATCGATTTCACAAAATTGTTAAATTCAAAAAATCTTACTCAGGAGATGTTTTGTGTTCTTGGCTCCTCAGGTAATGGACATGCAGGACGTGTTGGTTCAAAGGTTGAGCCATACATCGAACTAAAATCAGATTCGCGGAAGAACAACCTTGGCTCTTCTTCTTCGGAGTATTGCTCCTCGATCGATTTCCTCGGGTGATTGAGTAGACCGAACCATGTTGAAAGCTGCATATAAGTCTGGTTCCAAGTCACTTGAAGGGTTTGTTGAAGCTTAAGAATCAATGGAGAAGACGGCTTGCTCGAAGTAGGGTGAACGGGACTCGAGAGGTCCAAGGAGAGGTGAGAAGGAGCTTGCCACGGGTCGAGGAGGCGGAGCCGCAGTGGAAGGCAGTTCGGCCGTGGGTCGGGAGGAGGCACCCGCGGCGAAAGGTGGTTTGGCCGCGACAAGGAGGGGGTTGCGATCGCGGTGAAGGGGATTCGTGGGGACTTGTTTGGTTCGCCGTCTTCTTCATCCCCTTTGTTGTTTTCTTGTTCTAGAGAGTCATTGGGCTTCTCCTCTAGGTCAAGGACAGGAACATCAAGTGTTGTGGCATGCTCCTCATGGTTTTTAGAAAGTTTCTCCACTTTCTCTTCCACTTCATCAATAGCATAAATGAGTCGATCTTGTGTAAGACTGAGCTCTCTCGACTTGTCTCTAACTTCTCCTACTCCTTCCCACAGCTCGAGGGTGTGGTTGTAGGCGGTGTTCTTGTCGTCATTGATAGAGTTATCCAAGTCTTCAAGCATATATTTTAAAGTACGTACCTAATCATTAGCTTTTTGGATATCAAACTTTTGTCTTCCTTGTTCTTCTTCAACGAGTTCCATCCTCTCGTTGAGTGTTGCAGCATATTTAAGGGTATGTTCTTCAAGGATTTTGACGTGGGCAACAAGATCATCGAACTTCTTGTTGAATTCGACGGACATTGAGTATACCTTCTCGTTTAAAGTGGCTCCGGACTTAGCTTGGGATTCGATGGTTTGATTGATGATTTATTCTAGCGGCTTTAAGCGCGTGATGAATTCCAAGCTCTCATCGTGTTGGTTTAAGATTTAATGAGGGAGACGGTATGAGTTTTATCGAGAGTTGACAAAGGGAGACGCAAAAGGCTCATCTCGGGAATAAGGATGCTCTTAGCGTCCTCGAGAGTAGTTTGTCGGTGCCGGTTTCCAATCCATGTAGAACCAGTCACGGTCGTTTTGTGAATCATGAGAGTAGTGAGCACAAGACGGGTAGTAGGAACCCTGCTTGTAGTAGAAATCTCGCTCCAGAGGCGAGTTCATGTGTTCAAAGCCAGAAACGAAGAAAAACAAAAACGAAAATTAAAAAAAAAAGTTTGTTCTTGAGTCGATTTACTAACCTCTAAGGTGTGACAGAACGATAGTAATTTCCTCCCCGGGAAACGGTGCCAAAAACTTTATGCGAGCGGATTGTTAATCCAAACGCTCGGGTTTTCAATTTATAACCTAAAGGTATGCAAGTGCACAGACGTGCGTTGTAGTACTTGAGGTATCGATCGACAAAGAGGGAAAGCTGTTCTATGAGACCTTAGGCAGAGAATTAGCAAGGAAGTCTAGAACGAGAATAAATTTTATAGAGTTTTTGTCACGAAAATTGTAAAGAACGAAAAATGGAAAATTGTTTGAAATCTAGGTATGAAAATCGATGACATAAAATAAAAGGACAAACGATTTGTAAACAGTAATAAAACGGTGTTGGTTCAACAGGGATATCTTAGGGCATGCTCGATTCAATCACGGCCCCTGAGCTTTTAGTAACACGATTCTAGATTTCAACTCCACGAACTGAACATAATAAACGGTGTAGTCTACTTTCGTACATCCTACGCACCAACAATCTATATACTCGACCAGTAGCTTTCGTCTCTGGTCGCGCAGAAAATCGTGTTGTTCGTGCTTGTTCTTTTTATTTTACGGCACTCTGTAAGTATACTTTCGTATCTTACGATGCGACACACTCTTATAGATGAAAGATTCGGTCATTTAGATTCAGCACTTATGGTGGTTCTTTAACACCTATGAATCAGCCTCTAGTTCATGACGCTAGATTCACGCATTAATAACGATCTATAAAAAAGAGCTCTAGAATTCTGTTACGGTTTTACCTTGTGAAATCCTTATCGAACATAAAATTCCCCTTAATAATCCCTTTAAACCCAACGATTAAACTACTGCACCAATCTCGAGGAGTATCGAACAAAAGGTAAAGAGCAAAAGGTAACGAACAAAAAGTAAGAACAAAACTAAACTAAAAATGGTGTAAAAGAAAGCACACGGTTTTTGGTCTCTAAAACACATAATTATAGGTCTTGAGCTCTGCTTTCGTAGGTCTTTAGGGTTTCTCCTTGACGGAAATTGAACGGACCTTTAAATTGGGCTTACGGGACGAAACTGGCTTGGATGTGGGTCCATGGTCTCTGGTCACGGCGAAACGTGCCTTGGACGCGGGTCGAAGCCTCTTGGTCGCGGCAAACTGCCTCTTGGCCGCGTGTCGGGAGCTTCTGCCAGAGGTGAACTGGGACGTCTTGATCTTGATGTATCTTCTGATTGAACTGTTGGATCGTCCTCAAATCAATTGGAATGGAAAGGTAGCTGGTCCTTCTTGAATATCTCCAAAAATTGGGCTGGATCAGACGGTGAGAAGAGCCTTTTGGCTGTTGAACCTCTGACGGTTTGACTTTGTGCTGAAAATCTGGTTTTCCTCCAATTTGCAATGCTTTTGCCTAAGTATCCTGAAAAGAGTCTTGAAACTACAAATATGCGAAAACCGTAATAAAAACATGTAAAAGCGAATGAAATACTTATTAAAGTGTTCTAAAATATATAGTAAAATGGGTAAAAATATGGTGTTATCACACGCCTTTAACTTTAAAGGAGTTAGCAATGGAGAATTCAGGTAACCGTATGATAATGTGGGCCGGACTTGGGAATTTGAGAAGTAACCGGATAAGTACATGGTGGTTTCTATCTAACTTCAAATCTGTTCTAATTGGTTTACGACAATGAAGGTTAGTACGATGTTCTAAAGAATTGGTGTGTTTCCGCGTTTTCAGACATTTTTTGTATTCCTAGATTTTATGTTTTTCCTTGAGGACAAGCAAAAGTCTAAGTCTGGGGGAATTGATATACTCTATATTTTACTGTTTTTAATACGGATTTTATTATTTTATCTAAGCATTTTTATTTGGTTTTGTGTTCTTCGAGGTAGTTTTCTCGTATTTGTAGTTTGAAAGTCTATATAGGTCAAGTCATCAAAAAGGATGCAAGATGGAGCCAAAAAGGAGTTTTCCACGTCCAAGACATGTTTCCAAGTCCAAAAGATCAGCCAAGCACCTAAAGCTCAAGAAATGTGGATTTCTCCAATTGGACAGCACAAATGCATCAGAATTTTCACCTTCGTTGGATGCCTTTCCGTTGATGGAAGTTGAAAGTTGGTGCTAATGTGGCATTTTGAGTCATCCTTCATATGGAAGTAGTTGGAAGACGTTTGGAGTAGTGGTCAGTAACATACAGAAATAAGGAGACATGTCCGTCTTACTCGAAAAAAGGAGACAAGTGCAGAAATAGGTTCCAAGCTCGGCCCAGGAGCTCGGCCCAGGAGCTCGGTCCAGAAGCTTGATCGATCTTGCCACCCCTGCGACCCATAAACTCCCTTTTCGGTTTAATAAAATCGTAGGTCAACTTTAGGATTATATATACTTGTTTTTAGCCTCACAAAACAGAGAGCCACCCTAGAATAAACACAAAAAGGCAGTAGCCATCTCTTTCATTTGCTTACAAGTTTTTCATTGATTTTGGATTCTAAGATCTTTAAGGAGAAGATATCGACTTTGTACGTCGATATAGAGAAGTTTTCTCATCCTTACTCTTTTAATACAAGTGTTCTAATCATGATATCTATTCATACTTGATGTGTTTTGTGCATCATAAGTGAGTAGTTCATTTTTTAGGTTGAAGGGGATCCATGGGTGCATAATTCGATATTGTTATGATGATTGTTTAAAATGGATATTCATATGGTTCTAATCTTTATTTGTTCTCAATGCATGATTAATTTACAGCGCATTTAGTAATCTAATCTTAGCTTAATATACTCTCCAAAAGATTGTTATATTGCCGAAACTAGTATTTGATGAGCTAAACGTCTTAACCTTTCAAAAGTCGAGCTAAGGAGTTTAGTGAACTTTATCATTACTTGTTCGATTTAAAGCATGCTTTCATTTTACAATAACCCACGAAAGCTGAGTCTATTGGTTTGTAAAACATAGTGGTCGGAGCCATGACAGTGGAAAGACTATAAATTCGTGTTTTGTGTTCAAGACTGTTTTACTTAAATCCCTAACAAATCATCTAACTTATCGTTGCATGTTTTACATGAGATTTCCCTAAAACTCAAAGCTGTACAAGGAGAGGACTAAGGCGTACCATGACAAAAAAAAATCATTTCCAGACACTTTGAACCCAATGATCAGGTACTTCTGTACAACTCTCGTTTGCATTTGTTTCTTAGTAAATTGCGTTCTCGTTGGTCAGGTCCTTTCACAGTCAAGAAAGTTAGACCACATGGTGCGATTGTCCTGACAAATCCTTCAGGCGAAGAGTTCACTGTCAATGGACAAAGGGTGAAATATTATTGGGCGCAAGAGATTCCAGAAGGACACATAATGCCTCTGGGTGATGCACCCACTGCCTGAATGGTGGTACAGTCAAGCTAATGACGTTAAACGAGCGCTTGGTGGGAGGCAACTCACTGGTAAGTCAGTACATATGAGTCTTTTATTTTTCAAGTTTTTGTTTTGTGCTTTGTTGTGTCACGTGAATCAGATTCGGAGGCTCAGTATCGATCGACACCATTTGGTATCGGTCGATACCAGTTTTAAACGCACATATTCCAATCGATCCCAGCGTATCGATCGATACTACCACCCAAGTAAGTTTCCTCATAAAACCCTATGGTTTCTCTCCTTCATCTTCATTAGCCCCCATCGACCGACACGAGCATACACTTCCCAAAATCACCAAATGTTTGTTTCTTCACAGATTTGAGTGATTCAAGGGTGTATCTTTATTGGATTTTCGTGCTCATTCTCATTCTCTCGCCCTTTCACTCAATCTACAAGGTACGCCTTAGTCCTCATTCTCATTCTCTCATTCTCATTTTTTTGTCATGGTACGCCTTAGTCCTCTCTTTCAACCGGTGAAAGACGAATACCTCTCCCTCATGGCAAAGGAGTGAAGAGGATGAGTACTCTCTCCTCAACCACGCCAAGCTTTCGTACGACGAGGCCAAACACTCGAAAGACTCCTCCTGCTGTTTTTTATTCCAAAAGAGGGAACCATCAAGAAGAGTAGCACACGCTATTCGGATCGGAGTTACTTGCTTCTCAGTCTTTCCCCTGAATCTCACTAGAGGAAATTTCTCCTGAAGAAATTCCTCGTACCGAAAAAAATATGTTAGAAGCAGAGCAACGAATCAGGTAACATGGGAAAACCTAACCTCCTGTCCGAGATCTGTGTTTTATAGGAAAGCCTTTGAACCATGATCTGAAGACCTCATGGTGTTAACCCGAAAACCAATACGAACATATCAGAAGAAAACTCCATGAGATCTATCATCTAGACCGAAAGACGAGAAGTCATCAACAAGAAGGTGAAAGAAGAACCCTATCTCAGAGAATAGCATTTGGAAAAGTCTGAAGAAGAAAGGAGAACTCATTCACCTTAAATACAAGAGTAAGTCGACCCAAAAGGTCTTTAGGTAATAGAAGAAATTTAATGAAGAAAAGAACCGTTTAGTTCCCCAAAAGTCATTTACTCTCTGGAGTCTAAACAATTCAAACTATGGATCACTCCACACGTGAAAAGAGGACCCACCATTTAGCGCGATTAAAACAAACACACGTGTATAACATAAAAAATCTAGTAAAACAGTGATTCACCCCTCATATTACGGTAGTAAGGAGCATATGATCTAAATATTTTGGAGCTCTGACCTCATGCTATGGCTAAAGGGAAAATAGGCGAACCGACTCAATCCATATTCTTACCTCATACTACGATAGAAGTGAGTGGAATGGCTAAACAATATTATTGCCTCATGCTACTACAAAAAGAAGTAGAATAAAATACTATTCCTACCTCATGATACGGTAAAAGGGAGTAGAGCTAATAAAACTCGCTCGGTAGTCTCACCTCATGCCACGACAAAAGGAAGCAAAACTATTAGGTTAAAGTTTTACTCCGCGTTACGGAAAAAGAAAGTGAAATTCATTTTTCATAAACACGCCAAAAAGCAAAATAAAAATATTTTTACACCGATCGAAGAAAAAACGGATCTGTAAAAATGATTCTTGAAATCTAAAACATATTACAAAAAAATCATTAATCTGCGATCTTTCTCCCTTAGAGCATCCTCGAGCACGGAGATCCGCTTCTCAATTGCAGAAAGCCTTTACTCCACTTTCGCAAAGGGGTCCTTTTATGTGGAATCATCTTCTATTGCAATGTGTTTGACCAGAGGAGTGATACTAGAATAGAAGAACGAATCCCAAATTCTGGAAACCACCAATACAACTTAGTCTGAATAAAAGAAAAGAAAGACCGAGGCTCTTGACTGCGAATAATTTATATTTTGGGGGAATCCGCATACGGTGATTCACCCCGAGAACGGTCTAAAGCCTCAATCCGCCGAAGTTTGGGAGAAGAAGGTCAATCTCCAACAACGGGCAGTTAACCTGGAAAGGAGCGCCTTAGTTCCCCCTGCCCTCCAGGAAAAGGGGCAGGAGAAGTCTGAGGGACATCATATGTAGAGACTCCTGGAGTAAAAAGAGGGTTAGAAGACGAGCGATTCAAGCACTATATAAATCAGGAGGAAGATGCAAACCTTCCTATAGAGTGTCGGCAGTCCGGCTTTGCCCTTTCTTAACAATGGACACTAGGATTTCACCAACGAGGTTGTTCCATCTTTTCGTTTTGGAGTAAAGTTTCTTAAGAATAACTTGAAATTGTTGGGAATCAAAGGGACGACGATTCAGTGTTAAAAGAAAATGATCACACGATCAGCATCAGAATGAACAGAGCAAATAGAAAGAAGTTAATAAAGACGAAAACCTGAATTTCTTGTCCAGTTCGTGAAAAGAGGAGGTGAACTCCATTCAACGAAGATACCACTAACGCGATAGTAAAAATACGCCTCCCATCAAGCATTGTTCTCCTTTGGGAGGTCATTCAAAAATGACCTCCCAGTTTTCGTGAGCACGAAAATAAGGGTCCCTGCTCGAATAGCGTTGGGATTCATGAACTCAAGGCGAAAGATATCTTCCACACTTAAGGAAACACTCGAGTCATAGGCTACAACGATGAGGACGAGTATGTGACGAACAAAACTCGGAGTTATTTGAGAAAGGTAAAGACCAGTCTCATGGAGATACTAAACCAGGAGTTTCGGAAGAGGAAAACGGAAACCTCTCTCGCGGAAATAGGATTCATACACAGCATAATCCATTTGGAGACCTCTTCGGATTCTCGTTCGAAGAAGGAATGATAACCATGACCTGTTGAGAAAGACTTCAATCACGGTAGAGAAAATATTAGGAATTCCGAGTACATTGAGTCTCCGACCAATAGTTAACCAAAGGAGAGGGCGGATAGCGGAAGAAGATGCCACCACAGAAAATATTTATGAAGAAGATGAACATTTAAAAGATGGTGATTCGGAGTGAAGAAAGAAAGTGAATGGTCATGCTGAAATTTTCGCCTAATGAAAGTAGTTCCGGAGTGAAATTCCTTAAACGTGGAAGTTAAATCCCTCCATTTAAGGAATTGGGGGGCCTGTGGGGGTTTCCGGCCCAGTAAATTGGGACCAAAAACCTATGGCAAAAAGACCCTGTAAAGTCAAAGAAGCCAAGTGAGGTCAAACGAATAAACGAGATGATGAGCCTAGCTGTAAGACCCATCAGAGTGAATATATGCGGTCAAAAGGGAATAAATGTAGAACCGTTAGTCAACTCCGCCGAGACTAAAGACTCGTTCAAACTAGTGAGTTAAGTCGCCTAAACGTAACGGCCGGAGCCTCGGACTTAAAGATCATTCATGGTGAATCAGGCGGAGTAAACGAAGATGTTAAACGCGATCTCGGAGTATAAAACAATGACAAGAGAAAGGAGCAAGGAGCAAGGAGCAAGGGGACCATAATCCAACTCTCTATACCACTCTCAACTACAACCTATTTCTACTCAAACACTTGTCTTGTCTTTGTTCTTGTTCTTGTAAATCGTTCTTGAGAATCAAAATACTAAATTAATTTACTCCACAAAAACTATGTTCAAATCGCTTTCCGATCATGTATATTCTCATCGAACAACAAACTCTCAGTTTATTGTTCGATAATTCCTCAGTTTTTCTTTTTTAAAGATAAGCAAAAATTTCCCGCGTATTCATATTTACAAGTATTGACGTTGTATTTCCTGCTACAAGATTCTTGGAATGGAAAAGCGAAAGCAGGCTCCGTGTGACACTAACCATCAATTGTTGTTCACATTTAAAATATTGTTAGACTCACTCTCGAGAATAGTTTTAAGAGTGACATTCTAAGTGATTATCAATTTCATATATAAATCCCCATATGTTTAATATCCATTACGTCATAGCTCCCAAAGACTTTTGTTGGTTATATTGATTAGTTGGTTACATATTGGTTCTTTAATTAATGAGTTAATGAAAAAGCTCTGCTAACAAAGTATAGATTAAAGTAAAGATGCCTTGTCAAAGAGTCGTGTTCCCCTAAGTAATAATTTCATCGTTACAACAATAATTGAATTGCCATTAACTCTCAAAGCTTATTCAATCAAATTACAAACTGACGTTACATTTTTTTCGTTTAATTGATTTACAAATTGGTAAACATGAACATGTAATTTATATGCTGACAAAAAAGAAATAATATGTGTTTAAAACCGTGTGAATAATTTTATGATTAGTGCAAAGGTTTCGTATGATTTAATGTCTTCTTAATGTACAAAACCAATGGGCAATTGGGTTATTATTATTTTTTTTTGTTTTTTGTTTTTAATAAATTTGACATAACCGTGGGTATATCTTGAGAAGGTGGTTTATTGTTTCTACTAAATTTAGCAACTATAACAAATTATATTGATGGAGTACGATTCTACAGTCCTCTTTGAATGTTTTTTTTTCTTTCTGAAATATAGTTTTATAATATATATTTTTTAAGAAAAAGATCTATATATAATATAATATAATTTTTTAAAGGATTCAATCCACATAAATTTCAACTTTTTGGTTATCCACCATTACCTAATCGTGTTATAATTATTTTCTAGATCATATATTAATATAGTTATAGTTAAAAATAATTAGTGTTTGACATGATTATCTAATTACGATGTTTTAGTGGGATGTATGCTTTGTTATTTATAGGAAAATTCGAGCTTTGCGTGTTATTAAGATTTAAAGCATTAAATTGTCAGAGAATAAATTGGGAGAAGATGTATTAAATTAGAATTTAACCTAATGATGTAAATGTTGTAACATATAACATATCATTTCTCTAATTGATTGATGTTAATGCCATTTTACTTATTGACTGATGTTAATGGCAAATGCAATTAATATTAATTAATATTATAATGATTGGACTAAAACCTAAACTAATTTCTTATAGACGTTTTTTAAAAAATGATGCCATGTATTTGATAAACATAAAGATTTACCTCTAACTTTTTGTTTTGCATGATTACTCAATTATTAACTAACTAACTTTAAGGTTATGTGCTCCATTTTGGTGAACTTGACTCTGATTGTGGGTTTAATTTCAACGAAGAAATAAAATGAATCAATTCAGACGAAAAAAGAAGAACAAGGGGAACATGAAGAAAACAAAATATTTTACAATTTACCGATTGGGTCTTAATTAAGAGCTTATGGATACCAATAGATCTTATGTATATACATTATAGTAATGAGTTATACGTTTTTGTAACAGGTTAAAAATTATTGTATCATATATAAATATATAGATTTATATCTAACTTTAGTGTTTACACGATATAATAAACATGTTAGATAGATAACAATAATGAGTTATATCTAACGTATTAAATTGGTTTTATATTTTATGTGTGCTAATGATTTTTTTAGTGTGCTATAAGTAAACATACCTCGTTAATCAAATATATATTATGTTAAAATAATAGTTTACATGATAAAATATATTTTACAATTGTTACATCTATTTATATATATATATATATATATATATATATATATATATATCCCAATCTCAACATCTACTTTGCAATGAATATCATAGTTTGTGTGTTATATGTGTTATTAATTTGTTTAATACGATAAACAATAATATAACTCGTTACTAAAATATATATTATACAAAAACAAGAAAGTTACAGTGCTAAAACAATGTTTTCTAATAAAATCATAATAGTTATCGTGTTACAATTATATGTAACATGTTAAGTTACCAAATTACAACAATTTGAGACATATGAAGAAGAAAAAGAGAAACAATCGACACTATCCCTGATGAGTGATAACAACAATAACAACCCAACAAACAAGATGCAAAACCCACAAACTTTAGATGATCGATCTGTCGTATAACCGAGGTGAGTTAAGAAATACAAATCAGCAACAAGGTATGACAACAAGGATACACAAGTAAGAAGTGACTGAAAACTATGGACATCAATTGGTCCGTTTTCCCTTGCGATTTTACATATTATCTTGCATCCTCTGGCAAAAACAGTAACCCTAAACACTTTAACCTCACCACTTAAACAATTTTTAATACCTAGCGTCGTCTACCCTGAATGCAAGTTTAATGAGAAGTTCACACAATATTTAAATGAATGTAGAGACCTAGTTACCGGGATTTTAGAGGATAAATGGTTTAGATTTTGGATGACGGATTCGTGAACTAGTATCGCAAGGACTTTTGGTGAGAATTTTATAGATTTTTTGCAGGGATATTGTCTTTTTATTCTTTTGTCGGTTTTTCCATTTTCTCTGTATTTTCATTAAAGAGTCGAGTCTGTATTTCCTTTTTCTTTTGAGTTTACCCTAATAGGTAAAGCCGAAGAGCTATTAATAAAGCACCGCGACATTGTACTCCTTTACGTTTTTGCATATCGATAAAGATCGAATTTTCTTCCAAAAAAAAAAATTCTTGAGTACAAACTCCATTGGTTTTGTGTGGTTTTCCCTCTGCTTTGGTGATCATCCTAGACTTATCACGGTCTCATAATTCCCTGTGGCATCTCTCGTTCCATCTTTCTCGTTCGTTTCTGTGATATCCTGATTTTTGGTCTAATATATCTCCGTTTCTAATTTCTTGTTTAAGTTGATTTCTAAATCCTTCAGAAATATTCCCAACTAAATATTTCTTTTTTATTTTATTCTAAACCAAATATTCTATATTCCTTTTAGATCATCTCAAATCTTCCTTTTGTTTTGTTTTTCCTTTTTCTTTTCGTTAAACAATTTCTCTATAAATACCTAGTTAAGTCTTTCATTTTTTCTTTTCCAAAACCCTAGCCACTTTTCTCTCTTTTTCTCTCCTCTCTCTCGTGGCCACCTCTCTCTCTCTCCTCCACGGTTTTCTCTCCTTGCCATCTCTCTCTCTAGCCGTGATGTCCTTTCCGTTGCCTCCTTCTCTTTCCCGTCGTCTCCTTTGTGCCAAGGTGAGGACTTGTTGCCCCTCTTTTTCATACAAGATCTCGATTTAATGTTTTTTGATCAAACCTTCTTTTAAAACCTAGCTTTCCACTAAGCAAGCAATTTGATTTGTTTAGTGTTCTCTGTTGATTGCCAATTGACTGTAATATTTATATTCCACCATATTTTAGTAGATCTGCTTCTAGGGTTTGTTGATGAATTGATTGCTGCTTGATGGACAAGTTACTTGAATATGGATTAATGATTGATGAACCTTAATAACCTGGTGAATTGTTTGTTATGAATTGAGATCCCCATTGTTACAACTTGGTTAAGTCCTGTTTGTGAGTCTTAAACCCAGTGGATTAGAATGATAATGATATAACTTGGTAATACACCCCTCGTCCACGGGATCTTCTCAAAGGAGCGGTAATGGTTGGATAATCCTCAAACGAAAGTTTGAGGCGGTGAAATCGTAGCTTCGGAGATGTGGAACCGGCTCGAAGGCGTGAGACTCCTCTCAATAATCCTCCCAACTCGCAGCTCGCTTGCGGACACCTCTTGACGACGATCGTTTGAATGGTTACCCACAAAGAGAGATGGAAATCTCTTTGATAAAACCGAAATCGAAAACTAAGAGAATCCACTCTAAGAAATTTGAAAATAAGAAAGAAGTTATTTGATTAATTGTTGAGAGATCAACAATGATCTCGAAATGTTTAAGTAGACAAGGGAGTCCAAGGGACTAAACACACCTCGAAAATACAAGAAGAAAACTCGAAAAAGATAAAAGAAATAAAGAGAGTTTGAATTGACTTTGACTAAGGAAAATTCGAAAATGTCTCTTGGGCTTCCTTGGTCGAAAATGTGATTTGATAATGGGCTGGATTTGGGCTTGGGGAAGAGGTACCAAGGCCTCGTTAAAAACCTTGTTACGTAAAACCCAATGGGTAAAAACCGTAACTAAGGAAAAGAGCACACTTGGGCTTGAATCGAAACCAATGCGGTTTGAAACACCTCTTGCTTAGCACCCAAATATTGTGAACGGTTTTGCACGTGCTGGATGAGTCCTCCTAGTACCTCCTTAAGCTTCCTCGACTTAGCTATCGTCATTGCTCCTTCCGGGACATGCAAAGCTTCCTCGGGTTCAAGTTCTTCCTCGTCAAATGTTTCCCCGGGAAGTTCCCCGAGAAAGTGATTAACCTCCGTTGAGCCGTATAGGATCATATCACTTGGTATTGTGTGGAGTTATCTATATTAGTTGATGGAACTGGAGGGGTGTATACTTTGGCATCAGAACCTTCTGTTGTGATTGTCCTGGTGGAGTCTATGCCTTGGCATCAGATCCATATTGTTTGCTGGAACTGGTGGGGTAGTAAGCTTTGGCATTGGAACCTTCTGTGTGATGGGAATGGTGGAATGCATACATTGGCATCGGAACCAATTTGCTTGATGGGACTGGTGGAGTATATACCTTGGCATTCTAAACTTTTTGTGTGATGGAACCGGTGGGGTCGTATACTTTGGCATCGGAACCAACGCTGTGAGGGTTGGGCGAACCCTCGGTGTTTGTATGACCCGTCTGTTAGGAAATGTTGTTATGTTACCCAAATTGTTTGTGCTGATTTTAGAATTAGACTTTCATAATAGTATCTTGTGTAATTGTCTGGAAGTGAACAGTTAGCATCCACAAGGTTCATCCTCTCTGAGTAATCTCCATTACTCACCCCTCTTCTTCCTTTTTATATGTACAAGTTAGCGAGGATTGGTTATGTCTAATATTGTTGTGTGACTTGGGCGTTTTCCTGGCGATCATGTGTGCTCACCATTGGACCCAAACCATGCGACTTAACCATTGGGTTTAGTGTGCAAACCTAACATGCTCGAATTCCCCGGTTTCTTTGGAGGTTTCTTCGGAGGCCCGGAAACGGAGTGTTACAGTTTCGGTACCATCTTTTCGTGTAGAAAAGGGCAAGCCGATCGGCCGATTGTCTCCACTCCATCTGTTCCACCTTGTAAATCTCATTGGATCCTACATTAATAATCCTCACGTTTCTCGTTTTCTACTTCCTAAAAAAAAAATATTTAGTTTTCTTTATATTTCATTAGTTTGGAACTCATAATTTCTTTCCCTAGTAACCGTTAAATCTTGCATCATTCGTCTAATGCTAATGAAGTTTTATCATTAGCGTAATTAATTTCACTATTTTGTCTTTTACTTAGTTGCCCATAAACAGTTTTGAATTTTAAAATCTTTATTAATTTATCTGATCATTGAAATTTTCATTAATTTACTTAAACATTAAAATTTGTGTATTTTTTTATTCTTTATAACGAAACACAGTGCATAAAATGATTAATCATAGTATTACTTAACTCGTTAGAAAATTGACCATAATTGGAAATTTGACGTTCCAAGAGCTATCAAAGAAGTCAATATAATAGTGTTGGTCGATGGGGCCAAATCCATTTGTGTTTTAACACATCGGATTACGAAATTTCTAGATATTTCATTTTTTGTATTGCTTTGCGATCTTTTATAAAAAGCAGACGAAGTTTTCAAAAAGTATTGCTTTAGATAACCTTAACAGAACTAAAATTTAGACCGACCAAGATTTGGAATCTACCTTTCAACATAAAAAATACTTTTTTATATATCTCTATAAATGGATCTAGATAGTCTCGTTGGAAAGAAACAACAAGAGGAGTATCTTAAGGAGTTAATGCCCTCTCACCTAATAAAGAGCTACGCACATTTAACTACTATATGATGCTTTCATTGTTAAGCGAAGTCGTTTTTCTATCTTATAATAAAATAATAACATATGATAAAGCTTAAAATTAAATCCAAAAAGTAATAACATATGAACAATATTATTCTATATATTCAATATATTAATCATTAATGTCAAGTTTCAACAATTTCTTCTTAAAGAATTTTTATGATTTAAAGACGTGTTCTTGAATATTTACATAAGAGATTTTAATCATTTTTAAGCTTAGATCTATTTGCATCTTTAATAATGTGTAGCAGAAACCCATTTATACATAATAATTTTTTTTTGGGTTTAATTACAATAAAACACTTGCTGATCTGATCATATTTACCTTTACACAGTACAATTTAACTTTGTTTAATTTATAGATTAATAGTCGTTTCAGCCTAAATATGTTCTTTTCACGCATCTTTAATTTCATCTCTGAACTTTTTCGTCTAAAAATTGGCATGTCATTATCCAAAATAAGCCACGGTAGTGGACTTATCATAGCCAAATCCACAAATTCGGTTGCCCTTTGATCCATGTTCAAGCCTTACCCCGTTGATCCGCTTGTCTACCTTGATCTCATTTCTTTGCAGAATCACAGTCAGTCTGTATATCGACTCATACAAACAAAATCATCTTTGTGGTGTTTAGCTATGGTGTGTCAACATGTCAATTTTGGTGTGGGAATGACGGTATTTTTGTAATTCAAATAATTCAAAAAACATTACACCAATAAAATCTATTAACTTACATATTTTATTTAAAAACAATGTTTCGCGAGTTTAATATATCAATTATAATTAATTAAAATTTAATAATTATTATATCTATAATATATTTGTGATTGTTACCATTTAAACATTGGAATCGCACTATCTTACCCGAATTACTTATTATGTACCGCTTCATACGATATTACCATGTGGACCTAACTATTATTCTGAAATATCATTTCCCAATGACAATGTGCAAGCAAGTCCGCAAGCGTGGTCTAATCAGAATTGACATTTAAACTAATCATTATCTTTTGATTATCTGAAGTTGATTTCTTGTATACATGATTCTTCTAATAATCAATAATTATGATACCTTAATCTGAACGCTTAGACTAAAAGACTGGTAAACTATCAATAAACCAAAAGGGGAATAGTTTTTAACTGCTCCAATATTTTTAAAATTGGTAGTCGATATCTTGGTTGAAAATTTTGTTTAAAATATTTTGAAAGTTGAATGGCGGTAGAGTTCTAAAATAAAACTGCAAAACAACTGTTTTTTTTTGTGTGTGTTGAAAACCAAATACAAAATAAATGTTATCCAGAAAGAAAGAGAAAATTAATCAAGAAAATAATTTTAAAAGTTGGCCAGAAGATGTTAAACAAAAACAAATAAATTTATAGCTCGAACTTCTAAATAAAGATGGATGATGTGCAGTAAACGATTAGCAAGTTTTACCCCTAAAACAACGGCAAGTTCACATCAATCACGATAGTATATTATGGGATCGAATCCACATATATTTATGTACCTAGGATTTTGAACAAATCTAATTTCGCGTCTAAGTTTATCAAATTTTAGAGTGAGTGTCACGGTTTATTCAACAAAGAAAATAAAATAACAAAACAGAAACTAAACAGTGTAAATTCAATTATTATAAATGTTGGGCAGCAAGAACTTCTATGGGGTTCATGGATCGAATCAAACAAGTGGTAGATAGGATTTCTAGCGACTTAGTCGAGTGAGTTCAAGAACTAAAACACGAAATTGTATTTAACTTACTATCATAGCACTAAACACCTATACCTAAACAACTTAGTTACTCAGTTTTCGTTGGTAACTACGCAATCAGATCAACAATATGCGCTCACAAAGTCCTATAAGTATTCTTTCGTATTTTATAACACAATTGCTCGCTTACTCTAGCTTAGGTTAATAAATTCAGCACGTTAGTGGTTTTATCTTCCTTAGATCGGTTACTAGGTGATCAATCAAGCAACATGCATTAACAAACAATAAGATAACGAAGAACTGTAATAAGTATCCTAATTCTAACAACCTAATATGATAGATCCATGATTAAACCCTTCGAAAACCCTTAAACCCCAACAAGTAAACTACTCATACATTGAATTGCAAAACATCCTTAGATTAATAAAGAATTGCAAAAACATTAAGAATAAAGAGATAAGAGGGTTTCAAAATCTTCTCTATGAAGTACATAGTTGAGATCTGCCCCCGAAGAAAAAAGATCGGAAAACGGTTAAAAGCTATAAAGTCTCTATCTATGCTTAGTATGAAGTGATTATTGAAGTGTGTAAGGTGTATCTTCGTGGTGACGCCCTAAACATGGTATTTATAGGGTCTTCTGGTCTCTTCAGGCGTATAGGGTTCATCTTTGGGCAAAACATGTGACATATTTGAAGTGGGCTTGAAGATGGGCTTTATCCGGGAGAAAGTGAAGCTGTTCGTGGGTAGATGTCTCCTGGCCATGGGCACACCCCCTGGTCGCGGCCAGGGTGCGGGTGCATTTTTTTGCTTATGCTTCATTTCCGAGACAGCTTGACAGGACTTCATTGCTCTTCATGGTTCTTGAGATTGAACCGTAGGATCGTCCTCCAATTAATCGGAGGTGAAAGGTGGTTGACCTCTATCTTGTGTCCAAAATTAAACTTGATAAGGCGGTGAGAAGGTCTTCATATGGTGTTGAAATTTTGACGGTCCAAATCTGTCCAAAATGGACTTTTGCTCCTCTTTGGGCTTCTTTAGCCCAAATTACCTGAAAAGACTTTTGAGACTCCAAAACATTAAAATCCCTTGAAAACCATTAGAAATAATGTTAAAATTGCTACAAAAGATCTTGAAATGATGTATAAACAGGTGTAAGAACGGGTTATGTCAACTCTCCCAAACTTAGATCTTTGTTGGTCCTCAAACAAAACATAAATCAAAGCTCGAAAAGAAAATTGAAAATCATGGGAACTCACAAAGCTCAGAGACCGTCCTTCTAAACCATAACCATTCGAACCATATCCATCTAAACTCAGCCCAAAAAAATCTTAGGTAGTCCAAGGTATCCGTCACGCGGAATATGAACTTTCTAGACCCAAATTTCAGGCAACTAGCTATCTACGTTCAATAAACTTTGCGTGAACTTCTCATCAAAATGACTAACCAAGACTAACGAGGCTAGATATATAAGGCTTTTTAGAGGTGAGGTTAAAAGTGTTCCGGATTACCTTTTTTGCCGGAGGATGAAAGATATAACCAAACTTTCCAATATCTTCTTCTTTCGCATGGATG
This sequence comes from Eutrema japonicum, assembly GCA_030161315.1. Lineage (NCBI taxonomy): Eukaryota > Viridiplantae > Streptophyta > Magnoliopsida > Brassicales > Brassicaceae > Eutrema > Eutrema japonicum. The sequence goes on from BSQW01000005.1 coordinate 26,943,212, forward strand.
TTGCTGCGAGTTCCTCCTTTTATGGTAACATAATATTTCTGCCATTCCCCCAGACTTAGGTTTTTCCGCTGGATTCAAAATGAATCTCGTCTAAAATTCTTACAAACAAACCAAGGCTTGCCTTCTTGAAATTCTTGGCCAACTAAGACTCTTTCAGGCTTTTTATTTTCTTTCGCATGTGGGAAACGCCTTTTGGGAAAAAGTCTTAGGAGCACGAAATTTACAGTTGAGTTTGAGATTTCCAAGACAAAACCGAGCTCCTTTTGTTGTCGATATCACCTTTACCACGCCCGTCTAGTCTCTTGTCTCGAGTGACTGAAAACTGTGACATTCCTTCTTCTTGGGCGTTTTTGCACATAACTGCACATAAGATAACAAGAGAGAATGCATGAGGTTTGAAAAATGTTTAAGGTTCGGGTTGGGTACTTGATAACACCGTATTTTTACCCATTTTACCGTCTATTTTATAACACTTTAATAAGTGTTTAACTTGATTTTATATATATTTTATTATGGTTTTCGCATATTTGTAGTTTCAAAACTCTTTTCAGGTTAGATAGGTAAAAGAATTACAAATTGTAGAAAAACCAAATTTTCGCCTTAGAGTCAAACTGTCAGAAGTTCAACTGCCAAAGAGGTTATTCTCACCGTCTGATCCAGCCCAATTTTTGAGATATTCAAGAAGGACCAGCTACCTTTCCATTCCAACTTTATTTTAGGATGATCCAATGGTTCAATCAAAAGTTGCATGAAGATCAAGACGTCCCATACGGCCACTCCCAGAGCAGCTCCACCCGCGGGCAAAAGGCAGTTCACCGCTGGCAGAAGCTCTCCACCAGCAGCTAAGGACTGGTTTGTCGAGGTCAGAAATGTTGAACCCGCATCTAGCCCCTGTTTTGGTCCCGTAAGCCTATTTGCAAGCCCGTTCGAATCTCATCAAGTCCAACTTTGGAGAAACCCTAAAGATCGACGAAAACAAGAGAGAAAACCTATAAATATGTGTTTTAAGAACCCTTATTTGTGTGCCTTAGTGTGTGTCATTTTAGTTTACTTTTTGCATTACTTTTTATTCTTAAGTTATAGCTTTTACTTTTAGAGATTGGAACAGAACTTTTCTCCATACTTCAATCTTAAAATCGATAAGCTTCTTCTTCAATCTCTTGTTCTTTATTTAATTATGTCTTTACTTTCTTTAATTATGTTCGAGTAGTTTTATCGTTGGGTTTAAAGGGATTATCAAAGGGGATTCACATGTTTGATAAGGATTCCACAAGGTAAACCTAGCCTTATTCTAGAATTCTTTCATATAGATTATTTTTAATGCATGAATCTAGCGTCATGAACTAGTTGGGCAACGGATAATCTCTAGGGTTTATTGTTAAACCAGAATTCGCACACATCGTAGATTGGCGAATTCAGTTTAGAGTTTAGGAGAATTATTTTTATTAGATTTATAGCTGTGCCGTTGAAGGCTGCCTACGTACCCTTCAAATAGGGATCAAGCCAAAACGTAGTTCTTGTTACAAAGGATGTGATGAGATTTTTAGATGATTAAGAATGAGGCGATGGCCTCCTTATTTATAAGTCTTGAAGTCCTTAGCTCTTCCTTTTCCTTCTTGACTTTGTATTGGCAATTATCCTTTTTCCTTGAAGCTGATAAGGATAATCTCCTTTCTTTCCGGGATTTGCCTTTATCCAAATAAAGGAAATCTTCTCTTTATTAATTAAAGGAAATTTCCCTTTAATTACGTAGATCGGTTTCGATGGGCCTTGAAATTGATTGTTGGGCTGATTTCTATTCAAACCGGGTTAAACCGGGGGAGTGCTAAATCCCCCTCTAACAATTAGTCCCCCCCTCAGTTCGGCGAAGGTGTGTTCGAGTTCGGCGGATTTCTTTAGCCCGATTGGAGTTGAAATCAGCATCTGGTCGAATTTCCTTTTAGACGTTGTTCGTCTTTGTTCCTGCAAAAATTACTAAAGACGAGAGATTGAGCTCGAGACTGAGCTCGGCGTTTGTTAGTTAGGTGCGAGGTCGGTCTCGGCTTTTCCAAGTTCGGTTTCGATAGTTCGTGCGGGACTGTGAGGTCGGCGAGCTGTGATTGCGAGCTGCCCAATTGTTTAGATCGGTGAATTACGATTACGAGTTGCCATACTGCGGGGTCAGCGAGCTGTGCGGTCGGAGAACTGCGATCGTGAGTTTGGCGAGCAGGGGGTTGGCGAGCTGTGGCCGTGAGTTAGGTGGGGCTGCGAGATCGGCGAACTGTGACTGCATGATGAGTAAGTTGCGACTGAGCTACCTAACTGTTAGACCGACGAGCTGCGACCGCTAGCTACCTTACTGTCGGATCGTCGAGCTACGACCACGAGCTGCTTTACTGCGAAGTAGGCGATATGTTCGATTGGGAGGTAGGTGAACTGCTTGAGTTTGGCTTGATGATACGAACTGTACGAGTTCGGCGAACTGCTTAAGTTCGGCCTGATGATACGAACTGTACGAGTTCGGCGAACTGCTTAAGTTCGGCTTGATGATACGAACTGTACGAGTTCGGCGAACTGCTTAAGTTCGGCTTGAAGGAACGGATCCTATGATATAATCTGAAAAGAAAATATCTTCGAATAACAAGTAAAAAATTTGATAAAAAATACCTGAATTTTAGGGAGCTCTGTAGACGAGCTATAATCGATAAGTGACGAGCTGGATCTATCAGTGGATGTCCTTTTTTTTTTTCTTTTTTTTTTTTTTTTTTTTTTTACCGAATTTGACTACGTTGGAGCAAGCCCAACAAAAAAGAGAAATCTGATCTTCTTTCATGTCGGCGGTGATGGTGAGTGAGGTCAGCATCGGGTGCTTCCTGGTCGGCATGCAAGTTACATCTTCTCTGGTCATGGTGGTTTTCATGCTCGGCAAGTGAGTTCGTCACGTTGAGTTCGAGATCGGCGATACGATAAGTTTGCCTCCGCGAGCTCGGCGTGTTCAATGGCTGCGGTCTGATGAGTTCGGTGTGTTTGCCGAGGTCGGCATGTGCGGCGAGGTCGGCGTGTTCCGCAAGGTCATCTCGTCATGTGCGAACTCGGCGTTTGTAAGCTCGTGGGAGTGAGCTCGGCGTGTCGTGCTCGGCCAGAACCATCTTTGTTGAGCTCGTTCTTCTTCTTCGGCGAGCTCGTTCATGGTGAGTTTGAGATCGGCGGGTTCATCATGGCGAGAATCAGATCGTGAGTTCGTCATTGTTTGTCGTTTCCCTCGCGTACTCCTCCTTGTCACGATCACGTTACTTGGCACGTCTTCTTCATACCATGTTGCTTGGCATACACGTCACGCTTGTTTCCTCATCTTGCTCATGGCGTTGAGCTGGTTGTTATTGTTTTTATCTCGGATTGAGCTGGCGTTGAACATGACGAGAAGAGTCGGAGGCTTTGTCGGATTTCTAGGGTTTTAAAATAATTCTCCATAAACACCAGATTTTTCTTGCCCCCTCCTTCTAGCGCCAATTGTTAAACCAGAATTCGCACACATCGTAGATTGGCGAATTCAGTTTAGAGTTTAGGAGAATTATTTTTATTAGATTTATAGCTGTGCCGTTGAAGGCTGCCTACGTACCCTTCAAATAGGGATCAAGCCAAAACGTAGTTCTTGTTACAAAGGATGTGATGGGATTTTTAGATGATTAAGAATGAGGCGATGGCCTCCTTATTTATAAGTCTTGAAGTCCTTAGCTCTTCCTTTTCCTTCTTGACTTTGTATTGGCAATTATCCTTTTTCCTTGAAGCTGATAAGGATAATCTCCTTTCTTTCCGGGATTTGCCTTTATCCAAATAAAGGAAATCTTCTCTTTATTAATTAAAGGAAATTTCCCTTTAATTACGTAGATCGGTTTCGATGGGCCTTGAAATTGATTGTTGGGCTGATTTCTATTCAAACCGGGTTAAACCGGGGGAGTGCTAAATCCCCCTCTAACAATTATGTTTGATTTTCACTAAGAATTTGCTAGGATTTGTAAAGCGACTTTTTGTCGTCTTAGGATTCTTGAAATTGGAACACGGACACTATGTGTAGTCTAGTTTCATACACCCTACACACCTACAATTTTAGTACTCGACCAGTAACTTTCGTCTCCGGCCGCGCAAAAAGTTATGATTATACTCAAAAGTTGTGATGCTTTCGTATCTTGTGATGATTTTTTTCGTCTACCCTAGGTCAATCATATGGATCCAGTACTTTCGTAGTTCTAAAAATACCTAAATTCAGTTGCAAGGAGATCAATCAAGTAAACATGCATTAAGAAAGAGGATAAAACGAAGAACCCTAATCGGTATCCTAGTATAAAAACATAATGAGAAATCGAACTATAAGAGCCCCTTTGAAACCTTATACCCAACAATAGAACTACTCTGCCATAGCTGAGATAAACATAATTACTATATTGAAAAGAAAACAGTAAAGAAAATGGATGAAGAAAGGCTTCTCAATCGAAGAGCTCGGTTCGAGAATCCTCGCTCCAAACCGAAGAACAAGAGTAACAAGTTTGCAAGGAATTCGCCTTTGCTTTAAGCGTGAAAATAATATGTGTCTCTATCTAAAAGACCTAAAACAAGTATTAATAGTCTTCACTTCGTTTAGGGTTTGATGTGAAAAGGCGGTTTTAGCCTCGGGTGAAGAAAAGCTTTGATTTGGACGAATTGGGCGTTGAAGCGGCGAACTGCTGCTTAGCCATGGGTCGAGCTCGGCTGGCCACGGCGGAATGGTAGTTGGCCGCGGGTCGAGCTTGGCTTGCCGCGGTAAGCTTCTTCGGGGCAAATTCATCTGCCTTCAGTGCTTCGGGTGTATTTAAGGATCCAACCACTAGATCGTCACCAATCCAATTGCATTTGAAAGCTGGTAGTATCTACTTTTGTTTGTCCAAATGTCTTTCAAAACATGGAAATCACTTGAAAACCATTGAAAACAGAGTTAAAACAAAACCGGTGTTATCAACTCCCCCAGACTTAGATATTTGTTTGTCCTCAAACAAAACAAAAATCTAAACTAGGAAAGAAGTTTTGAAAACGTAGGAACTAACAAAAATCTCGGTGGCCGTCCTTCTAAATCATAATCAACATAATGCATCAGTCGTACTTAGTCTAGAAAATTCTCACTAAAGTACTGCAACGCTAGTCCACGGTATACATCATTCAAAAATCTAACCACTTAAATCCTAACCTTCAGTCAACTAGCTCTTAACATTAATGAAAAAGTTGCATGATTCTCATCAAAAATTCTAACCATGACAATGAGGCTAGGCATTATGGATTTTTTAGAGGTGAGGTTAAAAGTGTTTCAGGTTACCGTATTTCCTCAGGAGGATGCTAGATATTATGTAAAATAACAAGAGAGGGAGGAGCTGTAGATATCCATAGTATCTAATCACTTATTACTAGCATAAGTGTAGTTGTGCATTCTTCCTTCTCAAGTACTTTTCTGTCTTTGACAGAACTTTTCTGCATTCCTCCGAACCTAGATTTTTGTCCTTGAAATGATTCGAATGGCTTCTTACTACTCACATACGAAACATGGTTGCCTTGATATAAAAATATAGGCTACCCTAAGACTCTTTAGGCTTTTATTTCTTTTCCTTTCGTTTTTTTTTGTTTCGAATGAATGGAGAAACGCCTTTAGAACGGGAGTTTTAGGGAGAACGAAAATTACCAGTAATAAAAGATTCCCAAGGACTAAAAATGTGTTGATACCTCCGCAACCGAATCCATCCTGTCATCTATATTCTCGAGTGACTAAAAAATGTGTCGTTCCTCCCTCTCCGGCGTTTTTGCACATATATGCACATAAGACAACAAGAGAAGAATGCATGAGGTTCGAAAATCAAATGGTTAAAGTTCGGGGTAGGGTACCAGCTAAAGGTGAACTGGCCATCTAGGACAACGAAGAATGGTAAAAAATAAAAAAGATGTCCTAGATGTATGATTCGTTGTCTCGCCTAAAACAACTGATGAGAAAATTAGATATAAATTAAGTTCAAATAAAGTGATCTAGTATATCCTATCGGAAAGAATCTCTAAGGATAAAAATCCTCAGGTGATGTGATACTAAGCAGCATCGAGAAGAAGCCATCGGAACCAAAGCTTGTATCTGAGGGAACTGAGGGAACCGAGGGATCCGAGGGATCCGAGGGATCCGAGGGAACTCTAACCGAGGGATCCGAGGGATCCGAGGGAACTCTAACCGAGAGATCCGAGGGAACTCTAACCGAGGGATCCGAGGGAAATCTAACTAAGGGATCCGACAGAAATCCCGAACAAGAAGGCATTGGCGATTCAAAGACACATCTAACCACACCGGTTATGATTCAGGCCCAAAGAAATCACTTGGTGGGTTTGTGAATCATTTGCGTGCTCTTTTTCCCTATCTTCATTTTTTTCCCACTGGGTTTCACGAAGATAGGTTTTTAACGACGCCAAATGATCCACAATATTATTGACCCATATTGTGATCTTTCTCAAGCCCAGCAAAGCCCATTTTCGTGTGACATGAAGAAGCAAGGCCCATCTATCTCTATTTTTGTTTTTTGTTAGGCCCATCTATTTTAGGGCATTTCTTTTGTTGTTTTCTTTTAAAAACCATTGTTCTATTTTTGTAGCAGCCACCTTGGTTTAGGTCATCAAATATTATCACTCTTTTCTCTTAAACTTTGGCGACAAACTCTCTTTCTCTCTTGAGATCGATTGTTGCTTATGCAACATCTTTTTGATTCTCATCTATCTCTATTATCTCGTGAAAAAAATCGTTGCTCTGTGTAACATCTCTTTCGTTTCATCTCTTCGGACCAGAAGCTATTTCGCAAGCTTCTACTCTATCTATCTGTTTCGAAACCAACTTCTTTGGGTCGATCTAGGGAGGATCTCATTACGTGGTATCAGAGCACACATAGAAGGCTGGGTAATATCATTTCTATCACTTTCTCTTGTTCATCTAATCGATTTTGTTCATCTTGTGTTTTGCAATTTTTATGACTGTTCATCTTCTGTTGATTGTCGAATCTATTCCTCTTTGTTTCTGTGTGATTTTCGTGTTTAGTAGTGTGACTAGGAGTGTTGTCGAGTTTAGTTCTTCAAAAAATCAATTTTTTTTAGGTTTCTAAGTGTTTGATGTGTCGATCTGTTCTTAGTAGTGTGTCTCTACATATTCTGTGTTGTGTGTGGCGTGATTTGCTGTGTTTAGGTCGTTGTCAGTGTGTTCAAGTTCGAGTTTATTTCAGTTTGTGTGCTGTGTTGTTTCTAGTTGCAGGTTCATTATCAGTTTGGGTTATTACAGTTTCTTTGACGAGTTTGTTTAGTTGTGTTTCTAGTTTCTGTTCGAAGTATTTTTATTTCAGTTTGTTTTAGATCGAGTGTCTTGTTTCTGTTTGTTTCTGTGAGAACTAGTTATTGGCTTGTTGCTATTTTATTTTTCAGGTTGATATGCTCAAATTAATACCCTAAAAGTACTAAGCAGTAGTTGCCGTATAGTAGGGGTCGAACACAAAGACTCACATAAACACACAATAGATTATATAGGTGAAAATTAAGCTAAACGATCAATGATATTGAAAACAGAGCGTAAATTAAAACGGTTGTAAATTCGATTGGGAGGACGCTAGGTTCAGGGTATTTCTCAGGAAATCAATGAATGCAGATAAACTAACTAGTCATGATTCAGATTTAGCGCTGTTATTGAACTCAAATCACTAAGATTTAATTAACCAACTTCCATTGCGAAAACTATCTAAATACAAATCCTAGGAATTCTATATTCCTTTACGAATCCTAAAGTCTAAATCAGCTTTTAAATCTGGTTTGATTTGTTCACAAAACAACTCAAAATAAATATTCCTTTGCGAATAGTTATTTTGATCACCCTAGGTTCTATAAGGTAATTAATCGCACTTCCGTGCCTAATCAATTATCCTAAGATCTAAGTTCTAGGTGATCAATCTAGAATTATCTTTGCAAACAACATATGGTGAAGAACTAATTCGGATAGTGAATCCTAATAACTAATCAATCTAGCATTCAGAGATAATCCTTATGAGAACCTCAAACCTAACAAGAGATCTACTCAGATATGGAAATTGAAGCAATAAACATGTTTGAAGAAATCATCAACTAAATCAGAAAGAGTAACAAGAGGGTTCGAAATCTTCTCTCGGAAAAACATAGTTTCAGACTTGTCTCCCTTCAAAAATCTCTATCACAAAACCAAAGTAAAATAAAGCATAGCCATCAAAGTGGCTGTAAAATCCTATTAAATAACCTAAATCACGTTTTGGGGCTTCTTGTAAATAATAAAGTCTTATGGACCATTTTTCAATTCTTCAACTCTTCATTAAAGTCGCGGGGTCGTGTTTGCTTCGATGAGTATCGACCGATACTAGGCAGTATCGATCGACACTCATACTTCAAATCGGGTACTCAGCTACACGAACGTCTGCTTTGCTCTAAAATGCTCCAGAAATCTCCAATATCTCCAATTATGCTCCAAACGTGCTAAAACCTGTAAAAGACTCTAAAACACTACAAAATAGTAGAAAGACTCTATAAAACGGACTTATATCATGGCTTAAACGGGGTAAAAACCATGAGATATCACATGTACAATATGGATGAGCAAGGAGAAAACAGCAATGACAGCAACAAACTGTTTATGGAAGCAATGGTAGCTCGTTTTGAGCAAATGATGAAACAGCAAGGAGAAGAACTACACCAGATAATCGATCAGCTACATGGAGATGCCAATCCGAGGAGAGCTCAAGAGACAAATGCCAATCCAGTGCGTAACCAGCAAAGGCAGCCAAGAAACGATGATGGTGATGATACCTCTTCTCAAGGCAGTCCTCGACGTTATAGAAGAGCAAGGGAACGTGCTGATGATGACATGAGAGATATGAAGCTGAAAGTTCCTCCTTTTCACGGCAAGAATGATCCATATGCGTACCTGGAGTGGGAAAAGAAGATCGAGATGATCTATGACTGTCAAGAATATTCATACCTCAAGATGGTAAAACTAGCTGCAACAGAATTCTATGGCTACGCTATCAACTGTCAAGAATAATCCTCTACGCAACAGAGAATCGCCTGTTGATACTTGGGATGAGTTGAAAGCACTCATGAGGAAGCGTTTTGTTCCTAGTCACTATCACTGCGAGCTGCACCAGAAACTAAGGCGCTTGACTCAAGGAAACAGCAGCGTAAGGGATTATTTTCAAGAGATGGAATCTCTAATGATCAGGGCTGATATTGATGAAGATAATGAAGCAACCATTGCTAGATCTTTGAGTGGGCTGAGCCGCGAGATACAAGAGAGAGTGGAGATGCAAAGCTATGTTGATCTAGAGGAGATATATCATAAATCCATTCTAGTCGGACAACAGCTAAAAAGAAGGGGATCTCGGACAACAAATTTTGGAGCTAGTTCATCTACTGCTAGGCCGAGCTATACTAAGGAAGACAAGGCTATTACATAGCCTAAGGCGTTTTCTAAACCAGTACCTGCCAGCTTAGATTTTAAGGTCAAGACGGAAGCTACTACAACTACTAGAGCTCGTGAAATTGTTTGCTTCAAATGTCAAGGCAGATGGCACATTGCTAGTGCTTGTCCCAACAGAAGAGTTCTGATTCTTTTAGAAAACGGTAAGTACGAATCAGAAGATGAGAGGGAGCTTTCAGATTCAACAGAAGGGCATGAGGAGTATGCTGCAAAAGGAGAACTCTTAATGATGAAGAAGATTCTGAACGTGCAAGCTAAGACAGAAGAACAAACACAAAGAGAAAATATGTTTCACACAAGGTGCCATGTGCAAGGCAAAGTGTGCAGCCTCATAATCGATGGAGGAAGCTGCACCAACGTAGCAAGTGAATACATGGTTAATAAGCTTGGTATGGCCGTAAAAAAGCATCCAAAGCCATACAATCTACATTGGATCAATGATAAAGGCGAAATGCGAGTGAACAACCAAGTAACGCTTTCTCTAACCAATGGCAAGTACGAAGATGAAGTGATGTGTGATGTTCTACCTATGGGAGCAAGTCACATTCTGTTGGGAAGGCCGTGGCAGGTTGATAGACACGTTACTTATGACGGCTCCACCAACAAGTATTATTTCGAGTTCAAGGGCAGAAAACACACTCTTGTGCCATTAACACCATTCGAAATTTACCAAGATCAAAAGTAGAAAGACAAGCAGACTGAGAGCACTCCCTACAAGAAATAAAACTATCTTGCTAAGTCTGGTAACATCTCTCGAACTCTCTTGTCTCAATAACAAACTTCCGAACCAAAATCCAAGAGAAAAATCACTCAAAACATGCTTAGAAGGAAGGATCGATCGATCGAAAAAGTTTTGGCCATGCAGAAGGGAAAACGACCGATCGATCCTTAGCCAGACCAATCGATCCTTTGCCCCCCGAACACAACATGGTGAATTACTAGCAAAGGCTGAGGGATGAGCAAAAACTTCAAATTTCCACTGAGGGAAATGACATTCATCGACAAAGTGAGTCTGTTGGAGATTCTGGTCAAAGCAGATTCCATTTTGGACAAGTAGATTACGTTTTTCCTTTGAAAAATCCATCCGAAGGCCTTATCTTCAAAAACAAGAGTCTTGAGCTAAAGGAGCTTCTAAACAACCAAACTATAGCTGAAAACGGTAAGTTTTCTCATTCTAATATGAATTTTAAGACTAATGGTCGTGCTACTTTGTTGTTTAAACATACATGTACTATTTTGCTTCAAAAACAGCAAGACGGATCCAACGGATTTCAAATCGGACAAGGAGCAGGAATAAAGGCTAAAGAACCTTATCAATTCGTGACATTTGATCATTCTGACTCTACATATACTAAAGAGCACGACACACTCCCAACCCCAACACATATCATTTCCAAAACCAAAAAGAGACGCTTGCAAGGTAAGTATTTGTTGTCTCTACGATCTGATAATTCAAACTTAGCTTTGTTCTTGGAAGATTTGAGGACAAATCCTTTTCAACTGGGGGAGGATGATGTGATACTAAGCAACATCAAGAAGAAGCCACCAGAACCAAAGCTTGTAGCTGAGGGAACAGAGGGAACCGAGGGAACATAGGGAACCGAGGGAACAGAGGGAACCGAGGGAACAGAGGGAACCGAGGGAACTCTAACTGAGGGATCCGAGGGAACTCTAACTGAGGGATCCGAGGGAACTTTAACTGAGGGATCCGAGGGAAATCTAACCGAGGGATCCGAGGGAAATCCCGAACAAGAAGGCATTGGCGATTCAAAGGCACATCTAACCACACCGGTTATGATTCAGGCTCAAGGAAATAACTAGGTGGGTTTGTGAATCATTTGCGTACTCTTTTTCCCTATCTTCATTTTTGTCCCACTGGGTTTTACCCATCTTGTGATCTTTCTCAAGCCCAGCAAACCCATGAAGAAGCAAGACCCATCTATCTTTATATTCGTTTTTAGTTAAGGCCCATCTGTTTTAGGGCATTTCTTTTGTTGTTTTCTTTTAAAAACCCTTGTTCTCTTCTTGTAGCAGCCACCTTGGTTTAGGTCATCAAATATTATCACTTTTTTCTCTTAAACTTTGGTGACAAACTCTCTTTCTCTCTTGAGATCGATTGTTGCTTATGCAACATCTTTTTGATTCTCATATATCTCTCTTATCTCGTGAACGAATCGTTGCCCTGTGCAACATCTCTTTCGTTTCATCTCTTCGGACCAGAAGCTATTCCGCAAGCTTCTACTCTATCTATATGTTTCGAAACCAACTTCTTTGTTTCGATCTAGGGACGATCTCATTATCAGGGGATGTCGCATTGCAAGAACTCTAGCTACCGCCTAGCCTAGTACCAAACCACAAAAGAGCTGGCACGAGGAAATAGCGTAGAAGAACACATGCCGAAATCATCATAGATTTTATTCTTATGTTCCTGAAAAATACTTAATCAAAATAAAACGCTTTTTAAAATGCAAAAGAAAGAAAAACCACAAGTAGATAAATTATTTTATCTAAAAAGTAGTTGGTACTCGAGAGACTCTTTTAAGTGTTCCTGAAAAATAGTTTCAAATGCAAAAGAAAAACAAGTAGATAAATTCAAAAGAAAGAAAAATTAATTAGTACCGGATAAACATCTTCCCGTAGACTTAAATCACATTGTTCCCAATGTGAAAAAGATGATGAAAGGATGGAAAAGACATGAAAATATAATTGCAAATAAATAAAAGGTTCAAAAATAAAATAAAAAGATAGGGGGAAGAAGATCGATTGAACTATGGTGGAGATGTGCATGGCTAGGCGTCGCCTGAGTCACCGGTCTCTGAGTCGGACATGTTACCATCGAACTGGTGATGCTCTTCGAGAAAGTGTATTACACGCTTGTATCGCCTCTATTGTCGTGCCATCTTCTTTTCCGTGGCTGCGTATTCTAGTCCGTGTACGTGTGAGGAGCTCGCGGGAGCGGATGGTGCACGGGCCTGTGATTGAAGTAGTAGTTGAGTACGCTTTGCAGCTGCGTCTCGGCTGGCCTTAGCCACTAAAAAAATCGCCGATAGTGTATGGAAGACGCGGGACTGCAGGTATATAGTCCATCATCTCCGGTATCCATCTAGGTGCTGCTCCATCTCGAAGTCTAGGGACAGAGGTAGAAGGTAAGAAAGCAAAGTAAGACTCACAGAATTTAGTGCAATATTTGTATCAAAATCTGTTAGGGTCGAGTGAAGCGCGAGAGATTGTGCGCTTACGAGAGAACTGCATGAGATCGAACCAAGTTCCTTGAAGTGGAGTCTCGGTAGAGAAATCGAAGTGAACGGCTCGTAGAATCGCCGTGATGATGCTTCCAAAAGCGGTATTAGTGTCATCGGGTCTCGTGGCGGGTGCTTCATATTTCACCTTCACCAAATTCTTTGCATGGATACAAGCATAGCGTGGGTCGGCGGTAAATGGAAGTTGAAGAGTTACAAGCTCGATTTTGCGAACACTTCCCACGTTTCCTCTCGAGAATATGGTGTTCGCTAAGAGCTTGTGTACGAAGCGGACATCGAGATGCATGAGTAAGGAAGCTTTAGATCTTCCGTTGTTGTAGTCACCTTGTCCCATTATGAACTTTATCGGGATTCTCTTCGGGGTGAATCTCATCGAGATATTGAAACTTCAAAGTTTCACAAAGTTCTGAGATAGTTAAAGCATAAGAGTATCTACATACGGTAAAAGTAAGTGTACCGTCATTCGCTCTCGGATTGGAGCGTCTCTTGTAGCACATGGTAACGGTTGCTAAGAATTCCGTGGTGAGATCATCGTAGGTGGGGAGATTGAGCTCCATGAAATGTTGTAGATTAAGCATGTTGAGATACCCAATCACATCTTCTCTAATCCTAAGCGTGTCGAGAGTCGAGTAATCTATACAAGGTGTTTATTTGATAACCATCCTTTTGAGCTTCTCAAGGTAATCGATATTCGGTTCCATAGGCTGCCCGACATATCATATTCTCGATCTCGATTCCGGAGGTGGCGTCGGTTCACGTGGAGGAGAATGTGCCGGGTTGCGTGGAGGGAGAATTGTGTGGAGGGAGAGTTGCATGGAAGGAGAGTTGCGTGAGCTCGAGCTCGCGGTCACCTTTGACTCATTACGAACTTGGCGAGATTAGTAAAACCCTATTACACACTACACACCTTCAACTTTAATACTCGACTGGTAGCTTTCGTCTCCGCCCGCTCAAAAAGTTAGTGATTATACTCAAAAGTCGTTAACGCTCACAACTCCTCCACAAGTATACTTTTGAAATCTTGTGACAGTTTTGCTCGTTTACCCTAGGTCAAGCATATGGATCCAGTACTTTCGTAGTTCTAAAAATACCTAAGTTCAGTTGCCAGGAGATCAAGCAAACATACATTAAGATAAATGATAAAACGAAGAACCCTAATCGGTATCCTAGTCTAAAAACTTAATAAGAAATCGAACCATGAGAACCCCCCAACAAGAGAACTACTCAGCCATAGCTGAGGTAAATATAATCAATAAATAGAAAATAAACTAGTAAATAAAAGGGATGAAGAAATAAACTAGTATTTTCTATCGAATAGCTCGAATCGAGAATCTTCACTTCAAATCGAAGAACAAAGTTGCAATAGTATTGCTTCTACCTCAAAGCATGAAAGAAAAATGTCTAATGATCTGTGTCTGTCGTAAAAGACTAAAAATAAGTTTATATAGGCTTGGCTTGGTGTAGGCTCTGATGTGGAAAGACGGTTTTAACCTCCAGTGAAGAAAATACTCGTTTTGGTCGCAGCAGGGCTTGGTCGCAGGTGAGTGGCTTCTGGCCGCGGCGAACAGATGATTGGCCGCGGGTCGAGCTCCTCCAGGCGCGGTGAAATGAAGCTTGGCCGCGGGTCAGGGCTCTCCTACCGCGGTGGACTTCTGTTCGGGGTAGCTTCGTATGTCTTCAGTGCTTCAGGTATATTTAAGGATCCAACCATTGGATCGCCTCCAATCCAATTGTATTTGAAAGCTGGTTGTATCTACTTTGTTGTTTCCCAATTTGGTGATGATCAGACGGTGAGAACGTCTTCTTTGATTGCAAGATTTCTGACGGTCCGAGTTTATCCAACAACGTAGTTTTGTTCCGAAATGCACTCTCTTATCCCAAGTTACCTGAAATGTCTTTCAAAATACTAAAACATAGAAATCATTGAAAAACCATAGAAAACAGAGTTAAAACACATGCATAAGATATTAAAGTTATCCATAAAAATGGTCAAAATTTGGTATTATAGCCCTAAAGTCGACCTAGGGTTTCATTAAAACGAAAAAGGATGTTTTTGGGTCGCAAGGTCTCCATGGTCGGCCAAGATTATGGGCCGAGCTCAGGTCCAATTCGGACGCGTCTTCAGTAAAATTGGTGTATTTTTCTGACCACTGCTCCAAATGACTTCAAACCAATTGCATATGAAAGATGACTCAAAATGACATCTATCCACCAAATATTATCTCAATCCATCAACGGGAATGTATCCAATGAAGGTGAAACCTCTTATGCATTTGTGCTGTCAAATTGGAGAAATCTGCCTTTCTTGAGCTTTAGGTGCTTGGCTGATCTTTTGGAATTGGAAACATGTGTTGGACGTGGTAAACTCATTTTTGGCTCCATTTTGCATCCTTTTTGACGATTTGACCTATATAGACTTTAAAACTACAAATACGAGAAAACTACCTCAAAAAGCACAAAACAGAATGAAAATGCTTACATAATATACTAAAATCCGTAATAAAAATAGTAAATAATATAGAGTATATCATTATTGTAGATTGAAAACATGCATTAGTTCGAGCAACTTAAGATTGTTCACTAGACTCCTTAACTCGACTTTTGGAAGGTTAAAACGCCTAGCTCACCAAATATTAGATCAAGAAATAGAACAAGCTTTTGGAGAGTATATTAACCAAACATTAGATCACTACATGGCCAACCAAGCAATCACCAATTAGAGAAAATAAAGGTGAAGAACCATATGATAAACCCGTTTTAAATGTTCGATATCAAATTAACATGTTATGCACTTATTGAAAAAACCATAACCTAACAAGTGAATTACTCGCACATAATGAAAGTAAACACGCAGAGACAGTAAAGGGAATTCATTGTTTTATTAAAAGAGTAAGGGTTAAAGAAGATCAAACCGAAAATCCTTGAACAAAGGGGAAGAACTCCTCTTAGAATCTTTTAGAATAAAAACTATGAAAAGAAGTTATGGATGCGGTTTTATTATGATAGATGTGTTTGTTGTGGTTCCTCTTAGGTGCTAGAGGCTAGAAACAAGTATATATAGGGTTTAGAGAAGACCTAAGTTGGCTTGGGTTTACTCTAGATCAAAAAAGGAAATATTAATTCGTAGATGTGCAGGGTCGGCCACGGATCTGGGTCGAGCTCCTGACCCATGGTGTGGGCGTCGGGTGAGAAGAAAACTCTTCGGGCCGATCCCCTGGACCGAGCTTGGGCTTTATTCATGCATTGCTTCCTTTGCGAGCCAGACGGACATGTCTCCAGTATGTAACTTCCTCATTACAGCTCCAAATGACTTGAAACCAATTTCAGATGAAAGTTAACTCAAAATGATATCTTGGTTCCACATTTCATCTCAATCCATGCAGGGGAAGGTATCCAGAAAACATGAAACTTCTGATGCATATGTACTGTCCAATTGGAGAAATTCCATTTTCTTGAGTTTTAGGTGCTTGGCTCGTCTTTTTGACTTTGTAAAATGGCATGAACATGATTTAGTGCTTTTTCTACATGATTCATCATTTTAATGTTTCGACCTGTAAAATCTCTAAATATTACAAATACGAGAAAACTAACTCTAAATCTATAAAACCGCATAAAAATAATTAGATAATATATTAAAATCCATATAAAAATTATGTAAAATATAGGTATATCACCCTCCTCGGGACACCTAGAGATTGATCTATGGGATGATTCTTGATATTCATGCATTTTACATGTTCTACCTTGCATTTTAGTTAACACTATCAGATTGGATTGGAGACAAGGAGACGAAGCCAAAGTCATGAGGATTCTCAGCAAGCCAATACCGAGGTCACATATTGATAAGCTCAAATTAATACCCTAAAAGTACTAAAGCTTTGTCGATTGTAATACTTAGAGATCGAATCCACATAGAATCAAGAAAACACACAATATATTTTAATGATTGAATTAAGCTAAGTTATCAATGGAATTAAATTAAACAAGTTGTAATTCGATTGGAAAAAGATAGGTTCAGGTTATTCCTAAGGAAATCAATGAATGCAGATAAACTAACTAATCATGGTTCAGGTTACGCACGGCTCTTGAACACAAATCACTAAAGTATAATTAACCAATTATCGTTGCGAGAATTATCTAAGTCTAAATCCTAGAATTTCAAATCTCTTTGTGAATCCTAATGTCTAAACCAGCTTTTAGTTCAAGTTTGATTTGTTCACAAAACAACTAAACCAAATCTCTTTGCTAATAGTTATTTTGCTCACTCTAAGTTCTATCAGATTACTCAATTGCACTGTCGTGCCTAATTGATTAACCTAAGATCTAAGTTCCATGTGATCAATCTAGAATTAGCTTTGAGAACAACCTAAGGTGAAGAACTAATTCAGATTATGAACCCTAAACAACTAATCAACCTAGTATTCAAAGAAATCCTCTATGAGAACCCTAAACCTAAAAGGTGATCTACTCAGACATGGAAATTGAGACAATAAACATGACTGAATAAATATTTGAATAAATAATAAAGAAGAGAGTAAAAGAAGGGTTCGAAATCTTCTCTCGGACGAACAGAGTTTCAGACTTGTCTCCCTCAAAAGCTCTCTCACAAAAACCAAAGTAGAATAAAGCTTGAATGAAGTGTAATCGCCAAAGTGGCTACTATTCACTATTTAAACCTATAAACCTAATTTTCATGGGTTAAGTATTTTTTCTTAAGCAAAAACCCTAGCTAAATGTGATATAGACTGATTTGTAAGAGATTGATCCTTTTTTTTATGCATTTGAGTATTGTTTTCTTTTATTCTATCCATCTATCTTCTATTTTCTAACCATCCAATCAATTGATCATGGGTTTTAACTCTTCTTTTCTGAGACTTGTTGAAATCATGGTGATTAGTGAATAGTTCTTAGAGTTTGAGGATGGGTTAGAGTTAGGGTGATTCCAAGATTGATTTATGATTCTTAGGGTTAGATTATCTTGTTTCTCTTCTTGATTAGTGGTCTTAATGCTATATTAGGCTTGAGAAAGCCAGTTTAGACCAAGGGGGCATTTCACACCCACAAGGTGTTTGATGAAATGCCTTGATAAGCTAATCAATATATTTGCATTCCTAGCCTATGAGAGTAGTTGTCTAGGATGTATATTTGGTTGATCTTGATTGTTTACACTTAATGCTTGCTAGTTAGTAATTCACAAATGAGAGTTTGATCTTGAATTAATAATTAGCATGGTGATTAATGTCTTGAGAGAGAATTAGTCACACTTAATGATCATTGCCTAGGAATAGTTTTGTTTGTTCATTGAGCATCATGAATTAGTCTTGGATCATCTAAATTTGATTATCCCATCCTTGAATTCGTTTATATTTCTTCCATTACAACTTGTTTAGTTTGCTAATTCTTGTTCTTACTTTAAGTTGCTTAGTTCATTAGATAAACAATAACTCTTGCTTATTTTGCTTAACTTAAGAAATGCTTTGTATTCTTGGTGCCTTGAAACAACCCATTGGATTGAACCTCTTATACTAGCAATAGTATATCGAGTAATTGATCTCAAGACTTGCAAAAGTCTTTCATCAATTTGGCGCCATTGCCAATTGGGTTTTGATTTCAACATTGAGATTTAGGTTCTTTTTGAGATTAAGTTTCACTTTCTCTTTGATTACTAATGTCTTTCACTTTCCATTGCTATCTCTCAATCTTATAGGTGTATGCATACGTGTTCTCGAGGCAACCACGACCTAGTTGAACCGAGGGACAACATACATCGCTCTTATCACGGGGTTAGAGCAAGGGAAGCACGTGTGAGACTACAACAAGGTTAGATCGACATGGATCACTTTGAAAATGTTCCACTTGGGGACATTCATGACAATGTGGACAACCTTCCAAATCATAGGCAAGGTGGTAATGGAAACCACCAAGGACAAGGAGCGAACGACCAAAACCCACACCCACCCGCCCATAACGTGAGGGCTCCAAACCACCCTCCTATAGCTCACGATGTGGTTGGTGCGGGTGATGCCACGAACGCTCACCGGAATCGCCAAGGTATCCAAGCTCCTCCGGTCGAGATTAACAACTTCGAGGTCAAAGCCGCCTTGATTAACATGGTCCAAAACAATAAGTTTCACGGTTTGGCCATGGAAGACCCTCTTGACCACATTGATCAATTTGATCGGATATGTGGCTTTACAAAGATGAACGGTGTATCGGAGGATAGCTTCAAGTTGAGACTCTTCCCCTTCTCTCTCGGTGAGAAAGCCCATCAATGGGAAAAGAGTCTTCCTCAAGGTTCGATCACCACTTGGGATGAGTGCAAGAGAACATTTTTGGCGAAGTTCTTCTCACCTTCACGAACCAGGAAGTTGAGAAATGACATCTCTAGTTTCACTAAACCGAAACATGAGACCTTTAATGAAGCTGGAGAGAGATTTAGGAGCTACACCACTCACTGTCCACACCATGGATTCTCGGATGCCTCTCTTTTGAGTACGATATACCGTGGTGCCTTACTAAAGATACATATGCTATTGGACACCGCCTCTAACAGATAATTCTTGGCAAAATGATTGGTTGATGCAATGGACCTCGTGGAAAACCTTGCTCAAAGCGATGGTACGTATGGGGATGACTATGACCGCACAACGAGAACCACTAGCGACGTTGATGAGAAAAAGAGGGCCAAGGAATTGAAAAGCCTCAACGAGAAGATCGACAAGCTTCTCCAATCATCTCAAAAGCAAGTTCACTTTGTCGGGGACTATGAAGACAACCAAGGTTATCAAGATGAGGTTGTAGAAGGCACCACCCAAGAGGAGATGAACTTTGTGGGTAATCAAGGCTATCAACGGGGTGGTTTCAACAACAATTACCAAAACCGTCCTAATTTCTCCTACCGGAACACCAATGTGGATAATCCACAAGACCAAATCTACCCTCAACAACAATAAGGGAACCAAGGTGGTCAACAAAAGCCTTTTATTCCACAACAACAAGGGCAAGCATCCAACAACCAATGCTATGTCCAAAAGAACACTTTCCAAGGAAACCAAGGCGTGTTTCAAGCCAAAGCACCTTTCAATGCACCGCCCGGGTTTCAACAAGGATTCGTACCCCAAGGTCAAGCAACTACGTCTAAACCGCAAGAGCTTGACTTGAACACCATGTTTCAACAACTCCTCAAGGGACAATCAGAGATCAATATACGGGTCGATTGTTCTTACAACGATCTAAACTCTAAGCTCGAGACGTTGAGCTCCAAGGTTAAGCAACTCGAGGGTAAAGGAGCCACTTCCTCTTCATGGCCATGATATATCATGGTTTTTACCCCGTTTAAGCCATGATACAAGTCCATTTTATAGAGTCTTTCTACTATTTTGTAGTGTTTTAGAGTCTTTTACAGGTTTTAACACGTTTGGAGCATAATTGGAGATATTGGAGCTTTCTAGAGCATTTTGGAGCGAAGCAGACGTTCGTGTAGCTGAGTACCCGATTTGAAGTCTCAGTGTCGATCGATACCCCATTGGTATCGGTCGATACCCACTGCAGCAGACACGAGTCACGACTTAAATGAAGAATTAAAGAATTGTAATTTGGTCTAGAAGACTTTAATAATTACAAAAAGCCCCAGAACGTGTTTTAGCATTATAATTAGGTTTTTCAGCCACTTTTGTGGCTACGCTTTCATTACTATTGATTCTACTTTGGTTTTTGGAAAAACAACTCTGAACTCCTGTTTTCTATTGTTTTCTTTGATGATCTATTCAATCATGTTGTTTTCATTCTCCATGTCTGAGTAGATCCACTTTAGGTTCAGGGTTCTAATAAGGGTTTTCTCTGAATGCTAGATTGATTAGTTGATTAGGATTCACCATCTGAATTAGTTCTTCGCCTTAGGCTGTGTTCAAAGCTAATTCTAGGTTGACGAATCTGGAACTTAGATCTTATGATAAATGATTAGGCACGAGAGTGAGATTAATTACCTGATAGAACTTAGGGTGAGCAAAATAACTATTCGCAAAGAGATTTGGTTTAGTTGTTTTGTGAACAAATCAAACTTGAACTAAAAGCTGGTTTAGACTTTAGGATTCGCAAAGAGATTTGAATTCTAGAATTTAGACTTAGATAGTTTTCGCAACGAGAGTTGGTTAGCTATAGTTTAGTGATTTGAGTTCAAGAACCGCGCTAAATCTGAATCATGTTAGTTAGTTTATCTGCATTCATTGATTTCCTGAGAAATACCCTGAACCTATCTTTCTCCTATCAAACTTACAACTTGTTTAATTTACGCATTGATTTCAACTACATCTTTTGGTTTAGCTTAATTCGAATCTATTTAATCTATTGTGTGATTTCTGTGAGTCCTTGTGTTCGACCCCTATATATACTGCAATTACTGCTTAGTACTTTTAGAGTATTAATTTGAGCATATCAAATTTGGCGCCGTTGCCGGGGACTCAATTTCGCCATTAGAATTTAGCTTAGAATTTCGTTTAAATCGTTGAGCATCGATCGACAACATAGTGGTATCGGTCGATACCCGTCGTGAATTTTGGTTATTTACATTCTTGACTTTTGTGCTTCAGGTGCATGCCTCTTCATGAAACAAGAAGGAACAAGAACACTCCGCTAGTTGATCTGTCAAACGAGCAGCTAGCAACTTTGGAACGTGCAAACAAGAAAGCAAAGAAACCAGCATAGATGAACAATATAGTGTTTTTTTTATTCAGGATGTTGCTGGAGCTTTAAGAGACCAAGAGGGTCAATTGTGCAATGAGAGAGGGCAGCGACTTGATGAAGCTGGAAATATCATTGTCCCTGCAGTTGCTGTGAATGCAGGGAACGCTGTGATTAATCGCGGTAGGACATTGGTGAGTACAACAGGCCTGATTAGTTTTACGCCAATCGATCAGCGATTCGCCCTCCTGCTTATTAGAGGAATGACTTTGAGCTGAAACCTGCATACTTCACTCTTGTGGGTCAGCATCCTTTTCATGGTCTTTCCAATGAACATCCCATGGATCACATTGAGAGGTTTGAGGATTTGGTTACAAGCATCAAGTGCCATGGAGTATCCTATGAATACCTCTTCTGCAAGCTCTTCCCATACTCTCTTGGTGGAGATGCAACTTACTGGCTGAAGCAGTTGTCTCCTGGTTCGCTAACTACATGGGATGAGACGAAGAATGCGTTCCTGAAAAACTTCTATGACGATGCACGATCCGAGGATCTCAGGAACAAGATTTCTCAGTTTTCTCAAGGTCCGACTGAGGCACTCAAGGCTGCTTGGATTCGTTTCAGGTCATATCAGAGAGATTGCCCGCACCATGGTTTCACTCAGGTTCAGCTGCTTGGTACTTTCTAAAGAGGAGTCGATTGGAGGTATCAGATGTCCTTAGATGCTGCAAGTAATGGGAATTTCAACACCAGGTATCCCGACGATGCATATGTGCTTATTGATAACTTGGTTTCTAGCAATAGTACCAAGAATACAGACATGGAGCGCAAGAAGCAAGCTGGTAATGTGAATTGCAGTCAGATTGCTGAGGTGAATGCTAAGTTAGATTCAATGCACAATTTTTTGATGGGCAAGCAATAGAAGGCTGTTCATCTTGCTGAAAAGAATGAGTTGGATTTGGATTTGTTAACCACATTGATGGAGTTGGATTTCAAGATCAAAGGTCTCAATGCCCACCCACACCAGCCAGAATTTCTGAGAGCAAGATTGAATCTATGTTTGAACAACTTCTTCAAGGACAGGAGAAGCTAACTGTGGAATTCAATGGGAAGATCGATGTCATGTACAATGATCTGAGTGGAAGGATCGACGCTATTAATATTCAGCAGAAGATGCTGGAAACTCAGGTAGCTCAGACTGCAGCAACTGTCAAGGAACTAGTGGGTCATTCACAGAACGAACACGTCACTGCTATCCCCTCGAGAAATGGATGAGAGGTACACCCAGGAGTGCAGAATAGCTCAACCGCAAATATTTTGGTCAATCTTGCCAAGGATGACGATGAGATTTCGGATACCACCCCTGTGTCGACCGATACTCCCTTGTATTGATCGACACACATCCAAAATTCTACAAAGGACGATTCCAGAGTGAAAGCATCGATCGATACCACCCTTGTGTCGGTCGATACCAGTCTAGTTGCTAAACTGAAACCAGAGTTGAGTGCAGAAAATATTATAAACCTAAGGTGCCATACCCTATAACACCCATACACCTCAGAGACCCCATTTCTCCAAAGCAGCTGCTTGGCTTTGAGAAGATGGTACGAAGAATTCCACACACACTGACTTTTGAAGAAGCTCTAGAGTACATGCCTTTGCTGAGTCACTTCCGAGATTGCAGAGAAACTGAGGACGAGATTAAGGTACTCTTCCTCAAAGCCAGAAGCAAGTCACTACCGCTAAGGCAGTTGACCAAGAGGGAAGACCCATGAATATTCTCCGTTCCAAGCTCCATCTCTGGAGGTGAATTCAAAGAGTCTCTCGTTGACTCAGGGGCTACCGTCAATGTCATGTCAAGGGCAATTGCAGAGAGATTGGGAGCTGATATTCGACCTCCCAAGTCAACCATCACATTCGCGAACAGTTCCACCTCTCTTCCATATGGTATAATCCCTGATTTAACGGTTAAAGTGGGAGATTGCCTGGTTCCTACTGATTTTTAGGTCGTAGAGATGAGTGCACAATCTCGTACGCAGTTATTTCTTGGAAGACCGTTCATGGCTACGGTTGGTGCCATTATGGACACACCCAGCAAGAGAATCTCGTTCTCATACATTGACAAGGAGGTGTACTACGAAGCTATTCCTACTAGAGGAACTCCCACACATATCTCTTGCATCACCATTGTTACAGGAGAGACGTTGGTAATTGATATTTTGGAAGAGCCTCCTGACGAGCCAACTGTCATAGACCTTCTAGATGGTCTGTCTGTCATCACCAAGAAAGACGTCAAAATAGCTAAGGCAAAGAAGAAGGTGACGAGCAAAGGAGTACAAAGTGTTCCCCATGTGACTTTAACCCCTCAGAAGTGCGATGGAGATTCAATCGAATATAAGGTGAATTGCAAAGGAACTTCGAAACCATTCTCTAAGGCTAGGGTTATTCTCACTTCGGAGCTGAAAGAGAAATGACATGAGTTTGTGGAGAGCATGATGAGCAGAACTCTGAAGCTGGTGATGTCTAATTGTGGAGCTTTTTTCGGCGCAAGTTCTCATTTTTCTCCTGACTGATCGTCCGTAAAGTCAAGCTCGTGACGTAAACAAGCGCTTGGTGGGAGGCAACCCACTGGTGAGTCTGTACATAAGTATTTTATTTTTGTTTTTATTTTTATTTTTAGTTTTGTGTCTTGTGTCTTAATGTGAAGCAGATTTCGAGGAGTATCGATCGACACCAGTCCGTGTTGATCGACACCACGCGGACAAAGAGCAGGAATTGGCCAACAAGTGTCGACCGATACTATCTGGTGTCGCTCGACACCATGCGGGCATGTAAGTTTTCTTTTAAAACTCTCGGGTTTTTCTCTCTCTTCTTTCTTCTCCATCGATCGATACCGCCTCCTTCTTCCTCTCAAATCGCATCTCTCTCGTTTCTTCACCGATTTTGGTGAATCAAGTGCCTAGATTCATTGAATTTTCATCCTCTATCTCTTTCTAGCATTTGTTTCTTCAATCAGGAAAGGTATGTACTCGAAATTCCACATTTTCAGTCCGATTTTTAGGTTTGAGGTTTGTGAGATTCTACTCCTTAGCACTTGTTTTTCTTGAGAATGATCATTTGTTGAGATGCTCTAGGGTAGTTTCGCACCTTGCCTTATATTCAATTGCCTTTAGTTTTGACTCTTGGATAATCTGGATTTTGGGAACTCGATGAACCGAAATTGGCTAGGGTGTCGATCGATACCCTCTGGTATCGGTCGACACCATTCGTGTTTGCTGATCCGAATTTCCTGTGATTTGCTGAGAGGTGTTGGATTTATGCTGCGTCTTTCTGTCTTGTTTGCAGATGACATTTAGGCCAAAGAGAGCACGAACTACAGACGCATCGGGCTCTAATGCATTTGCTCATGCTGTTCATGTAGCCTCATTCAGAGGTACTTGGCCCAAGCTGAACGAGAAGGCTAGGATCCCTTGTCATCGAGATTAGAACGGGACGGAGAAGGAGATTGCGCTGAGTGATGACTGCACCTACAGACCCATCTTGGAGGCATGGGATGATTATGACACGCTGCACTATAACGCGTGGTTGAGAGTTGTTATCGAACCTACTCGGTTTGTTGACGGGGTCTCCATGCATCGCTTGGGCCTTGACACAGGGCTGGCCCGTTTGCTTGCGAAAATTGGTCATGGTCGGATGGCCACTCAGCAGTATGATCTTTACCCGGACTTGGTTCGTCAGTTCATGGTGACAGTTCAAGTTTACTACCAGGACGAGGTTCTCCGAGATGCACATGAGGGTACTCGGACTTTCATGGCTTATGGAGTGAGGTACAGGTTACCACTCCCTGATCTCTGTGACATCTACGATTTTCCGCGGGATTGCAGGAGAGTTGCTCTTCCCGCGCAGCATCCTGACATGCAGACGTTTTGGGAGCATTTTGGGAATGGTGCTTATTACTCTAAGGAGTCAACTCAGATGGATATACGACACCCGGTCCTGCGCTATATGGTTAGGATCCTGAGCACCACTCTTTTGTGCAAGATGGAACCCAACAAGATGAGGGTGTCCGAGCTTCTACTTTTGTGTTGGGCTATCAGAGACATTATTCCTGAGGAGGATTTCACATGGCCTGAGCTTACAGAGGTCAACCTTGGCACTGTATTTGCGCATCATTTGGTCTCTTTGAAGACCAAACCATTCACAGGCACGAGCACGAAGACAGAGACAGTTGGTAGTCTCCTTACTCCTATCTTCCAGCACCTCGGGATCAGTACTACGAGCTGCTCGATAGTCATTACGCGTCGGTATATGGATGAGAGCCATATGAAGAACCTTAAGTGGTTAAAGCTAGAGAGGCGTTGGTTCTTCACTACATATGCTGGAGACTTTCTGGTATCGCTCCCTGGTATCGCTCCCTAACGACGAGCTGACAGACATTCTCGAGGATCCTTCTCAGCTTCGTTTCGAGCCTTCTCCGCACTTGTTGATTCTAGCACCTGCGACTCGACGACGAGCCCCTGCGCCCTCCCCTGCTGCTACTGACATTCCATCTACTTCACGTCAGGGAGGATGAGCCCAGCGATCGCGAGCAGCGACCTTTTCTATCCCTGCACCATCATTTCATTCTCCTTCGAAACTTCCGATGGAGTCGGCTGCTTTTCAGAAGGTGATGATAGAGAGTATGCGGTGCATCTGGACTGCTATTTCTCGCTGCCGCTGCATGACTGACACGGACGCTGCCCCTCCGTCTCAGCTTGAAACCTCACAGACTCCAATTGATCCTTCTCCCGTTGATGATCCTGATGCTAATGGTGATTCCGAAGCGACAGATGATTAGTCTTCTTCTGTTTTCACGTTTGTTTTTATTTTCTTCTTTTTATTTTTCGTTTGTGTTAAACTTATGTCAGCTTTATTTTTGCATTTGAACTTATGGATTTATGCTTGATTATCTCGTTGCTATTAACCTGTTTTAGAGTGTTCCTAACAGTGCTAACTTCTAACACTTTGGATCACTTTCCCTGGGTTAAGCAACTCGATACCATTGATTTGCAATCAGTGTGTCGACATACAGCTGGTATCGATCGATACCAGTCTGTATCGATCGACACTCAGCACCTTCACATGTACGATTTCTGATTTTCACAATCCATTTGGTTCTTTTGTTTCTTTCACCAACCTTAGGCTAGATAACACTGGGGACAATGTTGTTCAAGTCTGGGGGAGGTAGTCGCTGACATTGTTTTTGTTTTTCATAGAGTCAATCGTTTCTGAGTCATTCGTTGTTTTATTGAGTCAAAACTTTGTTTGAGACTGTGATCTTTTTCTTGAATCTATTGATTTGACCTTGTTTCTAAGTGACCATTGTTACAGAATCAGTTCTAGATCGACTAATGAAAAATCCAAATGCTGACCAGTTAACTAGAACACACTCATGTTTCTCG
This sequence comes from Eutrema japonicum, assembly GCA_030161315.1. Lineage (NCBI taxonomy): Eukaryota > Viridiplantae > Streptophyta > Magnoliopsida > Brassicales > Brassicaceae > Eutrema > Eutrema japonicum. The sequence goes on from BSQW01000005.1 coordinate 26,970,106, forward strand.
CAAAGTTCTTTAAAGCTTGAGCCAAATTTTTGCACTTCATCAATGTGGTTAGTATCCATAGAGCTTCATTCATGATTGGTATCTGACAAAGGAACCCATGTGTTTTAAAATAATGGTATTTCTCTCCCTGTTAAAAGTTAAATCAATAAGATGCATTAAAATATGAAATGATTTTCTTCTGAGTAGAGGGTTATGAAAATTTCCAACGATCCCATTATTCTACTTGGTGAGGAATGATCACACAAAGGATTGGAAGCGAGGCTAGGATTTTCCTATGATGCCATTATTCGCCTACGCCTTTGATACGTTGAGAGGGAAGAACCGGGGATTCGGTGGCTAACACCATCAATACTCGCGTCTCATACCTTGATGTGTATATGCAAAGCTAAAAACAAAAGAGAGAACATAATAAGAAATAAGTCTGGGGAGAGAAATAACACCAGAAAGTGTGAAAAAGGGTGGTTCCTTGTCATGATATTGTATGGGAAAGAATCTAGAAGGTTCTTGGTATTAATCACAGCGATGAAACTGGCGAGTATGGCTTGATTGAATGATGCTGTGAAATAATGTGTGTAGTCTGGGAATCTGCGAATGCCTAGGGAGAAGTATATGGTGGTTAGATCAAAAGCTGGTAAGGTGACATTTGGGTGTTTGGGAAAAGGGACATTGCAACGTTTCAAGAACAGGTGAGTCTCTACGTTTTCAAACCTCTTTCTCTGGTTTAGTCTTCTATTTGCCTGAGGGCAAGCAAAGGTTAAGTCTGGGGGAGTTGATATATCATGGTTTTTACCCCGTTTAAGCCATGATACAAGTCCGTTTTATAGAGTCTTTCTACTATTTTGTAGTGTTTTAGAGTCTTTTACAGGTTTTAGCACGTTTGGAGCATAATTGGAGATATTGGAGCTTTCTAGAGCATTTTGGAGCGAAGCAGACGTTCGTGTAGCTGAGTATCCGATTTGAAGTCTCAGTGTCGATCGATACCCCATTGGTATCGGTCGATACCCACTGCAGCAGACACGAGTCGCGACTTATTTGAAGAATTGCAATTTGGTCAAGAAGACTTTAATAATTACAAAAAGCCCCAGAACGTGTTTTAGCATTATAATAAGGTTTTACAGCCACTTTTGTGGCTACGCTTTCATTACTCTTGATTCTACTTTGGTTTTTGGGGAGACAACTCTGAACTACTGTTTTCTTTGATGATCTATTCAATCATGTTGTTTTCATTCTCCATGTCTGAGTAGATCCACTTTTGGTTCAGAGTTCTCATAAGGGTTTTCTCTTAATGCTAGATTGATTAGTTGATTAAGATTCACCATCTGAATTAGTTATTCGCCTTAGGTTGTGTTCAAAGCTAATTCTAGGTTGACGAATCTGAAACTTAGATCTTAGGATAATTGATTAGGCACGAGAGTGCGATTAACTACCTGATAGAACTTAGGGTGAACAAAATAACTATTCGCAAAGAGATTTGATTTAGTTGGTTTGTGAACAAATCAAACTTGAACTAAAAGCTGGTTTAGACTTTAGGATTCGCAAAGAGATTTGGAATTCTAGAATTTAGACTTAGATAGTTTTCACAACAAGAGTTGGTTAGCTATACTTTAGTGATTTGAGTGCAAGAACCGCGCTAAATCTGAATCATGTTAGTTAGTTTATCTGCATTCATTGATTTCCTGAGAAATACCCTGAACCTATCTTTTTCCAATCGAACTTACAACTTGTTTAATTTATGTATTTCTTTCAATTAAATCTTTTGGTTTAACTTAATTCGAATCTATTTAATCTATTGTGTGATTTCTGTGAGTCCTTGTGTTCGACCCCTACATATACTGCAACTACTGCTTAGTACTTTTGGGGTATTAATTTGAGCATATCAGGCCACAAGGTCAACTACCGGGAAAGTCCGAGACTAACCCTAAGGAGTATGTAAACGCCATCACACTACGAAGTGGCACAGTCCTACCCACTAGAGAAGCCCTATCCAACCTCAACGAGGACATTGAGAACCAAAGTGGGGGGGGGGGGGGGGGGGTGGAACTTGAGATTCAAGATGAAGTTGTAGTTGAAGACACGGTTTTTGAATGCAAAGACAAGGGTAAACGTGTTGAGGAGATCAAGACGAAGGTTGTTACTCAAGAGAAGCCGAAGAAGAGATAAACTCTATTTGTCCCACCACCACCTTATGTGCCTAAGTTACCATTTCCCATACGCTTCAAGAAACAATTGATGGAGAAGTACAAGGCGGTGTTTGATAGACAAATGGAGAAGTTCGAGCTCACCATGCCCTTGGTTGATCCATTTTTTGCGTGTGCCTCAATATGCCAAATTCCTAAAGGATGCCGTGAAAGGAAGAGCTAAAGAGATGGAGTACATGGTTGTATTGACACATGAGTGTAGTGCCATAATCCAAAAGAAGGTAGTACCAAAGAAACTTGGAGATCCGGGTAATTTCACACTCCCGTGCGCCTTGGAACCTCTTGCTTTCGACAATTTGCTTTTGCGATCTAGGAGCTAGCGTGAGTCTAATGCCGCTATCAGTTGCTAAAAGATTAGGATTCACGAGGTACAAAGCTTGTAGGATTTCCTTAATCATTGCGGATAGAAGCGTTAGAGTACCAATTGGGCTACTTAAAGATTTGCCAATCGCGGTTGGAGACTTCATTGTTCCAACAGACTTCGTGGTCTTGAAAATGGTCGAAGAACCCAAGGACCCTTTGATTTTCGGTAGACCCTTCTTGGCAACCGCGGGTGCGATCATTGACGTGAGAAAAGGGAAGATCGATCTTCACTTGGGCAAGGACGAGGTACCAGAGTTTGACATTAATGAAGCGATGAAGAGACCCATCATCGATGGGAAAGTATTCTACATCGAAGCGATGGATGAATTAGCGGACAAGCTCTTGGAAGAATTGAATATTGAGGACAGTTTGCAAGTTGCTTTGGTCAAGGATCATGGTGAACACGGGTATATGGATGAGGCTAGTGAGGGTTACAAGCTAATTTTGGACTCACACAAGCCAATGGTTGGTGAAGTCATGGTCCTCGATTTGGGTCTTCAAGGGATGAAGGGTGAAGACGGCTCCACAATAAGCTCGGTCCAAGCGAGCTTTGCTTTGAAAGTGGAGCAAGATGAGAACGGGCAAGAAGCTAGCAATGGTAAGACTAGCGTGGATGACGATTAGAGTGAACTCAAAGCTCCTAAAACGACCTCAAACCACTTCCCGTTGGTCCAAACGAGTCATACCCGGTCATAGTAAAGGAAAACTTGAAAGAAGATGAGTTGTCCTCCCTTTTGAACGAATTGCGGAAGTATAGGAAAGTCATTAGGTATTCCTTGGATGACATCAAAGGCATTTCCTCTACTCTTTGCACACATAGGATAAATCTAGAAGATGAATCGATGACTTCTACCGAACATCAAAGGAGGTTAAATCCAAATTTAAAAGAAGTCGTTAAGAAAGAGATTCTTCTAGATGTCGGGATTATCTATCCTATCTCCGATAGTAGGTGGGTGTCTCCGGTCTATGTGGTGCCTAAAAAGGGAGGAATGACGGTTGTGAAGAACGAAAAAGATGAATTAGTATCCACTAGAACCATAACCGGTCATAGGATGTGTATTGATTATCGAAAACTTAACTCCACCACTAGGAAAGATCACTTCCCACTCCCATTTATTGACCAAATGCTTGAAAGGCTTGCAAACCACCCATACTATTGCTTTCTTGACGGGTATTCGGGATTCTTCCAAATCCCGATACATCCCAATGATCAAGAAAAGACAACATTCACATGCCCCTATGGTACCTTCGCCTATCGAAGAATGCCATTCGGGTTATGTAATGAACCGACAACCTTTCAACGGTGTATGATGTCTATATTTTCGGATTTGATCGAAGAAATGGTTGAGGTCTTTATGGACGATTTTTCCGTATATGGCTCGTCGTTTGGTGTTTGTCTTTCCAATCTTTGCAAGGTACTCACTAGGTGCGAGGAAGCGAATCTCGTCTTGAATTGGGAGAAATGCCACTTCATTGTTCGTGAAGGTATCGTCCTCGGGCACAAGATTTCAGAGAAAGGAATCGAAGTAGACAATGCCAAGATCGAGGTTATGGTGGGTTTGGAACCGCCAATGTTGGTTAAGGATATCTGGAGCTTCTTGGGTCATGCCGGGTTCTATAGGAGGTTCATCAAAGACTTTTCAAAGATAGCAAAGCCACTCACAAGGCTTCTTTGCAAGGAAGTAGAGTGTAACTTCGATGAAGAATGCCTTGATGCATTTTTGGAGATCAAGAAGGCTCTTGTGAGTGCTCCCATTGTGCAAGCACCGGATTGGAGTGTCCCTTTTGAGATTATGTGTGATGCTAGCAACTATGCAGTAGGAGCGGTTCTTGGGCAAAAGAAGGACAAGAAGATTCACGTGATCTACTATGAAAGTAGGACACTTGACGATGCAAAAAGAAGGTATGCTACCACGGAGAAGGAGCTACTTGCGGTTGTGTTTGTTATCGAGAAGTTTAGTACCTACGTGGTTGGCTCCAAGATCATCGTTTACACGGATCATGCCGCTTTGAGGCAGATCTATGCTAAAAAAGATACCAAGCCAAGGCTCTTGCGATGGATCTTGTTATTCCAAGAGTTTGATATGGATATTGTCGATAAGAAGGGTATCGAGAATGGAGATGCGGATCACTTGTCTAGGATGCGCATTGAAGATCTTGTGCCAATCGACGACTCGCTCCCCGAGGAGCAATTGATGTTAGTAAGCGTTTTGACACAAGGGATTAAAGCCGTGAGAGGTTTTTATGATGCTAAGGGATTGACAAATGGAAAGATACCATGGTTCGCGGATTTGGTAAATTACCTAGCTTGTGGAAGAAAGCCGCCTAACTTGGAGGGCTACAAGAAGAAGAAGTTCTTTCATGATGTCACAAGGTACTATTGGGATGAACCGTTCTTATACAAGTTATGTTCGGATGGTTTATATTGAAGGTGCGTGGCGGAGGAAGAAACGACCGAGATCTTGTTCCGATTCCATGGTTTGACCTATGGAGGTCATTTTGCTTCTTTCAAGACAACGACAAAGGTTCTCCAATACGATTTTTGGTGGCCTAGCTTCTTGAAGGACACTTACGCTTTTGTCATCGCTTGTGATGCGTGCCAAAGGAAGGGTAACATTGCTAGGAGGGACGAGATGCCCCAAAATCCCATATTTGAGGTCGAGATCTTTGACGTATGGGGTATTGACTTTATGGGACCATTCCCTTCTTCATATGGGAACCAATACATCTTGGTAGCGGTGGACTACGTGTCTAAATGGGTTGAAGCAAACGCTAGTCCAACCAATGATGCTAAGGTAGTTCTCAAGCTCTACAAAACCATCATTTTTCCGAGGTTTGAGGTTCCAAGAGTTGTGATTAGCGATGGGGGTAGCCACTTCATCAACAAGGTCTTCGAGTGTCTACTCAAGAAGTACGGGATTAGGCATAAGGTGGCCACGCCATATCACCCTCAAACAAGCGGCCAAGTAGAGGTTTCAAACCGACAAATAAAGGCCATATTAAAGAAGACCGTGGGAACACTACAAGAAAACAGGCCGTTTCAGATGGCCAAATCCGTCGGAAATCCCCGGAAATGGCCATTTCTGAGGGATTTCCGATGGATTTTGGCCGTCGGTTCTATCTCGTCCGAAAAGGAAATCCCTCGGAAATCCCTCGGAATTTTCCGACGGATTTCCGAGGCCGAATTTACCGACAGCTTTTCGAGGCATAATTCATCTGGGATATTTCCGGCGGATTTCCGAGGACTAGTCTGTCCGAAATAATTCCTCGAAAATCTCTTGGAAATCCGAGGGAAATCAGCCTTAACACCGACGTGCAATACCGAGGAGTGACATCGGTGTGTTTCACACGACATCAAGAAATATCAGGTTCAATACCGAGGTCACAAATCGGTGTGCCTCATCGGTGCACAAACCCAGGTCCAATACCGAGATGTTGCACCAATGAGTGACATCGGTATTGACCCCTACTACACTTTTTACCCAACTTAACCGGGTCGGTACCCGTTTTTTCCCGGATCGACTCAGTTCGCCACTATTCACTATTTAAACCCATAAACCTAATTTTCATGGGTTAAGTATTTTCTTAAGCAAAACCCCTAGCTAAGTGTGTTCTATAGTGATTTGTAAGAGATTGATCCATTTTATTTATGCATTTAAGTATTGTTTTCTTTGATTCTATCCATCTATCTTCTATTTTCTAATCATCCAATCAATTGATCATGGGTTTTAACTATTCTTTTATGATACTTGTTGAAACCATGGTGATTAGTGAGTAGTTCTTAGAGTTTGAGAATGGGTTAGAGTTAGGGTGATTCCAAGATTGGTTTATGATGCTTAGGGTTAGATTATCTTGTTTCTCTTATCACTACACCAAAACAGGGTTTTTTCTACTGATTGTTGCTACTGATTAGACAGTCGGTAAATTTACTGACTGTTTCGCTACTGATTTCCGACTGATTTGCGACTATTATCAAACAATCGCAAATCAGTAGGTATTTAATGACTAAAAATTTTTGTCGTTAATTAGTAGTCGTTTTACGACTGATTAGTGACTGAACTGTAGTCGAAAACATGCAATAGCTAATCAGTAGTAATTTTAGCGACTGATTTGCTACTGAATTTGGTGGGTCGTAGAACAGTAGCAAATCAGTAGCAAAACAGTAGCAAAAAGTAGTTATAAATCACGTGGATTTCATTTGGTGGTTTGTGTACCTAATTTGGTTTGCAGTCGGGAATCAGTCGGGAAATTTTCTATATATTTGCCATACTTGAATTTTCTTGTCACAATTGTAGAAATACAAAGCAAAGAAAGAGTTTATAAACAAAAATCAAAGAGAGAATAAGGTTTCTCAACTTAGAATGTCGGGAAACAATTATGGTAATTTCCGGGAGTGGATGTATAATAGGTTCGATGAAGGGACGGGAAATCTCTCGGCAGAGTTCACAGCGGGGGTGGATCAATTCGTGGCATTTGCAAATAGCCAGCCTCTAGCGCAGAAAAATCGCGGTATGTTTCACTGCCCTTGTCTTGTTTGCGAGAATGAGAAATTTATCCCGGGTACAAGAGTTTTGAGACATTTGTATAGTAGAGGATTTATGCCAGATTATTATATTTTGTATAAGCATGGTGAAGAACTGGATATGGATTTAGGAACGAGTTATTTTGATAGGACGCATGTAAGTGGGAGTGAAGATGTGGGTAATGTAGTAGAAGATAGATATGTGGATATAGTGAATGATGCGTTTCGTGATAACATGAGTTTTGATAAATACTATCATCAAGATGTTAGTTATCAGAATGTAGAAGAACCGGTACGTAATCATTCAAAAAAATTCTACGACTGGTTAGATGGAGCAAATACTCCATTATACGATGGTTTTCGTGAATGTCACTCACAGTTCACTACAAGAAAACACAGTTTTGTGACTATTTTTTGCGACTACTTTTTTTAGTCAGAAAAAAGAGGGACGATATTGTGACTGATTTGCGACTACTCATAATGCAGATGCATAATAGTCACAAATTATACCGACTAAAAAAAGTAGTCAGACAATAGTCCCTTATTTGCGACTGTTTAAGAACTTGCAAAAATAGTCCTAAATTTGTGACTGATTTGCTTAGGTTTAGCAACTCCACTTTATTTTTTTTTAAAATAAACATCAAATAATATACAAAAATTTCTAAACCCTAAACCTTTAAATAATATACAAAAACATCAAATAAATAAATATCAAATAATATACAAAAAAAATCAACACTTACAATTTTTAAAATATAATCATTTTATAAATCCTAAATTATAAACCCTAAACCTCTAACCCTTAATCATAAAATCTAAATTTTAAATTGTAAAATATATTTTTGAACAACTATATACCCAAAATCATTGTAAATTGATATTCAAACCTTATATAGTCTTAAAGTTTAGGGTTTAAGGTAACATGTACACTAATTTGCAAACCCAGTTTTTGTGACTAATTTGCGACTAATTTTAAATAGTAGTCACAAAATAGTCCAAAATTTGGGACTAATTTTCAACTCCACTCGATTTTTTTTAGAAATCAATAAATTCTAAACTTAAACCCCAAACCCTTAACTCTAATCCCTAAACCTCTAACCCTTAATCATAAACTTGATCTAAATCTTAAATTCTAAACTATATCTTACACATAAACATCAAATAATATACAAAAAAAGTCAACACTTACAATTTTTTTTAATATATTCATTTTATAAATCTTAAATTCTAAACCCTAAATCTCTAACCCTTAATCATAAACTCTAAATCTTAAATTGTAAACTAGATCTTACACATAAACATCAAATAATATATAAAAAATATAACACTTTTTTGAACTGATATATACACAAAATCATAACATGTACTAAGTGTTACATGTGTTACATGTGTTTCAATATAATCATAACATGTACTAAGTGTTACATGTGTTTTATAAAGAATGATTTTGAAAGATAAAAAATTTCTCAAAATTTAATTATTTTTAAAATTTAACATATTTTTGAACTGATATATACACAAAATCATTGTAAAATCATATTCAAACTTTCTAGGTTCTTAAGATTTAGGGTTTAGGGTAAAGGTTTTTGATTGTCATAAAATAGTCCCAAATTTGCAACTATTTAACAACTCCAGTCGATTTTTTTTAATAATAGTCACACAATAGTCCCAAATTTGCGACTAATTTGGGAAAAAATGTCAAAAACAATGAAAACTTCTCATTGGCTAGTTCATTGAGACAAAGATTGAGATTCTCCACCGTTGATTGGTTTAATCCAACGGTGGATGATTTTTTTTTTTAATTGAATTTATCTTCTCTCACTCTTTCCTGCGATTTTCTTATCTTTCAAAATATAATTGGGTCAACATCTAATTTTTCTTATCTTCGCAGAGTCGTTGGGTCAACATCTATTTTTTTTCCTCTCTGTATCATCTTCTTCGATCTAACTATTTTTTTTTTCCAGATGCTCACCGCCGGCAACGCGGTCGTGTGGTTGGTCTGAGGAGGAGGCGGCGGTCGTGTGGTTGGTCTGAGGAGGAGGCGGCGGTCGTGTGGTGGTCTGAGGAAGAGGCGGCGGTTTCTTCTTCTTCTTCATTTTCCAGATCCAGCCACTGGAGAAGAAGATGCAGGCCGAGGAGCAGATCATCGCCGGCGAGGGAGAAGAAGATGCAGGCGGAGGAGCTCGCCGGAGAGAGGAGAAGAAGATCCAGGCGGAGGAGCTCGCCGGAGAGAGGAGAAGAAGATCTAGGCGGAGCAGCTCACCTCTGTGAAGCCGCCGGAGAGAGAAGACGCTCGCCGCAGCCCGCCGGAGAGAGGAGCAGTTCGCCGGAGAGAGGAGAAGCTTTCCGGTGAGAGGAGCTTCTCGCCGGAGATAGAGTCGGAGAAATGCAGATCGCGATCTGTTTTTTTTTTTTTTAATTTTAATTTTGTAATTAATTAATTAATTTGATAAATTAAAATAATTTTTTTGGAATTTTTTTTTGTTTTTTTTAATTAATTTTTTACAAGTAGTAGCAAATTAGTCTCTAAATTATGACTGATAATAGGTGTCACATATTAGTCGCAAAACGAATGACTGTTTTGTGACTATTCTATTTAGCGACCAAATATTTGCGACTATTTTTTTTTAGTCCCAAAATAGTCGCAAATTAGTCATTTGCGACTATTTTGGGACTATTTTGGTGGTCGCAAAAACTATGTTTTCTTGTAGTGGTTATCCTTAGCTGCTCTAATCATGCAAAATAAGGCAGATCATAATATGAGTGAAAAGTTAGTGGATTCGGTATGCGGAATCTTGACAGATTATTTACCAGAAGGAAACCAGGCAACCGGTTCACATTACGAGACATACATATTAATGCGCAATTTGGGGCGCCCATGTCATGCATTTGATGTTTGCATTAACAATTGTATGATCTTCTAGAAAGATGATGAAAGGTTAGATGAGTGTCGGTTTTGTAATTCAAAAAGATGGATGCCTAACAAGCAAAACCGTAGGACCAATGTACCATATAGTCGTATGTGGTATATGCCTATTGCTGACAGATTAAAGAGAATGTATCAGAGCGAGAAGACTGTAGAGGCAATGAGATGGCATGCCGAGCACGAAGCAAATGAGGAAGAAATGTGTCATATGTCTGATGGGGCGGAGTTGAAATATTTTCAGGATCAACATCCCCGGTTTGCCGAAGAACCCCGAAACGTTTATCTTGGATTGTGTACAGATGGGTTCAATCTATTTGGCGTGTCAAAAAATCTTTCATTGTGGCCCGTGATCTTGACTCCGCATAATATACCCCCCTGGTCTTTGACCGAAGAAGAGAAACGCTAAGAAAGACTATCCACCAGAGTCTTTGACCAGTGAGCGAATTTATTTATACCGGTTGAAACGTGTAAAGCCACCGAAAACAGAGGATGTTGGTGGCAACGACATAATCTCGATCTGATGCATATAGAGAAGAATGTTTTTGACAACATCATGAATACTCTTATGCGTGTGAAGGGTAAATCGAAAGACACCATCCTGTTAAGATTGTATATAGAAGAATTATGTTCTCGGCCACACTTACATATTGATGATGAGGGTAGAGCCCCTTTTCCCGAATACTCATTGACAGACGAAGCTAGAAGAAGCTTATTGGAAAGTGTGAAAAAATCGGTAAAATTCCCAGATGGTTATGCTTCTGACTTAGCTACTTGTGCTGATATGGCGAATAAAAAATTTTCTGGGATGAAGATTTATGACTGCCATGTTTTTATGGAGCGGCTACTTCCATTTATCTTTGCAGAACTACTTATAATTTGAGGAAAATAGATCACCTAAATATGATTATGGTAATTTATATTAATCATTTGCTGTTTCAATTTGTATCGTAGGGGTTGGAGCATTTTTCTGTGACTTATGTTCGAGAACTTTGCAGAAAATTCGCGTCCATATTCTTAAACAAAACATAGTTTTAATCATATGCAATTTGGAAAAGATCTTTCCACCATCCTTTTTTGACGTGATGGAGCACCTACCTATACATCTCCCCTACGAAGCTGAATTAGGAGGCCCCGTGCAATACAGGTGGATGTACCATTTCGAAATGTTTTTCAAAAAGTTGAAAGGAAAAGCAAAGAACCAAAGATATGCAGCAGGATCGATTGTTCAATCATATCTAAGGGAGGAGGTATCTTATTTCACAGAGCACTATTTTCCCTCGAGTATACAAACGAAATCAAGGTAAAAGCTATAACTATTCTCATGTTCACTAAGCCATTTGGTATACACCTGGCAGCTATTATAAAATTATTTTCACTACTTTGGTCAGGTTAAGGCGATTTGCTGAAGGTGAAGTCCCCGAATATCATTTCGATGGAGTCCCTGATATATTTACTCACGTAGGTCGGCCTAGTGGCGAAATGCAGGAAATCTGGCTTCCAGATAAAGATTACTGATGCGCACATACATATGTTTGCGAAATTGTTGTTATTTCAAGCCACTTGAGAGGTATAAGTTGGAATGGCTTTAACTTAAAATGTTTTATAGTCCATACTCGATTTCTCATATATTTTTTATGGTGTTACATAGTTTCTTCGAAGATTATACTAGTACACAATATCCGGAGCTCTTTGAGAAAGAAATCCTGGCGAAACGAGCTGAAGACACTACAAGAAAGTAGCAAATTTGCATTGAAAATTTGCAACGGAATATTTCGTAACAAATATTTGCAACATAATACGTTGCAACTCCGTTGCAAAAAAAATTCTGTTGCAATTTCGTTGCCAAATTTCTGAAAAATAATCAGTTGCTAAATCGTCGCAATTTTGCAACAGATTTGTAATGGTTTAGCAACGGTAAATTTTTTGCAACAATGTTCGTTGCAAACCGTTTCCAAATTTTGCAACACGAATATGTTGCAAAAGTTTGCAATAGATATCATTGCAAAAGGTTACATATTTTGAAACGGATATTCGTTGCAAAAGTTTGCAACAAGTTTCTGTTGCAAATATTTGGTAGGTGGGAATGATTTAAACGTGGGCTTTTAAAAAGGTGAGTATATTCCAAATCCGTTGCAAATCAACATATAATTATACAGTTGAGGTTTTGCAACGGATTTCTTGATTTTGCAATTGATTGCTTGATTTTGCAACGGATTTCTTTAGTTTTGCAACGGATTTCTTGGTTTTGCAACGGATTGATTGATTTTCTAATGAAAAATAGGCAAAGAAAACATTAATCTTCAAGTAAAATAATAATAACAACTAAAATGATCATTGTTAACATTAGTTAGCCATTTTTGGTTTCGTACTTGGGAAATTTTTGGTTTTTCTTTTGCAACGGAATAGCAACGGATTTCTTGATTTTGCAACGCATTTCTTTGTTTTGCAACGGATTTCTTGAGTTTCCTTGCAAATTCGTTGCTAAATGTCTCATTTCAAAAAATAAAGTGTGAATCGTCTTACTCATATAACTACTACCTAAGTGGTTCAAGCTATGTTTTACAATGTAAATTTAATATGTTCAGTGAAAGAAAACACCACAAGAATAAGCATTCATATCAAAAATGTGTAAGAGTAGAACATTATTCGTCAGGATGAGTTATGGTGAATACACTCTTACTCACTCTTATGATCATAAGCCATATTTTTTACTTCACCATGGATTTTCTAATGAAATATGGGCAAATAAAACATTAATCTTCAAGGAAAACAATAATAACAACAAAAATGATATTTGCTAACATATAGTTAGGCATTTTGGGTTTCAAACTCTAGAAATTTTTGGTTTTTCCTTTTGCAACGGAATAGCAACGGTTTTGCAACGGATTTTTTGATTTTGCAACGGATTTCTTGGTTTCGCAACGGATTTCTTGAGTTTCCTTGCAAATCCGTTGCTAAATGTCTCATTCCAAAAAAATAAAGTGTTAATCGTCTTACTCATATAACTACTACCTAAGTGGTGCAATCTATGTTCTACAATGTAAATTTAATATGTTCAGTGAAAAAAAAACACCACAAGAAAAAGCGTTCGTATCAAAAATATGTAAGAGTAGAACATTCATCGTAAGGATGAGTTATATGGTGAATACGTGTACTCACTCTTATGATCATAAGCAATATTTTCGACATACCATGGATTTTATAATGAAATATGGGCAAAGAAAACATTAATCTTCAAAGAAAGCAATTATAACATCTAAAATGATCATTGTTAACATATAGTTAGCCATTTTGGGTTTCATACTTGAGAAATTTTTGGTTTTTCCTTTTGCAACGGAATTGCAACGCTTTTGCAACGGATTTCTTGATTTTGCAACGGATTTCTTGATTTTGCAACGGATGTCTTGAGTTTTGCAACGGATTTCTTGGGTTTGCAACGGATTTCTTGAGTTTCCTTGCAAATCCGTTGCTAAATGTCTCATTCCAAAAAATAAAGTCTGAATCGTCTTACTCATATAACTACTACCTAAGTGGTGCAATCTATGTTCTACAATGTAAATTTAATATGTTCAGTGAAAGAAAACAACACAAGAATAAGAATTCATATCAAAAATGTGTAAGAGTAGAACATTCATCGTCAAGATGAGTTATAGTGAATACACTCTTACTCACTCTTATGATCGTAAGCCATATTTTTGACTTCACCATGGATTTTCTAATGAAATATGGGCAAATAAAACATTAATCTTCAAGGAAAACAATAATAACAACAAAAATGATCCTTGCTAACATATACTTAGCCATTTTGAGTTTCATACTTGGGAAATTTTTGGTTTTTCCTTTTGCAACGGAATAGTAACGGTTTTGCAACGGAATAGTAACGGTTTTGCAACGGATTTCTTGATTTTGCAACGGATTTCTTGGTTTTGCAACGGATTTTTTGGTTTTGCAATGGATTTCTTGAGTTTCCTTGCAAATCCGTTGCTAATGTCTCATTCCAAAAAATAAAGTATGAATCGTCTTACTCATATAACTACTACCTAAGTGGTGCAAGATATGTTCTACAATGTAAATTTAATATCTTCAGTGAAAGAAAACACCACAAGAATATGCATTAATATCAAAAATGTGTAAGAGTAGAACATTCATCTTAAGGATGAGTTATGATGAATACACACTTACTCACTCTTATGATCACAAGCTATATTGTTTTGACATACTATGGATTTTCTAATGAAATATGGGCAAAGAAAACATTAATCTTCAAGGAAAACAATAATAACAACTAAAATGATTATTGTTAACAAATAGTTAGCCATTTTCGTTTTCATACTTGGAAAATTTTTGGTTTTTCCTTTTGCAACGGAATAGCAATTGTTTTGCAACGCATTTCTGGGTTTTGCAACGGATTTCTTGGTTTTGCAACAGATTTCTTGAGTTTCCTTGCAAATCCATTGCTAAATAGATTATTTCGAAATAAACAAATTTCAATCCATTTACTCACATAACTATTACACAAGTTTCTATATGACTCATAAAAAACTAATTGGCCATCATTTTACTCATATATTCATATGTTTAATACTAAGACGATGTATTTTGAAAATTATATCTAATATATGTTTAATACTTTACTCATATATTCATGTATTTTGAAATATGTGCAAAGAAAACAATAAGCACAACAAAAATGATCATTATTAACAAATACTTAGCCATTTTCGGATTCAAATTTCGAAAATGTTTGGTTTTTCCCTTTGCAATGGAATAGCAACGGTTTTGCAACGGATTTCTTGGGTTTTCTTGCAAACCCATTGCTAAATGTCTCATTCCAAAAAAAATAAAGTGTGAATCGTCTTACACATATAACTACTCTCTAAGTGGTGCAAGCTATGTTCTATAATGTAAATTTAATATGTCCAGTGAAATAAAACACCACAATAATATGCATTAATATCAAAAATGTGTAAGAGTAGAACATTCATCTTAAGGATGAGTTATGATGAATACACACTTACTTACTCTTATGATCACAAGCTATATTTTTTGACATACCATGGATTTTCTAATGAAATATGGGCAAAGAAAACATAAATCTTCAAGGAAAACAATAATAACAACTAAAATGATTATTGTTAACAAATAGTTAGCCATTTTCGTTTTCATACTTTGAAATTTTTTGGTTTTTCCTTTTGCAACGGAATAGCAACGGTCTTGCAACGCATTTCTGGGTTTTGCAACGGATTTCTTGGTTTTGCAAAAGATTTCTTGAGTTTCCTTGCAAATCCATTGCTAAATAGATTATTTCGAAATAAACAAATTTCAATCCATTTACTCACATAACTATTACACAAGTTGCTAAATGACTCATAAAAAACTAATTGGCCATCATTTTACTCATATATTCATATGTTTGATACTAAGACGATGTATTTTTAAAATTATATATAATATATGTTTAATACATTACTCATATATTCATGTATTTTTGAAATATGGGCAACGAAAACAATAAGCACAACAAAAATGATCATTATTAACAAATAGTTAGCCATTTTCGGTTTCAAACTTCGAAAATGTTTGGTTTTTATTTTTGCAACGGAATAGTAACGTTTTTGCAACGGATTTCTTGAGTTTCCTTGCATATCCATTGCTAAATAGATTATTTCAAAATAAACAAAATTCAATCCATTTACTCACATAACTATTACACAAGTTGATAAATGACTCATAAAAAACTAATTGGCCATCATTTTACTCATATATTCATATGTTTAATACTAAGATTGAAACGACTGCACCTTTTTTTTTTTTTTTAAAACATAAATAAATAAACAGTCATAATTAACAACGCGGAAATAATACAAACACCAGAACAATCCAAGTTCTACAGCTTACACAAGCCAGCAGTTCTAACAGCAAAAGCAACAACAATAAATAAAACCCCAGGTCCTAATCATCCCCTCTTCACTGCCTCGATTTCACGATCACACCTTATCTTTACCTGCACCGACAAAAGTGATGCATCAACATTTGGCTAGCCAAACGCTGAGTGAGAGATCATCCCAACAACAGGTTAAACAATAAGCACAATCAAAAACAATATCAATAGCAATCCATCACCATGAAAACTATACCAACGCCTAGCAATTCCATCCCAAGAAAAGCTAGACACACAGCCTGAAAGATAAACACACGACACACTTCCCAGGCACAACCAACAACCAGTATCGATCGATACCCCCTTGGTATCGATCGATACCCAAAACACATGCCCACAGGCAAACAACCGGTATCGATCGATACACCCCTGGTATCGATCGATGCCCACACAACACATGCCCACAGGCAACGGCTGGTATCGATCGATACACCCCTGGTATCGATCGATACCCACACAACTCGAGTCCACCGACAAGAGTCTAGTATCGATCGACACCTACTTGGTATCGATCGATGCCCACCTGCAACTCACAACCTTCCGCGAGATCTCAACCCAGAAATCGCCAAGCCCAACCACGAAAAATCATCAATCAAGCTTAAACAAGCATCACACAAGCTTAATTGCTAACCTTTGGTCCCAACTCACCTTAAATCGGACGGATCGAGCTCTAGAAGACCTCCCACGCTTCCCTCTAGTTCCCCACGACCAAACTCTTCCGATCTCTTCTTCAAGCTTCTCCCAAGCTCGAATCTCTCTCGATCTCGCAAGATCCAAGCTTCACCAAGCTTCACCTTCTCTCACGCTCTCCTTCTCTCTCTCTCTCTCTCTCTCGCGACCAAGACTTTACTCTCACAAAAGAAATGGTCTCCACGCGCAAGAAGAGAAGAGGAAGAAGAATATAAAGAGAAATCCCGGCTGGTATCGATCGATACTGCCCTGGTATCGATCGATACCCCATCCGGGAACAAAACAGAATTAATTATTTTCCCCAATAATCAATTCTTCCGGAACGCGGGCGTTACAATTCTCCCCCACTAACTTAGATTCGACCTCGAATCTTCGTTACCGTTCATCTCCCATGAACCGTTCATCTCCAATGAACATCAATCGTCGCAACGATTACACAAACTTTGGCCAACCCGGCCATCTCAACACTCATACGAGGTCCAAAACCAACCTCCGAGGTTTCCCACGCAGCCCCTATGCTTATGACACCGCGGCATCATATGCACTTATTGCTCAACACAAGCCAACCCCATCACTCAAGACACCGCAGCATCTCCGAGTTCCGAGCATCAGCCATATCCCGCAGGATATCCACCATACCACATCACCCAAGACACCGCAGCATCTCCGAGTTCTAGGTATATGCCGTACCACTCCACTCAGTAATATAACCTACAAGAGTCTCAATACCCCATACCACTCAATTCTAGGCAATATATCCCACGTCTGGGACATACTCCTTACGAATCCACGGTATCACGTATCACTCTAGGCTATAAACCTCCCGAGTCTGGGTACATCGCCACTCACACTCCCAAGACACACAGTCCTGCGAGCTATCGGCACCAGAGGAACCAGTCCTCTCAACGAGCAATAAATCACATATCTCTAAGCATCTCGACTGAACTACCTCCCGTGATCCGTGTAAATCCTCGCAAGGCAACACCGGCATCACCCATATTCCATACCCGGAATATCTGCCGTGCATGACCAATAACCCGGCCATCGCACCTCCCTTGCGCACCTTCCAGTGTCAGCTTGCTTCAGAAAGACTTGTCAAGACAACTATGACTAGGCTACCATTAACACCCAACAACTCTCTGCAGTAGGTCCTCAATACAAACGTAATAAAACAAACAAGTACCATACGCCTGCAATCCAACCCACCACATAGAACCGCTAAGTGAAATAACCCGGTCTCGTCACTCGACTCATTTTCCCGAACAAGCTTAACTAAAACACGCAATGCTCACAACAGCAATAAGAACATCCATCTTATCACTCTCTTGCATTAACGTTTCTTACCCCAACGTAATGCAAAACCGTGACTCCCAAAGTCACCAATAATAAGAAATACTCATCTTATTACACATCATAATGTAACATCGTTCTATACAGCGGCAATACAAAATGAAACACACATAGCACACAGCTACAACCGAAACTGGAACCTCTCGATGGAACTCAAGCCGCAACTTGCTTCTGGAACCACTTCTGGAACCTCGCTTCCATCCTAGCCTCTGGCTCCCAAGTTTCCTCCTGCACCCCGTCACAGTCCCACAGAACTCGCATCATCGGAATCCTCTTTCGACGAAGCTCCTTGACCCTCCGCTCGAGAACTCTCAAAGGTCTCGCCTCAACGGTCATATTGGGCTGGAGATCTGACGGAATCTCAGCCAATACCTCGTCACCCCTATGCAAACACTTCTTCAGCATCGACACATGGAAGACCTTATGAAATGCTTGCATAACCGCGGGTAACTCCAACCGATACGCTACCGGTCCAACACGCTCCACAATCCGGAACGGTCCCATATACCTCGGACTCAACTTAGTCGCAACAATGGACCTGTTCGGACCTCTCAGTAAAGCCATCTTGAGATACACACTATCTCCCACCTCAAACTCAAGCTCTTTCCGCCTCTGATCAGCATAACTCTTTTGCCGATCTTGGGCCTCTTTCATGTTCAGCTTCAAAACCCGGATCTTCTCCGTAGTTTCCTGAACAAAACTCGCACCCAAAGTGCTCCTCTCCCCCACTTATGTCCAACACAAGGGGGTACGACAGGGCCTCCCATACAGAGCCTCATATGGAGCCATCCCAATACTTGCCTGGTAACTATTGTTATACGCAAACTCAACCAAGCTCAAGTGATCCGCCCAATGACCACCCCAATCCAGCACGCACATCCTCAACAAATCCTCCAAGGTCTGGATGGTCCGCTCGGACTGCCCATCCGTCTGAGGATGATACGCCGTGCTCAAGTGCACCTTCGTGCCCATCTCCGCCTGAAACGCATTCCAGAACTCCGATGTGAACTTAGGATCCCGGTCCGAAACAATACTCACCGGTACTCCATACAGTCTCACAATCTCCTGCACGTACTTCCTAGCCAAAACTGCCGCCCCATCGGTCTTCTTAATGGCCAGAAAACGCGCACACTTGGTCAATCGATCGACGATGACCCAAACAGCATCCTTGGTCCGAGAAACTGGTAAACCCACCACGAAATCCATCGTGATCATATCCCACTTCCACTCTGGAATGGGTAAACTCCGCAACAAACCACTCGGGACCTGGTGCTCCGCCTTCACTAACTGGCACACGTTGCACGAAGCAACCCAGTTAGCCACATCCTTTTTCATCCCGACCCAATGATAATAGCGCTTGAGATCGCGGTACATCTTAGTCGCTCCGGGATGAATCGCAAACATACTCGAATGAGCCTCACTCAGGATCTCTCGCCGCAAATCCTCATCCAAAGGTACGCATACCCTCCCACTGACAAGGATAGTGCCGTTCGCAGATACCTGATACTCAGAACCCTCTGCTCTCGAAGCCTTAACCAAACCCTCATCTTTTCCCTGAGCCACCCGAACCCTGCTCAAAAGATCCGCCTGGTTAGCCGCCTCTAAGCCCAAAGGTTCCTGAGATACAACACATAAGCGCAATGTGCTAATCTCGCTCACCAAGGACTCTACCTCGAGCTCCCGAGCCAAAGCCACCCGCTTCCGACTCAACGCATCCGCAACCAGATTAGCCTTACCAGGATGGTAAGCTATCTCCAGATCATAATCGGCCACTAGCTCCATCCAGCGCCTCTGCCTCAAATTCAACTCAGGCTGTGTGAAAATGTACTTCAAGCTCTTATGATCTGTGAACACCTGCACCTTTCCGCCATAAAGATAAGATCTCCAAATCTTTAAAGCGAAAACTACTGCAGCCATCTCCAAGTCATGGGTAGGGTAGTTGCCCTCATGCTTCCGCAGCTGCCGCGAAGCATAGGCAATAACCTTCCCCCTCTGCATCAACACACAACCAAGACCCACTCCCGACGCATCGGTGTACACCACGTAAGGCTCGCCCGACTCAGGCAACGCCAATACTGGAGTACTAGACAACATGGCCTTCAGCCCTGCGAAACTCTTCTCACACTCTGAGGACCACACGAAAGGAACATCCTTCCCTGTCAGCTTCGTCATAGACTTAGCCAAACTTGCGAAACCCTTGACGAACCGCCGATAATACCCTGCCAACCCAAGAAAACTCCGAATCTCAGTGGCATTCCTCGGCCTCGGCCAAGTACTAATGGCCTGGATCTTCTCCGGATCTACCGACACTCCCTTCGCAGAGACAATGTGACCCAGAAAACCGATCTCCCGCTGCCAGAAGCTACACTTGCTCAACTTAGCAAACAACTTCTGTTCCCGCAGCCTCGAAAGAACCACACGCAGATGCACCTCATGCTCCTCCCGGCTCCTCGAATACACCAAGATGTCATCGATAAAGATGATCACGAACTCATCTAGATACTCCTGGAAAACGCTGTTCATCAGTCTCATAAATGCAGCCGGTGCATTAGTCAACCCAAATGGCATCACCACAAACTCGTAGTGACCATAACGAGATCTGAAAGCCGTCTTCCGAATATCTACCTCATCGATGGGAATCTGATGATATCCCGACGCCAAGTCAATCTTGGAGAACCAAGTAGCCCCTCTCAACTGATCCAACAACTCATCAATCCGCGGAAGAGGATACCTGTTCTTCACTGTGACTCGGTTAAGTCCCCGATAATCAATACACAACCGAAAACTCCCGTCCTTCTTCTTCACGAACAACACTGGCGCTCCCCACGGTGAAGAACTCGGACGAATAAATCCCTTACCCAACAACTCCTCCAGCTGCTTCTTCAGCTCTGCCATCTCTGCAGGAGCCATCCTATAAGGAGCCCTGGATATCGGTGCCGTCCCCGGTTCCAACTCGATCGTGAAAGGATCCGACCTAGATGGTGGCAACCCCTGCAACGACTGGAACACATCCTGGAACTCACGAACCACCCGAATATCCTGAACCCTAGCCTTTCCGACAGCCTCCGGCAAAGAAATAGTAGCCAAATACGCCTCGCAACCCCTCTCGATTAGACGCTCCGCGTGCACAACCGAGATTACGAGACTCCCGGAAGTCGGTCTCACACCCTGATACACCAACTTCCCTTTCCCCTGGTCGAACTCGACTCGCCCTCGGTGACAGTCCAGATGCGCCCTGAACTTCCCGAGCCAATCCATGCCCAAGATGACATCGTACAGCTCCACTGAGCAGATAATCAGATCGGCAGCCATGGACTCTCCTGCCACCTGAACATCCACGTCTCGCACCCGACCGTGAATCCTCAGGAGCTTCCCTCCGGCAACCTCCACGAAACCCAAACTCACACCGGGCTCGCTCCGTAAATTAGCCTTCTCGGCCAACTCCGGGGAAACGAAGCAATGCGATGCTCCCGTGTCAAACAACACATGACACTCTACACCTCCAACACACAAGGTCCCTGCACATATACATGTGCCGCGAACCTTAACACCCCGACAAGCCCGACATTCCCCAACACAGAATTAAACTTAGAGGAGTCTAAGAAAATACCTGTGATCGGCCTGGAACTCGGCTCGCCGGTCTCGGTGATGGAGTACACTCGAGGCGCTGATGCCACCTGCCTGAGAGGCTGCACTACCGCGGACTCACTCTGCCGCAACTGGGGACACTGAGGCCTGATGTGCCCCGCCTCCTTGCAGTGATAGCACACTCGAGAATCCACTCGCGCTCCGCCCTTCTGAGGACAGCTCGCCACTCGGTGATCCATGCTCCCACAACCAAAGCAACCCGGACCACCCCGACTACCACTCGAAGCGCTCTCCCGCTTCCGTTTCTGTCCTTGCATCGGCTTACTACTGCCTCTGCTCGGACCGGACTGCTGCTGCACATATCTCGCCTGAAAACGCGGTGTAGCCACTACCACCTCGTCCTTCAGACCCTCCTCAAGCAAAGCCGCAGTCTCAACCAACTCATCAACCGTGCAAAAAGGCCTCACTATGCAACGGTTCCTCAAGTCAACCCGAAGACCCAACAAGAATCTCTGCACACGGGCCGACTCACTCTCACCCGCTCGTCGAACATAAGACCCGAGCCGGACAAACTCCACCTCATACTCGCGTACCGACCGATCCCCCTGAGTCAAACTCGCAAGCCTCGACCCTAACCGGTTGAACGCCTCCTGAGGAAAGTACTTGGAGTTAAACTCCTCCACAAAATCCGCCCAAGCCATCGCGGCCTGTACCCTCCGTGCTGCCACACCCCTCCACCAGAGATGCGCATCACCCTCCAGAAAATGGACCGCAATGTCCACCTGGTATCCTGCGGGACACCTACTCGAGAGGAAATTCCTCTCTATCCTCCTCAACCACGCATCAGCGTCCTCAGGATTAGCACCTCCAGAAAAGAACCCCGTGCCAATCCTCAGCATCTGCTCCATCATCCTCAGGTAGGATGGGAGCTCCTCAGCAACCGCAGCTGCCACCAGAGGCTGAGCCTCCACCACTACCGGAGCCACAGGAACCTGAGCCGGTACCCTCTCTGGTAACCGCTCCAACAATCTCGTCAACAGATCCGCGATGCGATCATCTCGGGCACGAGCATCACCCGCTGCTACACCCGCAGCACCCGCTGGAACACCAGCCACACTGACGCTCACGCCAGCCCCAACGGAACTCACTCCGGCCGCACCCTCAGACCCAACCTGACTCGCACGCGAATCCTCGACCTGCTCCGCCGGCACACGGCCACGACCTCTACCACGGCCACGACCCCTACCACGCCCTCTAGCCATCTGCACACGTGCAGAAGCACAAGCTAAGAAACCAACAACAATCCTCACAATAAAGATACTCACCGTGGAATCTCACAAGGCTCGAAGAGGATGATTCTAAGACCCCACACAACACCCAATCTATTCTAGAACCACCTAGGCTCCTAGAACCGTATGGGCTCTGATACCAAATTGAAACGACTGCACCTTTTTTTTTTTTTTTAAAACATAAATAAATAAACAGTCATAATTAACAACGCGGAAATAATACAAACACCAGAACAATCCAAGTTCTACAGCTTACACAAGCCAGCAGTTCTAACAGCAAAAGCAACAACAATAAATAAAACCCCAGGTCCTAATCATCCCCTCTTCACTGCCTCGATTTCACGATCACACCTTATCTTTACCTGCACCGACAAAAGTGATGCATCAACATTTGGCTAGCCAAACGCTGAGTGAGAGATCATCCCAACAACAGGTTAAACAATAAGCACAATCAAAAACAATATCAATAGCAATCCATCACCATGAAAACTATACCAACGCCTAGCAATTCCATCCCAAGAAAAGCTAGACACACAGCCTGAAAGATAAACACACGACACACTTCCCAGGCACAACCAACAACCAGTATCGATCGATACCCCCTTGGTATCGATCGATACCCAAAACACATGCCCACAGGCAAACAACCGGTATCGATCGATACACCCCTGGTATCGATCGATGCCCACACAACACATGCCCACAGGCAACGGCTGGTATCGATCGATACACCCCTGGTATCGATCGCTACCCACACAACTCGAGTCCACCGACAAGAGTCTAGTATCGATCGACACCTACTTGGTATCGATCGATGCCCACCTGCAACTCACAACCTTCCGCGAGATCTCAACCCAGAAATCGCCAAGCCCAACCACGAAAAATCATCAATCAAGCTTAAACAAGCATCACACAAGCTTAATTGCTAACCTTTGGTCCCAACTCACCTTAAATCGGACGGATCGAGCTCTAGAAGACCTCCCACGCTTCCCTCTAGTTCCCCACGACCAAACTCTTCCGATCTCTTCTTCAAGCTTCTCCCAAGCTCGAATCTCTCTCGATCTCGCAAGATCCAAGCTTCACCAAGCTTCACCTTCTCTCACGCTCTCCTTCTCTCTCTCTCTCTCTCTCTCGCGACCAAGACTTTACTCTCACAAAAGAAATGGTCTCCACGCGCAAGAAGAGAAGAGGAAGAAGAATATAAAGAGAAATCCCGGCTGGTATCGATCGATACTGCCCTGGTATCGATCGATACCCCATCCCGGAACAAAACAGAATTAATTATTTTCCCCAATAATCAATTCTTCCGGAACGCGGGCGTTACAAAGATGATGTATTTTAAAAATTATATCTAATATATGTTTAATACTTTACTCATATATTCATGTATTTTGAAATATGGGCAAAGAAAACAATAAGCACAACAAAAATGATCATTATTAACAAATAGTTAGCCATTTTCGGTTTCAAACTTCGAAATTTTTTGGGTTTTCCTTTTGCAACTGAATAGCAACGGTTTTGCAACGGATTTCTTGGTTTTGCAACAGATTTCTTTGTTTTGCAACGGATTTCTTGAGTTTCCTTGCAAATCCGTTGCTAAATGTCTCATTCCAAAGAAATAAAGTGTGAATCCTCTTACTCATATAAATACCGAAGCGGTGCAAGCTATGTTCTACAATGTAAATTTAATATGTGAAGTGAAAGAAAACACCACAAGAATAAGCATTCATATCAAAAATGTACAAGAGTAGAACATTCATCGTAAGGATGAGTTATGATGAATACACACTTACTCACTCTTCTGATCATAAACTTTTTTTTGACATACCGTGGATTTTCTAATTAAATATGGGCAAAGAAAATATTAATCTTCAAGGAAAACAATAATAACAACTAAAATGATCATTGCTAACATATAGTTAGCCATTTTCGGTTTCATACATCGGGAATTTTTTTTTTCGTTTTGCAACGGAATAGCAACGATTTTGAAACGGATTTCTTGGTTTTGCAACGGATTTCTTGAGTTTCCTTGCAAATCTGTTGCTAAATGTCACATTCAAAAAATAAAACAAGTGGCAAAAAATTATCAAATAATATTAAATCTGTTGCTAAATGTCATCAAAATGAAAAAAGGGTTTCCTTAATCATAAACTCTACATCTCAAATTGTAAACTAGATTTTACACATAAATATCAAATAATATACAAAAAAATAAACATTTACAATTTTTTAAAAAATATAATCATTTTATAAAACCTAAATTCTAAACCCCAAACACAAACCCTTAACCCTTAACTTTTAACCCTTAAACCTTAACCATTAACCTTTAACCCTTAACCCTTAACCCTTAACCCTTAACCCTAAACCTCTAACCCTTAACCCTAAACTTCTAATCCTTAATCATCAAATAATATACAAAACATTAAACAATTACAAATAATATACAAATAAAACTCTTACACTATCCATTGAACCGAAATCTCCACTGCATTTTCTTATACCTTCCAAAAATCTGTTTGGTTCGATCTTGTAGTTTTCAATTTCTTGTAATCTTCTTAATCAATTTAACAAAAAAAAAATATTCTTTTTAATCTTTTTTTCTTCCTTGCTCTTTGAGTGTTTGTAAATATTCCTATTTTGTTCGTCTAAATTAATTTGACCTTTCATCAAAAAAAAATATACAAATTCAAAATGCAAGAAAACATAGATTGGTTTCTCATTGGTTACTCAATAAAGACTAGGATCATGCTTTTCCACCGTTGATAAGATATCAATCCAACGCAACCAAATCTTCTACTTCTTTTTTATTATTTTCTTTAATCCCACCGTCGAAGGCTGGAGATATTAAAAATATAGCCCACAACGAATCATCTTCCATCGGGTAATCGCCATGGGTAAGCTCTCTCCGGATTTTCACCTCGTATACCACTATGTGGGAATTTTTAACCATCACTACCCTAAGTTAATCACAATACCCCTCTCTTTAAGTGAAACGACGAAAATACCCCTGAGCTTTTTTGAATGAAATATCACCGCCAGTATTCCCTAGTATTATCCAGTATTACAACACCCTAGTATTACCCACTCTAGTATTACTCTAGTGTTACCTAGTATTACCCAGTATTACACCCAATTATTACCCGAGTATTACCCAGTATTACCAGGTGATACCACGCAGAGGGGGTTCGAACCCTGGACGCGCGAGCGCAAGTGACGCGCGTGGAGCTCGCAACCACTGAGCTCCCGTGTTTTTCGTTGTCCTCTTACCGATTTAATTCTATTTAACCTTTACAACCATTCATTAAAGGTAAAATCGACATTTTACCAGAGAGGAAGATTTGTGATTAAAATCTGGGAAGAGTGGTATATGAGGTGAATACCCGCTCTCTCCCTTCTCCGTCTTCTTTATTTTTTCTCTCTTCTTGTGTCTCTTATCTGCAGTTTCTTCAACATAAACACCGGAAGAGATGAACCAGAGAAGCTCGCCGCGAACCCTAGAGCCCAACTACCGGAAGGGCAGAACGACGCCGGCGATTCCTTGCCCAGCCACTAAGGGCGAAAACAAAAACCAGGTCTAGAGCTCTCGCCTTGAAATCTCCGAAGACCATAAGCTGAGGGATAGGAAGAGGCGGCGGTGGGAGCCAGGGACTGCCGGAACGGGAGGTTGGAGAGTGTAGCTTGTCAAGTTCTCGTCGCCGGCGAGGGCCGAGTGTAGAGACGAGCTGATCGGCGGAGAAGGAGAAGCACCGGCGGAGGAAAGTCATCGGAGAGGACAGAGACTCAGATCTGGGAAATTTTTAATATTTTTTAATTTTTTTTTTCTAAAATTAATTTTTGTAAAAAAACTTCTACGGCCCATTGCTCTAACATTAATTTCTCTAAAAATTTGATCTGGGAAATTTTTTTAATTTCACCATTGCTATGCGTAAAAAAAAAAAAAATTTCTGTAAACCAACTTCAATTTTGCTTCGGTTATCTTTTTTGTAAACCCACTCCAATTCCTGGTTTGCGATAAAATTAATAGTAATATTTTTGCTAATATTCTGTTGCTAATATATGTTGCTAATATTCTGTTACAAACTTGTTATAGAATGGCAACAAATTAGCAACATATTATTTTAGCAACAATAAATTTGCAACGGATTTTTGTGTGTTACAAGTTCGTTGCAAAGACTTCTTTGCAACAGATTATAATGTATTTGCAAGGAAACTTTTCATTACGAATATTAGCAACACCTTCGTTGCAATACTCTGTTGCTAATATTCCGTTGCAAACCTGTTACAGAATGGCAACGAATTAGCAACAAATTATTTTAGCAACAATGAATTTGCAACGGGTTGTTGTGTGTTACAAGTTCGTTGCAAAGACTTCTTTGCAACGGATTATAATGTATTTGCAAGGGAACTTTTCATTGCGAATATTAGCAATACTGTCGTTGCAATACTCCGTTGCTAATATTCTGTTGCAAACCTGTTACAGAATGGCAACGAATTAGCAACGGATTATTTTAGCAACAATGAATTTGCAACGGATTTTTGTGTGTTACAAGTTCGTTGCAAAGACTTCTTTGCAACGGATTATAATGTATTTGCAAGGGAACTTTTCATTGCGAATATTAGCAACACTGTCGTTGCAATACTCCGTTGCTAATATTCTGTTGCAAACCTGTTACAGAATGGCAACGAATTAGCAACGGATTATTTTAGCAACAATGAATTTGCAACGGATTTTTGTGTGTTACAAGTTCGTTGCAAAGACTTCTTTGCAACGGATTATAATGTATTTGCAAGGGAACTTTTCATTGCGAATTAGCTCAGTTCTTGTAGTGAGAATATCCTTCATGGATCAAAAAATATGTATGTCTATAATTTTTTGATATTTGACTATTGGTACTTCAATATATTTTATATTGACTTTTTATATGCAGGTTACTTACTGGAAGGCCACAACTCCGTTTCCAACGTGGGTGCACGACATAATTCATGGACCCCTGAAAATGGCCAAAACTTGGCCCATCTACTATACAAGAGGATATTTGTTTCATACCAAGAATCACAGCGCGGGAAGAAAGACATGTAACTATGGTGTATGTGGTACTGGAGATAAGTACACCAATGCAGCTGATTTTCACGGTATCTTAACTGATATCATAGAGGTCGAGTATGAGGGGGTGGTTAATTTGAGAATAACACTTTTTAAGTGTAAGTGGTACGACCCTGTGATCGATAGAGGCACTCGGAGAGGCAATGGTGGCATTGTAGACATTCTTCCATCGAAAAGATACAATAAATACGAACCATTTATTATGGGTACGTTTGCTGTATATCTCCCCGGCCCGTTTATCACTTTCTCGATACCCTATATATATGTCTGATTTTATACATTGATATTGCTCAGCCTCTCAAGCGGATCAAGTTTGTTATATCCCGTACCCATACAAGAAGAAACCAAAGAATGTGTGGCACAATGTTGTTAAAGTTAACCCGAGGGGAAAAATTTCAGGAGAATATGTACACGCGAAACCTACTATTTTACAACAAGAAACTGATGATCATGTAATGATGACTACAATTGAAGATCTCGTAGTTGAGAATTCACTACCAGGAGTAAACCCAGTAAATCTCGATTACGATGTCGGCGATGCGGAACCAGATGACGAATTCCAGTGTAACTTATCGGATTCTGATGACGAAGATGCAGAAAGTGTAGCACCGTACTAATTATAAGAAGATTATATGCTACTTATGTTATTTTATGTATTATTATGTTATATAAAATTTATTTTCTTAATTATTAAAAAATTGAAATTAATTACTACTGATTAACTATTGATTACCGACTAATTTCCCTAATCATAATCAAATTTGGGCTTGATTCATTTTTTGGCCCAATTATTTCCTTTGGGCTTAATTCATTTTTTGGCCCGTGATTCTCTCTGGAAAACCCTAGCATTTGTCTTCCTCGATTCATCGAAGCTGCTCCTATCTCTCTAACTAATTCATCGTCTCATGTTGCGATGGTTGGAAAGAGGAAGCGAATTCTAGTGAAACCAACAGCGTCGAGAGCCAGACCAGCCAATCTACCCACTCGGCATGATTTCGCTCCAAAACCAACATCGGAAATTGTCCCGCCGGTTCTCTCCAATAGCAATCGTCCGTCCGTGAAAGATTACCCTCCACCGAGGATGCTCTTTCCAAGCTCAAGTACTCCACCTTCTGGATCATCTCTTTCTGCTCAACCTCCACTGCGTGCATCATCTGCAAATCCACCCGCTCTACCCGCTCCACCTTCTGGAGCATATCCAGCGGTTTAAACTCGAGCACCTGTTTATTCTGCGAATCGAACAGCTCCAACGGTTCAAGATCAGCAACGCCCAGCTCAATCGACTCAACAACATCCATCTGCAGCGCCTCAAGTTCAACCATCTCAATCGCCTCAAGTTCAATCTACTCACAGTTCTCAAGCCCAAAATTCCCACAACACAGTAGAAGAAGCAGATTGAGGTTTCTCTGATGTCGAAGCTCCGATAGAGCCTAATCTCTCCCAAGACCAGATGGAGGCTCTGAACTCGCTGCTACTTGCGCCAAGGCCGAAGCAAATCACCATCCTCGATCCCGACCTCGTCTAGCCTAATTCAACATTGTAATTTCTTGCTCTCTTTGTTTGTGATTTTGGTTATTGCATTGAGACAAGAACATTATGATATTCTAGAAATTTAATTTGTTTATGTTACTTAAACATTATGATACTCTAGAAATTATACGTTTGATAGTATATGTAGTATAAATGTAACTCACTAAGCTAACATTTGGCTTGATATCTTAAGGCTCCCCTCTTTAAATAAATGGCAAGGTGAAGACATAAACGTTCTGCTTAGTGAAACTTTAAAACTTAGCTAACATTTTTCTGTGAAAGATACAACTTATCTGTTTTTGTTTTTGTAGGTTTGGTTTTGTTACTTTCATTAAAGATAATCTGAAGCTTTTTCTGTTTTTTTAGGTTTGGTTTTGATGGATCCTCACTGACCAGGCAGGTTACAAAGTGTTTCATCAATAAGTTTGATGGCCCCTACTACAATTTATCATGTGTGCCAAGGGAAAGAGTAGAACGATGGTTCGTTGAATTCGCGGTAACATTCTCTCCCATGTAACACCTAACTTCTGTGTAATATGTGTATGTGCTTTATATAGACTAACACCAAACTTTCTCTTTTGTTTGTAGAAAAAACACAGATGGGATCCATCTTTAACATGTTTGGTTCAAGAGCATTTCGAAGCCATACTTCAACTTTGCTTGAAAGACATGGTGAGCACTGCAATGAGTAATGATGAGCAATCTAGATGGATCACTGATAAGATATGGGAAGAAATGATAGCATATTGGAGAACTGAAGAACAAATAACAAAGAGTGCAACGACCTCAGCAGCTCAGATGTCTCAATGTAAAGGTCTTGGGCCTCACAAACACGCCTCTAGACAGAAGTTTTACCGACAAATCGAACAAGAAATGGTAAGTCACTTGAAACTATAAGTTTGCTTCAATCTGTGATAAATGGTGGTATTTTGTTATTGCTTTTCAAGTTGACTGGGTTGGTTTAAATCTGATTGAGTGTTGAATTCAAGTTTAAATGTGATTGAGTATTGATTGACTGTTGCATTTTCGTTGACTGAGTTAGTTTACTGGTTATCATATTTCCATCTCAGGTTGCCGAATTAGGCAGACCACTGAGTTTCAGTGAGGTTTTCATCAGGGCTAATACGAAGAAAGATGGAACCTTTGCAGATAAAAAAGCGGAGCAAGTTGCTGAGCTCTATATGCAGAAAAAGCAAGAGAAGTTTTCTAACCTCGAGTCTGAGACCACATAGATTTCTGATGGTCGTCATCCACAGCTATCCATTGAAGAGGATAACAAGTTTTTTATTCAGGTTAAGTGCTTCCTTCACTAATTTGTTATGTTTTGGATTTTGATTTATGATATAGTATTTGGTATTAATTTTCTTTCTTTTATTTTGGTAGTCTACGTTCACAAACAATAGAGGAGACCTGTTTGGCATTGGAAGCCTCAAGAATCAGCTCATGGGAAAGGGAAAACACCTGGAAACCTCTGCTTCTTTCCAGCATATACAACAACAGCTTGAAGCGTCTCAAAGGAAATTGGAGGAACAAGCTGCTTATATCGCCCAGCAAGAAGCATTGAATGCTCGACTTGCAGCTGCTCAAAAGGCCCAGACCGCCGAGCTTGCGATTGTGAACAAGTTCTTGAAAACCGATAATCGATTCCTCGCATTCCTTGCCCAAGAAACTGATGCTGATGGTCCATCCTCTTCCTCTCCACTGATTTAGCTAACTTCTTTCTCCCTTCTTTAGCTCACTTGAAACTTTAAACTTATGTTATCTTTTGGAAATGGAAAGAACTCCTCAGTTGGAGTTGTCTTTCCATTTTGGTTTAGAACATGAAAGTTATGTTATTTTGTTGTATGAATTCGTAGTTTGGTGTATGATTTTGGTCTTATCCGATTGTTTGCTTCACTTCTTTTTAGAGTTTCATGTTTTAATTATAATCAACAACCCAATTAGTTGCTAAACAAATTATGAAATTGATAATCTAGTTGTAGGTTTTCAGTAGCAACTTAGTAACAAAAAAATTATAAAACCAGTCGGTAAACAGTCGTAAAAAATGTCAAAAAATATAAAACCGATGCTCATTTCAGTCGTAAATAAGTAGCAAAAATAGTAGGTAATCAGTCGCATCGTATTCGTTATATTTTAAGACTGATCAGCGACGACCTAAGTAGTAGCAACCTGCAGTCGCTATTCAGTCACTAATCAGTCGTAAAATTTTGCGACTGATTAGCGACTGAATAGTGACTGCATAGATCAGTCGTAAATCAGTAGCAATTTTGCGACTGATTGTATTTGTGACCAGACCTTTACCTACAACAGATACCAGTCGGTAATCAGTCGTAACAGGGTCTTTTGTTACTGATTTCCTACTGTTTTTGCAGTAGTAAAAAACTGTTTTCTTGTAGTGTATTGATTAGTGATCTTAATGCTAGATTAGGCTTGAGAAAGCCAATTTAGACCAAGGGGCATTTCACATCCACAAGGTGTTTGATGAAATACCCTGATAAGCTAATCAAGTAATATGCATTCCTAGCCTATGACAGTAGTTGTCTAGGGTGTAGATATTCATATATTTTACATGTTCTATCATACATTTTACTTAGAGGTTTGTGCTATTTGCATGCATAATCACGGTTTTGTCTTGCATTTAGGTCTCATTTAGAGTTTAGGACATTTGCATTAGGTTCTAGTGAGTTCTTGCATATTTTGGAGTCTATTTTAGGTGTTTTGGAGAACATTTGGGGACATGGAGTTGAAACCGTCCAGACATGGACAAGGAGAAGGAAGAGTTCACCCGAAGCGTCTCAAAGATGTAATTGCACAAGAACCTTCCGGCCCGATTCATCTTCAATGGTATTCATAGACGTTGTAGAAGAGTTAGTTAGCTGTCCAGAGCAGCTGAAACCATGTTATTCCAATTGGCGGTTCAGAAGATGCGGGCGATTTATTGAAGACATGTCACTGTCGGAAAATGCAGAGGCAGTTCGAGTCAGTTGAAAGATCATGTCGGATGGAAGCCTTCCCATGCCCATTTTAATCTAAGCTTTTGATGAAAGTCATGAAAACTTGAGTTAGCTTTCTAACGCGAGAAGATTCAGCTCATTCCGAGTAATATTCCAGGAGTTATCGCTGATTTAGTAGACACATATCAACTCTTCCCAATCCAAAATCCGACCCGATTTGCCTCTGGTCGACCCGGTTCGAACACTTTGTGTATTAATGCAAATTTTAGACATTTCTAAACCTAAGTTTTTTTTTTCTAGAGTTGAGTTTTATCCCAAACTCTTCTTATGATGAATTTGGATGGATCTTCATCATTCATGCCACTCTAGTGAATGATTCTTCAACCTTATCTTTTATTTAATGCATCTTCTTTATCTTTATATCTTTTTCCCTTTTGTTCTTCATGTTCTTTTGTCTTTAGAACCTTTTGTTGGGTTTTTGGAGTATGCTTGATTATTGATGGTTTGATGGTTTATTTGTGTTGCATATGTTCTTAATCCTTGCTTTCCTTTCTTTCTAAGTGATCCTGGTGCTAGATTGGTCTTGAAATAGTCAATTTAGATAAAAGGGAAAATCATGCACACCAAGTGTTCGATGAAATTCCCCTAGAAGTTTAGGAAGAGATAAACATTCTTAACCTATTATTGTAGTTGCTTAAGGTGTTTATTGGTTGATTTGAATGTTGATCTTAATGCTTGCTAATCATTTTATCACAAATGAAAGTTTGATCTTGATTTAGTGATTAGCAAAATGATTAGTGCATTGAGAGAGGATTTGTCATAATTAGTGATCTTAACCTAAGGAATAGCATAGATTGTGTGTATTAGCATCATTTGTTAATTGTCTTGATGGTTAGATGATGATGATTTAGGTTGCATCTTGTTAGATCATTCACTTAGGTTGATCTTAAAGCTAGTTTTGAATTGAAAGATCAAAACTAGAGCTTAAGCATTTCATGCCCGATAGGTGTTCGATGAAATGCTTGAACCAAACCTTTTTTGAGATTTTCATTCCTAGCCAATGAGAGTTGATGGCTAGGGTGATTAGTTAACTAAGTGGAATTGGAGATTAAAGCTTGTTAATCATCTTATCACAAACGAGAGTTTGATCTTCATTTGGTGATTAACAAAGTGATTAGTGCCACGAGAGTGGATTAGTCATAATTGTGAATTCCATGTTCTAGGATAGTGTTTAATTCAATCTTTATCATCATTGTTTGTTCATTAATCATCTTCTTGATAGTTAATTCATTTTCCAACACTTCTATCTTTGTTTTCTTTCTTGCATTTCATTTTCTTGATTCAAAAATATAAAACCCAAAAACAGTTGCTCTAGCTTAGGAAGTTTCATGTATTCTTGGTGTATTGATCTTAACCTATTTGGTTCGATACCTCTTACACTACCTAGTATTTAGAGTAATTGATATGAGCTTAACACAAATTCTATTTATCAATTTGGCGCCGTTGCCAGGGAGGTTTAGCATTGATCATTATTTTGATTTTGATTCTTCTTGAGACTATAGCTTTTTATTTTCTTTTGTTGCTAATCTTTTCACTTTTCTTGTGATTTTCATGAAGTGAGTGACAATGAGGAAGCAACCGTCAAGCTAGTGACGTTAAAAACGCCATTGGGGACCTCCCCAAGCTTATCCATTGTCGAGCTAGAGACACAAAAAAAGCAATCAATAAGGGTCTCTTTGGTACAAGGTCGTGGTATGTGATGAAAAGAGGGCTTGAGCCATAACGTATCACACTCCTCTCCTCCTCGATTCAATTCCAAGGTATGATTCTCACTCCACTTCATTGTATATACATTCTTGCATTATGTTTGCTCTCTCTCTTTGACTTTTGTTGCACCGAGACGGTGCAATTCAAGTTTGGGGGAGGGGTTTGTGTCATTTGACCTTGTTTTTTGTTTTCTTATTTTTCTCTTTGCATACTTGAGTCTCATGCATATCATGCATCCACAAAAATTTGAAAATTTTGAACATAAAAAGAAGCATCTAGTTGCATCTCATATTAAGATTGAGTCTATAGTTGCATATAGGTTGCATTTGCATTTGCATTGAGAGCAATGATGTGATTTCCATGTGTAATATCATTCTAAGAGCTTGGTTCATTTCCATCGTTGTTAGTTGTTTGATGCTTTTGATTGAGTTTAAAATCAAGGATGAACCATATTTTGATCTCATGTTTCATTACTCATGTCTTGGCTAAAGCAAGTTTTGATTTGATTCCAATCCTACCTAAGTGAGAACCTTAATTTTGACACTTAATTATCGTGTTTGTGCATTGCATAGTGAATTCATGGATACCACATATATATTTGGGCTATCTTATTCAATTTACCACCCTCTTGTTAGCCCAAATAGCTGATTCCCATCATTGGAACGGTTTACCACACCTCTAACCTACCCTCCTTCCAAGCCAAATATTTATTGAGCGTATGTAAGGCCTAATTTTCTAGTAAGCTTGGCAAAAAATGTTGAGTCTTGAGCGACAAGGATAGGTTTACATGTAGATTTAGCTCGACATCGCGGGCTAGACTATGCTAGACTAGCTAGGAAGGAAAATTTTGGGGTTTGGAATGAACAAAATTATTTGATCGATGGATTCATTGTGGGAATGGAAATTGAGGTCAAAAGAAGAGAAAGGTGAAGAAGGGGAAATTGTCAAAGAATACATGGTTGGTGTTAAAGTTTGAATTGGCTCTTAACATCAAGGTTGATCTCCAAATGTTTAAAGAAAAGGAAAAGAAGCCAAAAATATGGCTAAAGCATGAAAGTGATGAGGATGGAGACAAAGCAAAAGAAATCAACGAGAAGAGCTAAAAGAAGTGAGGTGAAAGCACCATACCATGAATCAAAGAAGAAGAAGAAAATCCCCCAAGTTAAAGAAAACGATGAAAACGTGTGGAATAAGAAGGTAAAAAGCCTTATGGAATAAGGGTAGCATAGGTTGGGGTTTTATGGGTAGAATTGCTAGGGGTTGAGACATTTCTTTTAGGCAATGGGTAGATGTAAATCTATCCTTGTATGCATATATTGCTCTTTACTCTTAGCATTTTGCTAAAGCTTACCCATTCATTGCGAGATCCCTTGCATCGGAATAAGCCCATACGTTTGAGATCATCTTAATCTCAAGACCTTCACCCTAGCCAAATGAATTCACTTGTCTTGCATAAACATGATTCACTTGAACGATTTAATGAATGTCAAAGGATTGGATGAAATGATTGCTTATGTAGGTCGAGGCTTGAGTTTGATTCGTGTAGGAAAGGATATGGCTAGCTCATTTTGAGTAGACTTGTTTGATCGCATCTTGGAGCTAGTAACTTGGCAATTGAATTTGAACTTTTTCGATGATGTTGTGAATTTGAGCTCTCATTTCAACCTCTCTTCCTTTCTTGTTTCCTAATTTGTTGCTTGAGGACAAGCAAGGAAGTAAGTTTGGGGGAGTTGATATTCATATATTTTACATGTTCTTGCATACATTTTACTTAGAGTTTTGTGCCATTTGCATGCATAATCACGGTTTTGTCTTGCATTTCCCATTTAGAGTTTAGGACATTTGCATTAGCTCCTAGTGAGTTATTGCATATTTTGGAGTCTATTTTAGGTGTTTTGGAGAACATTTGGAGACATGGAGTTGAAACCGTCCGGACATGGACATGGAGAAGGAAGAGTTCACCCGAAGCGTCTCAAAGATGTAATTGGACGAGAACCTTTCGGCCTGATTCATCTTCATTGGTCTTCATAGAAGTTGTAGAATAGTTAGTTAGCTGTCCAGAGAAGCTGGAAACATGTCATTACAATTGGCGGTTCAGGAGATACGGGTAATTTATTGAAGACATGTGACTATCGGAAAATACAAAGGCAGTCTTAAGCAGCTGAAAGATCATGTCGGATGGAAGCCTTCCCATGCCCTGTTTAATCTGAGCTTTTTATGAATGTCCTGCAAACATGAGTTAGATTTCTAACGCGAGAAGATACAGCTCATTCTGAGTAATATTCCATGAGTTATCACCGATTTAGTGGACACATATCAACTCTGCCCAATCCAATATCCGACCCGATTTGCTTCGGGTCGACCCGGTTCGAACACTTTGTGTATTTATGCAAATTTTAGACATTTCTAAACATAAGTTTTCTTCTTTATAGTTTTGGGTTTTATCCCAAACTCTTCTTATGATGAATTTGGATGGATTTTCATCATTCATACCACTATAGTGAATGATTCTTCAACCTTATCTTTTATTTAATGCATCTTCTTTATCTTTATATATTTTTCCCTTTTGTTCTTCATGTTCTTTTGTCTTTAGAACCTTTTGTTGGGTTTTTGGAGTATGCTTGATTATTGATGGTTTGATAGTTTATTTGTGTTGCTTATGTTCTTAATCCTTGCTTTCCTTTCTTTCTAAGTGATCCTGGTGCTAGATTGGTCTTGAAAGAGTCAATTTAGATCAAAGGGAAAATCATGCACACCAAGTGTTCGATGAAATTCCCCTAGAAGTTTAGGAAGAGATAAACATTCTTAACCTATTATTGTAGTTGCTTAAGGTGTTTATTGGTTGATTTGAATGTTGATCTTAATGCTTGCTAATCATTTTATCACAAATGAAAGTTTGATCTTGATTTAGTGATTAGCAAAATGATTAGTGCATTGAGAGAGGATTTGTCATAATTAGTGATCTTAACCTAAGGAATAGCATAGATTGTGTGTATTAGCATCATTTGTTAATTGTCTTGATGGTTAGATGATGATGATTTAGGTTGCATCTTGTTAGATCATTCACTTAGGTTGATATTAAAGCTAGTTTTGGATTGAAAGATCAAAACTAGAGCTTAAGCATTTCATGCCCGATAGGTGTTCGATGAAATGCTTGAACCAAACCTTTTGTGAGCTTTTCATGCCTAGGCAATGAGAGTTGATGTCTAGGGTGATTAGTGAACTAAGTGGAATTGGAGATTAAGGCTTGTTAATCATCTTATCACAAACGAGAGTTTGATCTTCATTTGGTGATTAACAAAGTGATTAGTGCCACGAGAGTGGATTAGTAATAATTGTGAATTCCATGTTCTAGGATAGTGTTTAATTCAATCTTTATCATCATTGTTTGTTCATTAATCATCTTCTTGATAGTTAATTCATTTTCCAACACTTCTATCTTTGTTTTCTTTCTTGCATTACATTTTCTTGATTCAAAAATATAAAAACCAAAAACATTTGCTATAGCTTAGGATGTTTCATGTATTCTTGGTGCATTGATCTTAATCTCTTTGGTTTGATACCTCTTATACTACCTAGTATTTAGAGTAATTGATATGAGTTTAACACAAATTCTATTTATCAGGTGTATATTTGGTTGATATTGATTGTTTACACTTAATGCTTGCTAGCTAGTAATTCACAAATGAGAGTTTGATCTTGAATTAGTAATTAGCATGGTGATTAATGTCTTGAGAGAGAATTAGGCACACTTAATGATCATTGCCTAGGAATAGTTTTGTTTGTTCATTGAGCATCATGAATTAGTCTTGGATCATCTAAATTCGATTATCCCATCCTTGAATTCGTTTATATTTCTTGCAGTGCTACTTCTTGTTCTTACTTTAAGTTGTTTAGTTCATTAGATAAACAACAACTCTTGCTTATTTTGCTTAACTTAAGAAGTGCTTTGTATTCTTGGTGCCTTGAAACACTACCCATTGGATTGAACCTCTTATACTAGCAATAGTATATCGAGTAATTGATCTCGAGACTTGCAAATAGGTATTGCTCCTATTTTTCCCGGCGTGGCCATACCGATGTCACATATCGGTGTGACACGTTGGTATTGAACTTCCCTCAGCATGGCAACACTTGTACCGATGTCACTCCTCGGTGCAATATATCGGTGCTAAAAAATTTTCCCTCGGTTTGGATACGGATTTGTTGCACCGATTTGTTACCTCGGTATTGCTCATCTTTGTCCCCCGGCGTGGCTATACCGATGTCACTCATCGGTGTGACACATCGGTATTGCCTCATCGACCTTGGAGTCCCTAGAACACTTAACAAAAACATCAAAACGAACTACGAAAAAAAAAAGAAAATAAGAATCCTAGAAGTATATACAATGATAAGCTTGGGGTGTCTCCCAATAGCACTTTGTTTAACGTCACTAAGTTCGGCGTTTGTTAACACTTTCAAGCGGTAGAAGCATTATCGAGGGGAAGTGAGATTCCCTCCTTAATGATTTCGTTGGCATGGTACGGTTTGAGTCGTTGGCCGTTCGCAACAAATTCTTCCCCATTCTTGTTCACAAGAAAAATGGCTCCATAAGATCTCACTTCTTTGATCACAAAGGGGCCTGACCATCTAGAGCGTAACTTCCCGGAAAACAACCTGAGACGCGAGTTAAAGAGCAAGAGTTGGTCTCCTTCCTTGAAGTCCTTGCGCACAATCTTCTTGTCATGGAAGACCTTAGTTCGTTCTTTGTAGATCTTGGAGCTCTCATATGCTTCAAGCCTAATCTCATCGAGTTCTTAAAGTTGGATGAAACGCCTCTATTGTGCCTTCTTGAGATCAAAATTTAGTAGCTTCACGGCCCACATGGCCTTGTACTCAAGCTCGAGCGGTAAGTGGCATGACTTCCGGTTAAGAAGATTGAACGTTATAGTCCCGAGAGGTGTTTTGAATGACGTCCGGTAAGCCCACAATGCATCGTCTAACTTCTTAGCACAATCCTTTCTCGAACTTCCCACGGTCTTCTCCAATATGGCCTTGATTTGTCGGTTTGAAACCTCTACTTGGCCGATTGTTTGAGGGTGATATGGCATGGCCACCTTATGCCTAACCCCGTGCTTCTTGAGTAGATTCTCGACGACCTTGTTGATAAAGTGGCTACCCCCATCGCTAATCACAACTCTTGGAACCCCAAACCTCAGAAAAATGATGGTCTTAAAGAGCTTGAGAACTACCTGAGCATCATTGGTTGGACTAGTGATTGCTTTAACCCATTTAGACACGTAGTCCACCGCTACCAATATGTATTGGTTCCCATATGAAGAATGGAATAGTCCCATAAAGTCAATACCCCATACGTCAAAGATCTCGACCTCAAGAATGGGATTTTGGGGAATCTCGTCCCTCCTAGCAATGTTACCCTTCCTTTGGCACGCATCACAAGCGATGACAAAAGCGTGAGCGTCCTTGAACAAGCTAGGTTACCAAAAACCGGATTGGGGAACCTTTGTCGCTGTCTTGAATGAAGCAAAATGACCTCCATAGGTCGAACCATGGCAATAGAACAAGATCCCGATCGTTTCTTCCTTCGGATATAAACCATCCGAACACAACTTGTACAGGAACGGTTCATCCCAATAGTACCTTGTGACATCATGAAAGAATTTCTTCTTCTTGTAGCCCTCCAAGTTAGGCGGCTCTCTTCCACAAGTTAGGTAATTTACCAAACCCGCGAACCATGGTAGCTTCCCATCCGTCAATCCCTTAGCGTCCTCAAAACCTCTCAAGGCTTCAATCCCTTGTCTAAAAACGCTTACTAACATCAATTGCTCCTTTGGGAGCGAGTCCCCGACAACGGCGCCAATTGATAAATAGGATTTTACCTACTCAAGAATCAATCCTAAATTCACATGTCATTGTAGTGTTTTAGGTGTCAATCGAATCTAGGGTCTAGTTCGATGCAACAAAAATGCAAGATACTCTCTAATTCAAGCAAACAAAGTGTTTTGAGTTTAAGTTCTAGCAACCTAATTCAAATTTAGCAAAGCAAATACGTAAACAAGTTAAGAAGTGCTAAACGAGATTGACTAATGATTAAAGCAAGCTCTAGGGTGAGGTTATTGACTTGGGTGACTTCATTGATTGATCAAGGGTGCTAATTAACACAAACAAGCATTTCTCCCTAGGTTTAGAATGATAAAACAAGACTAATCCACTCTCATGGCCTTAATCACTTTGTTAATTAACTAATCAAGAACAAACTCTCATTTGTGAAAAGCTAATCAACAAGCATTAATATTGAATTCCAATGGCAATAATACTCTTTAGACAACTACTCTCATAGGCTAAACAAGTAAAATCTCTTATCTAATTGGTATGTGCATTTCATCAAACACTTGGTGTGCATGAAATGCCCTATGGTCTAGATTAACTCTCTCAAGCTTAATCTAGCACTAAAAGCATTAGATAAGAGAGGGAGAAAATCATCTAAGCCCTAAACATCCTTAATCATTCAAGAAAACACCTAATCAATCTCACCCATGAGCCTTAAGATAAACTACTAACTAATCATGAAAAAACCCTCAAATCCCATGTGAGAGATGATTGATTTCATGATTAGATGATTAAGGATGTTTATGGCTTAGAATACGCAGCCATGGAGAAGAAGATAGCACATGGACTAGAATACACAGCCATGGAGAAGAAGATAGCACGACAAGAGAGACAATACATGTGCATGATGCGTTTCCTCGAAGAGCACCACCAGTTTGATGGCAACACGCCCGACTCTGGGACATATGGCTCAGGCGACGCCTAGCCATACACTTCACCACCACGGTTTTGATCGATCTCTTTCACCTTATCTTTTATTTTAATGATTTTACCATCCTTTCACCAACTTTTTCACACTGAGGACACTGTGATTTAAGTCTGGGGGAGGATGTTTATCCATGACTAATCTATTTTTCTTTTCTTTGGATCTTTTTTATTCTCGCTGAATTTTTAAGACCTCGTGTAGTATTTTTATTAAGTATTTTTCAGGAACATAAGAACAAAATCTATAGTGATATAGACCATTGTGCTTCTACGCTATTTCCTCGTGCTAGCTCTTTTGTGGTTTAGTACTAGACTAGGCGGTAGCTAGAGTGCTTTCAATGCGACATGCCTTGAGGATTTCGAGCCATAGAAATTATTTCTGACAGGATATACTAGCTCATTTTATTTGGACTTAACCTATATTTAATTTTCTTATCAATTGTTATAGGCGAGACAACGAGTCATACATCTAGGACATCTTTTTAATTTTTTACCACTCTTTGTTGTCCTAGATGGTCGGTTCATCTTTAGCCGGTATTCCACCCGAAACTTAACATTTGTTCAAACCTCATGCAACTCTCTTGTTGTCTTATGTCCGTATATGTGCAAAAACGTCGGAGAGGGAGGAACGACACAGTTTTTCAGTCACTCGAAAAGACAAGAGACTAAACGGATTCGGTTGTGGAGGTATCGACAAATCAAGCTAAAAGGTTTCCTTGGAAATCATTTGTAACTGGTAATTTTTGTACTCTCTAAGGCTCCCATTTTTTACCAAGAAACGGAAATAAAAACCTAAGAGTCTTAGAGTAGTCTATAATTTTACCAAGCTGTTCGAATCATTATCCGGAGAAAAATCTAAGTCTGGGGGAACGACAGAAAAGTTCTGTCAAAGGGAGAAAAGTCCCGACGAATGAGGAGTT
This sequence comes from Eutrema japonicum, assembly GCA_030161315.1. NCBI lineage: Eukaryota > Viridiplantae > Streptophyta > Magnoliopsida > Brassicales > Brassicaceae > Eutrema > Eutrema japonicum. Next base: position 27,012,064 of record BSQW01000005.1, read on the forward strand.
TTACAGCAACACTTATGCGAGCAAGGAGTGGCTGAAAACTGTGGGTACCAACAACTCTATCCTCTCTTGCTGTTTTGCATAATATCTAGCATCCTACGAAGAAAATACGGTAACACGAAACACTTTTAGCCTCACCTCTAAATTGCCCTTAAATGCCTAGCATCGATTGTCTTGTCTAATATTTTTGGTAAGAATCATGCAATCTTTAATGAATGTTAAGAGATAGTTGACTGAAAGTTAGGATCTATGTGGTTAGACTTTCGGATGTCGGATACCGTGGATTAGCGTTGTAGTACTTTGGTGAGAATTTTCTAGACTAAGCCCGATTGATGCATTACGTTGGTTATGGTTTAGAAGGACGGTCACTGAGAATTTTGTTAGTTCCTATATTTCTGAAAACCTCTTTCCGAGTTTAGATTTTTATTTTGTTTGAGGACAAACAAAGATCTAAGTTTAGCGGAGTTGATAACATCGGTGTTTGACCATTTTTATTGATCACTTTCATATTCTTTGCAGGTGTTTTAACTCCGTTTTCAAGTGATTTTCATATTTTAGAGATTTGAAAGACGTTTCAGCTAACTCATAATAAAAGAGTGCATTTCGGAGCAAAAGTACATTTTTGGATAAACTTGGTTTCACCACTTCTGGAGAGCCCGCACCAGCGGCCAGGGCATGTCGCGACCAATTCGACTCGTTTCTTCACCGAGGCCAAAACCAACATTTCTCATCAAACCCAAAACCTAGAATACCTCAATAAATACTTATTTTATGCCTTTTAGACAGACATGTTAGATTATTTTCAAGCTTTTTGGCAGAGGCAAACCCCTAGCAACTTGTGTTCTTGGTTTTTCAAGGATTGGAAGAAGGATTCTTCATCGGTGTTCATCGATAGAGAAGCTTTCTCCATCCCTTTTTATGCACTGTTTTCTTTTGAATTTATTGAATATGTTTACCTCAGCTATGGATGAGTAATTCTCTTGTTGGGTGAAATGGGTTTGATGGGGGATTTATGGTTCGATTCTTATTAGGTTTTTAGTCTAGGATACGATTACGGTTCTTCGTTCTATCCTTGTTGTTAATGTGTTGCTTGACTAACCATCTTAGCAACTGAAATTAGGCGTTTTAGAGCCATGAGAGTGTTGTATCTAATCGCTTGACCTAGGGTAGACGAACAAATCCGTCGTAAGATTTCAAAAGTATACTTACAGAGGAATTGTGGGCGTAAACGACCTTTGAGAGTATCATTCACTTCTTGCGCGGGCGGAGACGAAAGCTACCGTCCGAGTACTGAAGTGCGTAGGTGTGTAGGATTACGGGAGTAGACTACACGCAGCGTACGTGTTCCAAGTTCAAAAACCCAAAGTCGACAAAAGTCGCTTTAGAAATCCTAGAAATTTCCTCGTAAAAATCGGCCATAAACCCTAGAAAATTCCCGATTGCCCAACGCTTTATTTAATTGATTCACAACCTCGAAATAATTATTGCTTGCTACTGTTCACTTAGATTAGATTTATTTTCATTGCTTAACTTAGTTTATTTCTCTTTTTACGACGTGACAAAATAATAAAAATATATTTCTCGCCTAGACATAAGTCAGAACTCGTTAGAAATTGAACAACGTTTCCCCGTGGATTCAATCCCTAAATACTATTGCGTGTGTCGTACACTTACGGTCTAGTAAAGGGTAAAACCCACACGCCGGGTAAATTCCAGTGTGTCATTGCACGTGAGGATGAAGAAGAGAGCTTGGAGACGGTAAAAAAGACAAACCACCCAACCGAATCCGAATGTCTAAAGAAGTTTATGGCCATGGGGTTTGAGCAAGAAAAGTTTGTGGATCCCATAGTGTCGGAGAAGATGGGAATACTCTTGGATTGAAGCCTCTTCTAAAGACCTTCAAGAACGGGATGGTTTTCAATGGCAATGAGAGAAACCCATCTCTAGCGACTATTCTGGTGAGACATTTGCTTCATTACAAGGCTTTGGCATGGGCAACTAAAGGGAAGAAATCCGTAGTGAGTATTGGTTGGCTAATCACGCCTATCCGAAAGGCTAGAGAATTTCACACCCACAAGGTGTTCGATGAAATCCCCCGAAGAGATTTTTAAGAGATAAACATGCTTAGCCCATGAGAGTGGATGTTTAAGATGTTTATTAATTGATTGGAAGATTGATTTTAATGCTTGTTAGTCATTTAATCACAAATGAGAATTTGTTCTTGATTAAATATTTAGCAAAGTGATTAGTGACTTGAGAAAAGATTAGTCATAAGTAGTGATTATTCCCTAGGGATTAGCATTGTGTGAGCAATTGGTTATCATAAATTAGCTATAAGGTCACTCTAATTCCATAACCTCATCCTTGGATTCGCCTTCATATCATTGAATTAATATCGATTAGCACTGCTTAGTTTCTTGTTTTGTTTGCTTTAATTTTGAATTAGGTTGCTAGATCAAAACTCATAAAAACTTTGTTTATCTTGAATGAAGAAGTTTTATGTATTCATAGTGCTTGGAACTTAACCCATTTGGATTGATACCTCTTATGTTACATAGCATCTAGAGTAATTGATTCTAGAAACGACAAAATCCTATAACACGCTTCAAAGGAATGCAAGGAAAGCAATTCTTTTAACAACTTTGGAGGCATTATCACTACGATTCTTCTACATTGTGGAGTTGACTTCGAGAATGAAGAACCACTTCCATATGAGAACAAACTAGACCTCGACGGGCTTCAACGGAAAGGTTATCTCGCTGGTTGGCTTGAAGAGTCCAAACTTTTTGCTTACGTATTCACGCCACCTTCTTCAAAGGAGACACAATGCATCCTTCTTTCATGCGAGACCCTTCCTCGTTTACATGACGGTAACCCTTCTTTTAACCCTCCTAATGATATGTGGTTCATGCGTACACCGGGAGATCCTATTGTAGGGATTAGCTTCTTCTACAAAGCTCGAGCAAAACCAGCACGCAATTCTTGCCACGTTGTTGAGCCTCGACGCCACTCGATCTCAGATGCATCATCATCCGGTATTCCTCCTTTGGTTCAGCCTATATATGCACCAATGAGGAACCGTACGGACCAATGGTTCTATGCCACTATCGCAAAATAACATGAGGAGAGGATAATTATTCAAGACCAAGTTCGAATTCAAGGAGATATGATCTCCAAACTCGACAAGGTGGTCAAGAAGTTTGTACCATGTTTCTTCAAGAAATCAAAAACGACCCGAGGAACTGAGCAAGAGGAAAATGAGCTAGGTAACCTCTCACTCTTCTCTGGTTTCGATCAGACCGAGGCTGCCGATGAAGACACCACAAGCTATCCGCCACAAGAGGTTGAGTTCGTAGCTAATTCCGACAAGACATAGGTGCTTTCTCGCGAATCCGACGACAAAGAGATTTCATCTTCCTTTTCTGAGACGTTCTGATCCATGTCCCTTCGTCATAATTTTTCTTTTATTTATTTTCTTTTTATTATTATTTTATTTTTTATTTTATCGAGTATGTCAGCTCCCTTATATAGCTCACTTTCACACCGAGACAGTGCGAAGTAAGTTTGGGGGGGGAAATATATCGTTTACTTACGTATTTTATTTTTCTTTGATGTTATTTTTATTTTTCTTAAGTCATTTTAATGATATTTTTTGAGTCGTTTTATTGAAATTATGAATTTTTTCTTAAAGATTAACCAGTGACCGTTATAACAGAGATTGACCACATATTTTACTAATGGAAAACCCGGGAGTGGACCGACCTACCATAAAAATGCCCAATTCTCTAAGGGAACCGAAGGATTTAGAGCTGACTTCAACGAAATTTTTCTCATCTTGGGGCTTGGTATACATCGACCAAGACACATTTTTCAAGCCTGCCATGACAAGTCTGTGTGAGTACAGTTTCCCTCTCTCTTCTCTTCGGTCAAGTACTTTAATGCATAAAGGATATTGATGGCGCGGAAGTGAACCGGGGATTCGGTGGCAAAAACCATCAATACTCGTGTCTCATGAAAGTATACCAAAAATGAGTGAACCGGGGATTCGGTGGCAAACACCATCAATACTCGCGTCTCACGGAAACTTATCCAGAGAGGTGAACCAGAGATTCGGTGGCCAACACCATCAATACACGCGTCTCGTATTCCTTGATCCCGTGAAACAAAAAAAAAATAGGAAATCAATATAAGGAAGAGAGAAAAAGGGAGAGGAAAGAAACTGAAATTAAGATTGTCTGGGTAAGCAGGAAACTTGATTAAGGAAAGTCTACATTTTCTTTGATCGATACCCCCTCGATGAGACCGCATGCTAAAGCGAGTGGATTGATAATCCAAACTCTTGGATTTTAAATTTATAACCTAAAAGTTCTGCAAGTGCACAGACGTGCATTGTAGTACTTGAGGTATCGATCCACAGAGAGAGAAAGTTGTTCTATGATACCTTAGACATATAATTAGCAAGGAAGTCTAGAACGAGAATACGTTTTATAGGGTTTTTGTCACGAAAATTGTAAAGAACAAAAAACGGAAAATTGCTTGAAAACTAGGTATGGAAATCGATGGTATAAACCAAAAGGAAAAACAATTTGTAAACAATAATAAAATGGTGTTGGTTCGACAAGGATATCTTAGGGCATGCTCGATTCAATCACGGCCCCTAACATCTTAGTAACACGATTCTAGATTTCAACTCCACGAACTAAACAGAATAAACGGCGTAGTCTACTTTCATACATCGTATGCACCAACAATCTATATACTCGACCAATAGCTTTCCTCTATGGCCGCACAGAAAATCGTGTTGTTCGCGCTGGTTCTTCTTTGTTCACGGCACTCCGTTAGTATACTTTCATATCTTACGACGTGACCCGCTCCTATAGATGAACGATTCAGGCATTTAGTCTTGAAACTACAAATATGCAAAAGCCGTAATAAAAACATGTAAAAGCAAATGACACGCTTATTAAACTGTTCTAAAATAGATAGTAAAATGCGTAAAAACGGTGTTATCAACTCCCCTAGACTTAGACTTTGTTTGTCCTCAAATAAAACAAAAACAAAGCGCGGAAAGATCAAACAAAAATCATAGGAAACTAGAAATCTCAGAGACCGTCCTTCTAAACCATAACCATCGAACTACATCAATCGCAATCTAGCCTAGAAAATTATCACCAGAAGTTTCTGTAACACTAGTCCACTGATTCCGTCATACGAAATATAAACTTTCAAAATCTAAAATTCAGAGACCGTCCTTCTGCAAAGTTCTCGAACATAAGTCACGTAAAAATGCTCCAACCCCTACGATAAAAATTGAAACAGCAAATGGTTAATATAAATTACCATAATCATATTTAGGTGATTTATTTTCCTGAAATTATAAGTAATTAGTACATGATAACGCAGTGTGGACGTTCCGGTCTAGTAGTTCTGCAAAGATAAATGGAAGTAGCCGCTCCATAAAAACATGGCAGTCATGACTCTTCATCCCAGAAAACTTTTCATTCGCCAGATCAACACAACTAGCTAAGTATGAAGCATAACCATCTGGGAATTTTACCGAATTTTTCACACATTCCAATAAGCTTCTTCTGGCTTCGTCACTCAATGAGTATTCAGGAAAAGGGGCTCTACACTCATAATCAATATGTAAGTGTGGCCGAGAACATAATTCGTCTATATCCAATCTTGACGGGATGGTGTCTTTCGATTTACCCTTCACACGCATAAGAGTATTCATGATGTTGTCAAACACATTCTTCTCTATATGCATCAGATCGAGATTATGTCAAAGAGTGAGCTCCCTCCGGTACGGTAATTCCCAGAATATACTTTCTTTGTGCCAGTTATGCTCTTTCTCAAAGCCAGGTTTCTTCTTATCGTGACCGTTGCCACCAATATCCTCTATTTTCGGTGGCTTTACATGTTTCAACCGGTATAAATAAATTTGCTCACTGGTCAAAGACTCTGGTGGATAGTCTTTCTTAACGTTTCTCTTCTTCAAAAAGTCTTTTGTATTCTTCCTTAGAGGATGATCATGAGGAAGAAATATTCGGTGACAATCTAACCAACACGTCTTTCTTCCATGCTTAAGATATAAAGACTGTGTATCTTCCATGCAAACTGGATGAGACAATTTGCCATGGGTGGTCCATCATGATAACATGCCATACGTCGGAAAGTCGCTTATCGTCCACAACAACACTGCTCTTAGTTTAAAATTTTGATTCAACGAGACATCGTATGCATCGACTCCAGTAGACCACAGTTCTTTTAACTCATCAATGAGAGGTCGGAGGAAGATATCGAGACTACCTCGAGGATGATTTGGCCCAGAATTCATAATTGTTAGAAACAAGTACTCTGTATTCATGCACATACCAGGGAGTAAATTATACGGAGTCAAGATCACGGGCCACAATGAATGATTTTTTGACATGCAAAATGTATTGAACCCATATGTACACAATCCAAGATAAATGTTTCGGGGTTCTTCGGCAAACTCGGGATGTTGATCTTGAAAATATTTCCACTCCGCCCCAACAGACGGATGACACATTTCTTCCTCATTTGCTTCGTGCTCGGCATGCCATCTCATTGCCGTTGCAGTCTTCTCGCTCTGATACATTCTCTTTAATATGTCAGTAGTAGGCATATACCACATACGACTATATGGTACATTGGTCCTACGGTTTTGCTCGTTAGGCATCCATCTTTTTGAATTACAAACCGACACTCATCTAACCGATCATCATCTTTCCAGAAGATCATACAATTGTTAATGCAAACATCAATTGCATGACATGGGGGCCTCAAATTGCGCATCAGTTTGTCTGTCTCGTAATGTGAACCGGGTGCCTGGTTTCCTTATGGTAAATAATCTGTCAAGATTCCGCATACCGAATCCACTAACTTTTCACTCATATTATGATCTGCCTTATTTTGCATGATTCGAGCAGCTAAAGATAACTGCGAGTGACATTCACGACAACCATCGTATAATGGAGTATTCGCTCCATCTAACAAGTCGTAGAATTTTTTTGAATGATTACGTACCGGTTCTTCTACATTCTGATAACTAACATCCTGATGATAGTAGTTATCAAAACTCACGTTATCACGAAACACATCATTCACCATATCCACATATCTATCTTCTACTACATTACCCACATCTTCACTCCCACTTACATTTGTCCTATCAACATAACTAGTTCCTAAATCCATATCCATGCTTATACCAAATATAATAATCTGGCATAAATCCTCTACTATACAAATGTCTCAAAACTCTTGTACCCGGGATAAATTTCTCATTCTCGCAAACAAGACAAGGGCTGTAACGCCCGCGTTCCGGAAGAATTGATTATTGGGGAAAATAATTAATTCTGTTTTGTTCCGGGATGGGGTATCGATCGATACCAGGGCAGTATCGATCGATACCAGCCGGGTTTTCTCTTTATATTCTTCTTCCTCTTCTCTTCTTGCGCGTGGAGACCATTTCTTTTGTGAGAGTAAAGTCTTGGTCGCGAGAGAGAGAGAGAGAGAGAGAAGGAGAGCGTGAGAGAAGGTGAAGCTTGGTGAAGCTTGGATCTTGCGAGATCGAGAGAGATTCGAGCTTGGGAGAAGCTTGAAGAAGAGATCGGAAGAGTTTGGTCGTGGGGAACTAGAGGGAAGCGTGGGAGGTCTTCTAGAGCTCGATCCGTCCGATTTAAGGTGAGTTGGGACCAAAGGTTAGCAAGTAAGCTTGTGTGTTGCTTAGTTAAGCTTGATTGTTGAGTTTGGGGCTTTGCCTTGTTGATTTGTGGCGATTTCTGGGTTTAGATCTCGCGGAAGGTTGTGATTTGCAGGTGGGTATCGATCGATACCATGTGTGTGTCGATCGATACTAGACTCTTGTCGGTGGACTCGAGTCGTGTAGGCATCGATCGATACCAGGTGTGTATCGATCGATACCAGTTGTTGCCTGTGGGCATGTGTTGCTTGGCATCGATCGATACCAGGGGTGTATCGATCGATACCGGTTGTTTGCCTGTGGGCATGTGTTTGGGTATCGATCGATACCAAGGAGGTATCGATCGATACTGGTCGTGGGTTGTGCCTTGAAGGCGTGTTGTGTGTTGCCTTTCAGGCTTTGTGTCTAGCTTTTCTTGGGATGGAATTGCTAGGCGTTGGTATAGTTTTCATGGTGATGAATTGCTTTTGCGTTAGAAGTTTTAATTGGTGTTAATTAATTCTTCGTATTTGATAATTGTTGTTGATTGTGCTTATTGTTTAGCCTGTTGTTGGGATGATCTCTCACTCAGCGTTTGGTTAGCCAAATGTTGATACATCACTTTTGTCGATGCAGGTAAAGATAAGGTGTGATCGTGGAATCGAGGCAGTGAAGAGGGGATGGTTAGGACCCGGGGTTTTTATTGTTGGTGTTGTTTGCTTTTGCTGTTTTAGAACTGTTGGCTTGTGTAAGCTGTAGAACTGGTGTTTGTATTGTTTCCGCGTTGTTTATTTATGACTGTATTAATGTTTAAAAAAAAAAAAAAAAAAAGTGCGGTCGTTTCAATTTGGTATCAGAGCCTATGCGGTTCTAGGAGCCCATACGGTTCTAGGAGCCTAGGTGGTTCTAGAATAGATTGGGTGTTGTGTGGGGTCTTAGAATCATCCTCTTCGAGCCTTGTGAGATTCCACGGTGAGTATCTTTATTGTGAGGATTGTTGTTTGTTTTCTTAGTTTGTGCTTCTGCACGTGTGCAGATGGCTAGAGGGCGTGGTAGAGGTCGTGGCCGTGGTAGGGGTCGTGGCCGTGTGCCGGCGGAGCAGGTCGAGGATTCGCGTGCGAGTCAGGTTGGGTCTGAGGGTGCGGCCGGAGTGAGTGCCGTTGGGGCTGGCGTGAGCGCCAGTGTGGCTGGTGTTCCAGCACGTGATGCGGGTGTAGCAGCGGGTGATGCTCAGGCCCGAGATGATCGCATAGCGGATTTGTTGACGAGGTTGTTGGAGCGGTTACCAGAGAGGGTACCGGCTCAGGCTCCTGTGGCTCCGGTAGTGGTGGAGGCTCAGCCTCAGGTGGCAGCTGTGGTTGCTGAGGAGCTCCCATCCTACCTGAGGATGATGGAGCAGATGCTGAGGATTGGCACGGGGTTCTTTTCTGGAGGTGCTAATCCTGAGGACGCTGATGCGTGGTTGAGGAGGATAGAGAGGAATTTCCTCTCGAGTAGGTGTCCCGCAGGATACCAGGTGGACATTGCGGTCCATTTTCTGGAGGGTGATGCGCATCTCTGGTGGAGGGGTGTGGCAGCACGGAGGGTACAGGCCGCGATGGCTTGGGCGGATTTTGTGGAGGAGTTTAACTCCAAGTACTTTCCTCAGGAGGCGTTCAACCGGTTAGGGTCGAGGCTTGCGAGTTTGACTCAGGGGGATCGGTCGGTACGCGAGTATGAGGTGGAGTTTGTCCGGCTCGGGTCTTATGTTCGACGAGCGGGTGAGAGTGAGTCGGCCCGTGTGCAGAGATTCTTGATGGGTCTTCGGGTTGACTTGAGGAACCGTTGCATAGTGAGGCCTTTTTGCACGGTTGATGAGTTGGTTGAGACTGCGGCTTTGCTTGAGGAGGGTCTGAAGGACGAGGTGGTAGTGGCTACACCGCGTTTTCAGGCGAGATATGTGCAGCAGCAGTCCGGTCCGAGCAGAGGCAGTAGTAAGCCGATGCAAGGACAGAAACGGAAGCGGGAGAGCGCTTCGAGTGGTAGTCGGGGTGGTCCGGGTTGCTTTGGTTGTGGGAGCATGGATCACCGAGTGGCGAGCTGTCCTCAGAAGGGCGGAGCGCGAGTGGATTCTCGAGTGTGCTATCACTGCAAGGAGGCGGGGCACATCAGGCCTCAGTGTCCCCAGTTGCGGCAGAGTGAGTCCGCGGTAGTGCAGCCTCTCAGGCAGGTGGCATCAGCGCCTCGAGTGTACTCCATCACCGAGACCGGCGAGCCGAGTTCCAGGCCGATCACAGGTATTTTCTTAGACTCCTCTAAGTTTAATTCTGTGTTGGGGAATGTCGGGCTTGTCGGGGTGTTAAGGTTCGCGGCACATGTATATGTGCAGGGACCTTGTGTGTTGGAGGTGTAGAGTGTCATGTGTTGTTTGACACGGGAGCATCGCATTGCTTCGTTTCCCCGGAGTTGGCCGAGAAGGCTAATTTACGGAGCGAGCCCGGTGTGAGTTTGGGTTTCGTGGAGGTTGCCGGAGGGAAGCTCCTGAGGATTCACGGTCGGGTGCGAGACGTGGATGTTCAGGTGGCAGGAGAGTCCATGGCTGCCGATCTGATTATCTGCTCAGTGGAGCTGTACGATGTCATCTTGGGCATGGATTGGCTCGGGAAGTTCAGGGCGCATCTGGACTGTCACCGAGGGCGAGTCGAGTTCGACCAGGGGAAAGGGAAGTTGGTGTATCAGGGTGTGAGACCGACTTCCGGGAGTCTCGTAATCTCGGTTGTGCACGCGGAGCGTCTAATCGAGAGGGGTTGCGAGGCGTATTTGGCTACTATTTCTTTGCCGGAGGCTGTCGGAAAGGCTAGGGTTCAGGATATTCGGGTGGTTCGTGAGTTCCAGGATGTGTTCCAGTCGTTGCAGGGGTTGCCACCATCTAGGTCGGATCCTTTCACGATCGAGTTGGAACCGGGGACGGCACCGATATCCAGGGCTCCTTATAGGATGGCTCCTGCAGAGATGGCAGAGCTGAAGAAGCAGCTGGAGGAGTTGTTGGGTAAGGGATTTATTCGTCCGAGTTCTTCACCGTGGGGAGCGCCAGTGTTGTTCGTGAAGAAGAAGGACGGGAGTTTTCGGTTGTGTATTGATTATCGGGGACTTAACCGAGTCACAGTGAAGAACAGGTATCCTCTTCCGCGGATTGATGAGTTGTTGGATCAGTTGAGAGGGGCTACTTGGTTCTCCAAGATTGACTTGGCGTCGGGATATCATCAGATTCCCATCGATGAGGTAGATATCCGGAAGACGGCTTTCAGATCTCGTTATGGTCACTACGAGTTTGTGGTGATGCCATTTGGGTTGACTAATGCACCGGCTGCATTTATGAGACTGATGAACAGCGTTTTCCAGGAGTATCTAGATGAGTTCGTGATCATCTTTATCGATGACATCTTGGTGTATTCGAGGAGCCGGGAGGAGCATGAGGTGCATCTGCGTGTGGTTCTTTCGAGGCTGCGGGAACAGAAGTTGTTTGCTAAGTTGAGCAAGTGTAGCTTCTGGCAGCGGGAGATCGGTTTTCTGGGTCACATTGTCTCTGCGAAGGGAGTGTCGGTAGATCCGGAGAAGATCCAGGCCATTAGTACTTGGCCGAGGCCGAGGAATGCCACTGAGATTCGGAGTTTTCTTGGGTTGGCAGGGTATTATCGGCGGTTCGTCAAGGGTTTCGCAAGTTTGGCTAAGTCTATGACGAAGCTGACAGGGAAGGATGTTCCTTTCGTGTGGTCCTCAGAGTGTGAGAAGAGTTTCGCAGGGCTGAAGGCCATGTTGTCTAGTACTCCAGTATTGGCGTTGCCTGAGTCGGGTGAGCCTTACGTGGTGTACACCGATGCGTCGGGAGTGGGTCTTGGTTGTGTGTTGATGCAGAGGGGGAAGGTTATTGCCTATGCTTCGCGGCAGCTGCGGAAGCATGAGGGCAACTACCCTACCCATGACTTGGAGATGGCTGCAGTAGTTTTCGCTTTAAAGATTTGGAGATCTTATCTTTATGGCGGAAAGGTGCAGGTGTTCACAGATCATAAGAGCTTGAAGTACATTTTCACACAGCCTGAGTTGAATTTGAGGCAGAGGCGCTGGATGGAGCTAGTGGCCGATTATGATCTGGAGATAGCTTACCATCCTGGTAAGGCTAATCTGGTTGCGGATGCGTTGAGTCGGAAGCGGGTGGCTTTGGCTCGGGAGCTCGAGGTGGAGTCCTTGGTGAGCGAGATTAGCACATTGCGCTTATGTGTTGTATCTCAGGAACCTTTGGGCTTAGAGGCGGCTAACCAGGCGGATCTTTTGAGCAGGGTTCGGGTGGCTCAGGGAAAAGATGAGGGTTTGGTTAAGGCTTCGAGAGCAGAGGGTTCTGAGTATCAGGTATCTGCGAACGGCACTATCCTTGTTAGTGGGAGGGTATGCGTACCTTTGGATGAGGATTTGCGGCGAGAGATCCTGAGTGAGGCTCATTCGAGTATGTTTGCGATTCATCCCGGAGCGACTAAGATGTACCGCGATCTTAAGCGCTATTATCATTGGGTCGGGATGAAAAAGGATGTGGCTAACTGGGTTGCTTCGTGCAACGTGTGCCAGTTAGTGAAGGCGGAGCACCAGGTCCCGAGTGGTTTGTTGCGGAGTTTACCCATTCCAGAGTGGAAGTGGGATATGATCACGATGGATTTCGTGGTGGGTTTACCAGTTTCTCGGACCAAGGATGCTGTTTGGGTCATCGTCGATCGATTGACCAAGTGTGCGCGTTTTCTGGCCATTAAGAAGACCGATGGGGCGGCAGTTTTGGCTAGGAAGTACGTGCAGGAGATTGTGAGACTGTATGGAGTACCGGTGAGTATTGTTTCGGACCGGGATCCTAAGTTCACATCGGAGTTCTGGAATGCGTTTCAGGCGGAGATGGGCACGAAGGTGCACTTGAGCACGGCGTATCATCCTCAGACAGATGGGCAGTCCGAGCGAACCATCCAGACCTTGGAGGATCTGTTGAGGATGTGCGTGCTGGATTGGGGTGGTCATTGGGCGGATCACTTGAGCTTGGTTGAGTTTGCGTATAACAATAGTTACCAGGCAAGTATTGGGATGGCTCCATATGAGGCTCTGTATGGGAGGCCCTGTCGTACCCCCTTGTGTTGGACACAAGTGGGGGAGAGGAGCACTTTGGGTGCGAGTTTTGTTCAGGAAACTACGGAGAAGATCCGGGTTTTGAAGCTGAACATGAAGGAGGCCCAAGATCGGCAAAAGAGTTATGCTGATCAGAGGCGGAAAGAGCTTGAGTTTGAGGTGGGAGATAGTGTGTATCTCAAGATGGCTTTACTGAGAGGTCCGAACAGGTCCATTGTTGCGACTAAGTTGAGTCCGAGGTATATGGGACCGTTCCGGATTGTGGAGCGTGTTGGACCGGTAGCGTATCGGTTGGAGTTACCCGCGGTTATGCAAGCATTTCATAAGGTCTTCCATGTGTCGATGCTGAAGAAGTGTTTGCATAGGGGTGACGAGGTATTGGCTGAGATTCCGTCAGATCTCCAGCCCAATATGACCGTTGAGGCGAGACCTTTGAGAGTTCTCGAGCGGAGGGTCAAGGAGCTTCGTCGGAAGAGGATTCCGATGATGCGAGTTCTGTGGGACTGTGACGGGGTGCAGGAGGAAACTTGGGAGCCAGAGGCTAGGATGGAAGCGAGGTTCCAGAAGTGGTTCCAGAAGCAAGTTGCGGCTTGAGTTCCATCGAGAGGTTCCAGTTTCGGTTGTAGCTGTGTGCTATGTGTGTTTCATTTTGTATTGCCGTTGTATAGAACGATGTTACATTATGATGTGTAATAAGATGAGTATTTCTTATTATTGGTGACTTTGGGAGTCACGGTTTTGCATTACGTTGGGGTAAGAAACGTTAATGCAAGAGAGTGATAAGATGGATGTTCTTATTGCTGTTGTGAGCATTGCGTGTTTTAGTTAAGCTTGTTCGGGAAAATGAGTCGAGTGACGAGACCGGGTTATTTCACTTAGCGGTTCTATTTGGTGGGTTGGATTGCAGGCGTATGGTACTTGTTTGTTTTATTACGTTTGTATTGAGGACCTACTGCAGAGAGTTGTTGGGTGTTAATGGTAGCCTAGTCATAGTTGTCTTGACAAGTCTTTCTGAAGCAAGCTGACACTGGAAGGTGCGCAAGGGAGGTGCGATGGCCGGGTTATTGGTCATGCACGGCAGATATTCCGGGTATGGAATATGGGTGATGCCGGTGTTGCCTTGCGAGGATTTACACGGATCACGGGAGGTAGTTCAGTCGAGATGCTTAGAGATATGTGATTTATTGCTCGTTGAGAGGACTGGTTCCTATGGTGCCGATAGCTCGCAGGACTGTGTGTCTTGGGAGTGTGAGTGGCGATGTACCCAGACTCGGGAGGTTTATAGCCTAGAGTGATACGTGATACCGTGGATTCGTAAGGAGTATGTCCCAGACGTGGGATATATTGCCTAGAATTGAGTGGTATGGGGTATTGAGACTCTTGTAGGTTATATTACTGAGTGGAGTGGTACGGCATATACCTAGAACTCGGAGATGCTGCGGTGTCTTGGGTGATGTGGTATGGTGGATATCCTGCGGGATATGGCTGATGCTCGGAACTCGGAGATGCTGCGGTGTCTTGAGTGATGGGGTTGGCTTGTGTTGAGCAATAAGTGCATATGATGCCGCGGTGTCATAAGCATAGGGGCTGCGTGGGAAACCTCGGAGGTTGGTTTTGGACCTCGTATGAGTGTTGAGATGGCCGGGTTGGCCAAAGTTTGTGTAATCGTTGCGACGATTGATGTTCATTGGAGATGAACGGTTCATGGGAGATGAACGGTAACGAAGATTCGAGGTCGAATCTAAGTTAGTGGGGGAGAATTGTAACGCCCGCGTTCCGGAAGAATTGATTATTGGGGAAAATAATTAATTCTGTTTTGTTCCGGGATGGGGTATCGATCGATACCAGGGCAGTATCGATCGATACCAGCCGGGTTTTCTCTTTATATTCTTCTTCCTCTTCTCTTCTTGCGCGTGGAGACCATTTCTTTTGTGAGAGTAAAGTCTTGGTCGCGAGAGAGAGAGAGAGAGAGAGAAGGAGAGCGTGAGAGAAGGTGAAGCTTGGTGAAGCTTGGATCTTGCGAGATCGAGAGAGATTCGAGCTTGGGAGAAGCTTGAAGAAGAGATCGGAAGAGTTTGGTCGTGGGGAACTAGAGGGAAGCGTGGGAGGTCTTCTAGAGCTCGATCCGTCCGATTTAAGGTGAGTTGGGACCAAAGGTTAGCAAGTAAGCTTGTGTGTTGCTTAGTTAAGCTTGATTGTTGAGTTTGGGGCTTTGCCTTGTTGATTTGTGGCGATTTCTGGGTTTAGATCTCGCGGAAGGTTGTGATTTGCAGGTGGGTATCGATCGATACCATGTGTGTGTCGATCGATACTAGACTCTTGTCGGTGGACTCGAGTCGTGTAGGCATCGATCGATACCAGGTGTGTATCGATCGATACCAGTTGTTGCCTGTGGGCATGTGTTGCTTGGCATCGATCGATACCAGGGGTGTATCGATCGATACCGGTTGTTTGCCTGTGGGCATGTGTTTGGGTATCGATCGATACCAAGGAGGTATCGATCGATACTGGTCGTGGGTTGTGCCTTGAAGGCGTGTTGTGTGTTGCCTTTCAGGCTTTGTGTCTAGCTTTTCTTGGGATGGAATTGCTAGGCGTTGGTATAGTTTTCATGGTGATGAATTGCTTTTGCGTTAGAAGTTTTAATTGGTGTTAATTAATTCTTCGTATTTGATAATTGTTGTTGATTGTGCTTATTGTTTAGCCTGTTGTTGGGATGATCTCTCACTCAGCGTTTGGTTAGCCAAATGTTGATGCATCACTTTTGTCGATGCAGGTAAAGATAAGGTGTGATCGTGGAATCGAGGCAGTGAAGAGGGGATGGTTAGGACCCGGGGTTTTTATTGTTGGTGTTGTTTGCTTTTGCTGTTTTAGAACTGTTGGCTTGTGTAAGCTGTAGAACTGGTGTTTGTATTGTTTCCGCGTTGTTTATTTATGACTGTATTAATGTTTAAAAAAAAAAAAAAAAAAAGTGCGGTCGTTTCAAGGGCAATGAAACATACCGCGATTTCTCTGCGCTAAAGGCTGGCTATTTGCAAATGAGATGAATTGATCCACCCCCGCTGTGAACTCTGCCGAGAGATTTCCCGTCGCTTCATCTAACATATTATACATCCACTCCCGGAAATTACCATAATTGTAATTTCCCGACATTCTAAGTTGAGAAACTTTATTCTTTCTTTGATTTCTGTTTATAAACTCTTTCTTTGCTTTGTATTTCTACAATTGTGACAAGAAAATTTGAGTTTTGCAAATATATAGAAAATTTTCCGACTGATTCCCTACTGAATACCGACTGCAAATCAAATTAGGTACACCAACCACCAAATGAATTCCACGTGATTTACAACTCCTTTTTGCTACTGTTTTGCTACTGATTTGCTACTGTTCTACGACCCACCGAATTCAGTAGCAAATGAGTCGCTAAAATTACTACTGATTCCCGACTGCAAACCAAATTAGGTACACCAACTACCAAATGAATTCCACGTGAATTATAACTAACCAAATTAGGTACACCAACTACCAAATGAATTCCAAATTAGGTACACCAACTAGCAAATCATTCGCTAAAATTACAATTAGCTACTGCATGTTTCTGACTACAATTCAGTCACTAATCAGACGTAAAACTGCTACTAATTAACGATTGATATTTTTAGTCACTAAATACCTACTGATGTCCAACTGTTTCAAAATAGTCACAAATCAGTCGTAAATCAGTAGCGAAACAGTCGGTAAATTTACCGACTGCCTAATCAGTAGCAACAATCAGTAGCAAAAACCCTGTTTTGGTGTAGTGATGGAGAAACATGTGTGTACAAACAAATATCTCCACTCTTATAATGATCATACATCAATCGACAAATCAGGCTACATAATTTATCGTCGATGAAGATTATGTCACAAAGGAGGGGAAAATGTTGGATAATAAATTTGTTATCCCACATAACATTGATATTCTAAAAAAGTACAAAGCACACATAAATGTTGAGTGGTGAAACAAAACAAACGCAATAAAGTACCTATTCAAATATATTACTAAAGGAGTTGATAAGGCGACAGTAGTTATTGAGAAGGGAAATAATCCTGTTACAAGCGCCGATGGTAAAGGGAAGACCAAGATGCATAGAAATGAGATACAAGAATATCTAGATTATCGATATTTATCAGCATGTGAAGCTATGTGGAGGATTTTTGCTTTCCACATACACAAATGAAAGCTGTCAGTCCATAAACTAATCATCCATCTGCCTGGCTAGCAAAACGTAACCTACAAAGAAACCGAAAATCTAGATCGTGTTTTGAAAACACCGGGGATCGAGAAAACTATGCTAATTGAGTATTTCGAATTAAACAAAAGATTTGAAGAAACGCATGAATGGACTTACGTTCAAATACCATAATATTTTATATGGGATCAAGCTTTAAAGATATGGACTGAACGAGTAAGAGGATATTCAATCGGGAGAATAGTAACCAAACATCCAGCCTTAGAAAATTTCTACTACTTAAGGATAATAATAAATCATGTAAGAGGAGCCAAAAGTTTTGAAGAACTAAAGAAAGTTGGGAACCCCATACATCTTGATTACAAAGCTGCATGTTATGCCAAAGGTTTGTTGGACAGTGATCAAGAATGGCATGATGCGATGGACGAAACAAATACATGGACAACTCCTCATCAATTACGACACATGTTTGTAACATTGATCATATATTGCGAGGTTGGTAACCATAAAGAGCTTTGGAAGCGTTGTTGGATATCATTAAGCGAGGACATGACATACATAAAACAAACCCTTTTCACTCATAAGAACTTAAACTTGGACGAGGTTGCGCTAGAACAATATACGTTGATAGAGGTGGAGAAAATTGTGCATCAGCACGAACGAACCTTAAAAGAGTTTAATGGGATGCCACAACCAGATCCAAACCTTTTAAAATCAGTAGGAAATAGTTTGTGCAAAGACGAAATGCAATACATTTTCGCAGAGCAAAAGGAAGAGCATGAATCCCTATTCAAACAACTGGACACAAAACAGAGAAATATTTATGACGCAGTGATGGATTCAATTAAGAAGCATCTTGGTAAGCTACTCTTTGTTTATGGACCAGGCAGGACATGTAAAACATTTTTATACAGGACAATTATTTCAAAGATACGATCAATTAAAGGGATTGTATTGCCAGTGGCGTCCTCAGAGATTGCAGCACTACTATTACCTGGTGGTAGGAAAGCCCATTCACGATTAAAGTTTTCATTCACCGTTACTGAACAATCAGTTTTTCATATAATGTCGGGAACAATGCTTGCAGAACTAATAAAAAAAGCAGATCTAATCATTTGGGATGAAGCACCAATGGCACATCGACACACTTTTGAGGCCTTAGACAAGACATTAAAAGACTTAATGTCTCATCACAATCCAGACACAAAAGAGCATACCTTTGGCGGGAAGACATTTCTTCTAGGTTGAGACTTCATGCAAATATTACCAGTTATACCACAAGGTACTCGGGCATACACAGTTTTTGCATCTATAAGTGAATCATATTTGTGGGAATCTTGCAACAAGTATATTTTAAGGAAAAATATGAGACTACACGAGTGAGATGGTGATTTTTCTGATTGGGTGCTAAGAGTTGGGGACGGGAACACCCCTACCATTGAAACAAGTGATGAGAATTTAGATGATGGCCAGATGGTGGTGATTGATAAGCAATTGATAAAGGAAACCGGCGGCAACCCTCTAAAAGAAATCATAAAGGAAACATATGGCCATCATAATGTCTCGAAAAGCAATAAAGAATACTACACATAAAGAGCTATACTCACTCCGCAAAATGAGACTGTTGATGAAATTAACGCATACTTGATATCTAAAGTAGAAGGGGTTTCCAGAGAGTATCTCATTTCGGATAGCTTTGTCATGGCAAATACTAAATCCATACAAAATGAAACATTGTATGCATTGGAATATCTAAACTCATTGGAGTGTTCGGGTTTGCCAGCCCATAAGAGTTGCTTAAAAGTTGGCGTACCGATCATGCTGCTCAGGAACATCAATAAAAAGAAGGTATGTGCAATGGAACTAGATTTATCGTAACGTATATGGGAGATCGAGTTATTGATGGTGAAATATTAAATGGTAGTCACGTTGGTAACATAGTATTGCTACCGACAATTATTTTATCACCGCCAGACTCAAATCACCTATTCACCCTATGGAGACCACAATTTCCAATACGAATCTGCTATGCTATGACAATCAACAAAATTCAAGGACAAAGCTGGCAATTGGTTCTATTATACCTGCCCAAACCAGTGTTCACTCACGGAAAATTATATGTTGCTATGTCGAGGGTAACTTTAAGGAAAGGACTAACCATCGTACAAGACGAAGACCAGATACAAGAAGCTGTTAAGAACATTTTGTACAAAGAAATCTACGATGGCCTCCCAACCTGAGAAGGTTAGAAAATCAAAAAACTTACGACATATTAAACACATTCATAAGCATTATTTATATTTATCATATTCCAGATTACAAAAAAAAAGGTGCTACAAGGCAAAAACAATTAGATGGGACAACATCAGTTAATAAAATCGTAAGTACTATTTAGATGTTTCTAATGAAGTTACATTACGTAGCCATGTAAATAGACATTATAATAATAATATTCAATTACTGCAGAATGGAATCACCAACAACGATACAAATGTGCAATGATGAACTCAAGACATCAACTATCATGGCTAAAACAAAGGAATCTTAAAAAAAATAACAATGATGATATTAGGAAACGTTCTTCTTCATCTGATTTTTTCTTATTTTCTCTCTTTTTCTTTAAGGTTGTTAAAATTCATCTTCTTCTGTTTTGGGTACTGTTACGTTGGATCATTAGAGCATCTAAAATATTATCATAACAAGATATCAACATTCCTAAATATTAGACAAAAAAATACTTAAAACTATCGTCTTCCACTACCACCACATCTGCTGTTCTCAAACAAACGTCTTCACACACACTGTCTTTACCATACAAACAAAAAAAATGATGACGAAATCCGGCCAATTATGTGAAAAAGTGTGGCATGCATCCTTGAAGCTAAGTATTGGGAGATCGATGAGATCGACCATATCGAGAAGAATGGAAAACATGAAGAATGGAAAACATGAAGAATATGGATATTTACCAATATCTTAGTTTAGGAAATTTACATTTATATTTATCTTAATTTAGGAAACATAGATTACTTCTACCGCTATATAAGTTTATGCATCTTGTAACTTTATTCTTATGAGAGTCTAATAATAATTCTTCCTAAACACTTTTGTGTTCTTACTCTCATCAATTTATCATGGTATCAGAGCCTAGATTCAATTCATATGGGTTATGATTTTTTTTTTTTTTTTTTTTTACAAATATTGAGAGAGGATTAAGGGAACGTATGTTGTTTCTCTTTACAAATTCTATTTTTTACTTCTTTGATTCACGTTTGTGATTTGGTGACAAATTAATATTCAATTGAGTTGTTTATTTGTGATAATGGAGAAGATGGGAGTTGAGAAAACAGGATCTGCGGAATGCGTTTCTTTGAAAAAGTTTGGTTTTGAGCAGAATGTAGGTGCGGAAGGCCCTTTGGATATGATGAAAGACGAGGCTGCGGAAGGCGCTTCATGTAGACACAATACTAGGCTGCGGAAGGCGCCGATATTTTGAAGATTTGTCCAATCTCATACGTGTTACCACGTTTGAGCTTGCGGGAGGGTATTGGGAGATCGATGAGATCGACCATATCGAGAAGAATGGAAAACATGAAGAATGGAAAACATGAAGAATATGGATATTTACCAATATCTTAGTTTAGGAAATTTACATTTATATTTATCTTAATTTAGGAAACATAGATTACTTCTACCGCTATATAAGTTTATGCATCTTGTAACTTTATTCTTATGAGAGTCTAATAATAATTCTTCCTAAACACTTTTGTGTTCTTACTCTCATCAATTTATCACTAAGCCTGCGTCCAAGAGGCCAAGTTTGACAATCAGTGAAACACTTCATTAATCTTACACGAAAATATAATAAACACTACGGAGTCCAAAACAGAAAAATACACCCTAAAATCTGGTAACCAATTTATACAATGAACTAAACAGTCAGCCAAAGAAGAAAACTATTAAAACACAAACTTAAAACCCACGCTCTCATAAAGTCCTCCTACATTTATTATAAACACACACAAAATTCTAGCTTATGATAGAAAACAATTTGGGCATCGATTTATGATAATCATTTAATTTAAATAATTAAAAAAAAAATTTAAACGTTCTTCTTCATCTAAATTTTTCTTATTTTTTCTTATTTTTTTAAGGTTGTTAAAATTCATCTTTTTCTGCTTTTAGTACTGTTACGTTGGATCATTAGAGCATATAAAATATTATCATAACAAGATATCAACATTCCTAAATATTAGACAAAAATACTTAAAACTATCATCTTCCACTGCCACCACATCCGCAGTTCTCAAACAAACGTCTTCACACACACTGTCTTTGCCATACAAACAAAAAATGACAACGATTTCCGGCGAATTATGTGAAAAAGTGTGGGATGCATCCTTGAAGTGTGCCTGCGTCCAAGAGGCCAAGCTTGACAATCAATGAAACACTTCATTAATATTACACGAAAATATAACAAACACTACGGAGTCCAAAATAGAAAAATACACCCTAAAATCTGGTAACCAATTTATACAATGAACCAAACAGTCAAATAAAGAAGAAAATTATTAAAACACAAACTTAAAACCCATGCTCTCATAAAGCCCTCCTACATTTATTATAAACACACAAAAAATTCTTGCTTATGATAGAAAATAATTATGGCTTCGATGTAGGACAATCCTTTAATTTAAATATTTAAAAAAAAAATAAATGCTTTTCAAATGAAGGCTTCTGGATACTAGGAAACATTTTAATCTGTGGAGGTGAACAACAACTTTATATCTTAACAAAAAAAATAGACCAATAAAAAGTTTAGATTTGTACATTACCACCATCTTCAAAGAACCTCTTTGTAGACCGATCGAAGAAGATGACTGTAAAAAAGAATACACTGCAAACTAGGCTTTCAAGTTGAACCGAAACAGGGGAGAAGTCGTTACCATGTTAGCGTTGTAATGAGCGTTTACCTCCAAAATAAAGCCCAAACAAAAATAGCTCATCAGACGCTGAATCCATTTATCACCAAGGAAAACAAAATTAAATTAATTAAAAAATGAGAAGTAATCTAAAAAAAGAATAAATTATGATAGAAATATCTCCATTAAATCAGCAATTCCAATAAAGAAAACCAAAAACATTAAAATACAAAAAAATACAAAAACAAATATATACATTCACTTAAACGAATAAACAGTTTCCAAAAAACTACTACACATTACAAGAAATAAAAAACACAGAACTAAATATACAGATCCGTTGTTCCCTTTACACGACAAAAACATAAAAACAAAGAAATATTCTGATCAAAAATACAAACAGGAAAAAAGTTAGGAAGAAAACATAAAAACAGATAAAACTAATTTCTTTGATTTGAAATATAGAAAAATAATAAATATGCATGTTTTAAAATTAAAAAAATGTAAACAAGAAAAACCAAAAATGAAAACGGATCTTAAGAAAAGTAGAAGGAAATATGGCGACTATATCTCCATAAAATAAGTCATTCAAATTAGGAAAGACCAATCATATAAACACTTACCATATATAACTACTTCACAATCAACAAAATTAATTAACCCAAATAATTATACAGATCCGCCGCTGATTAATCATTTAAAAAAATCACTCCTCTCCAATACACAAAATAAAATATATATATAACAACACGAAGCAAAAACAACTGACAACTACCTAAACAAACAATATATTTTCTCTACAAAAATAAACAAAACCTCAAAGCAAAGATAAATCGATCAAAGTCGCAATAGAGAAGGAAGAAGACAGACGAACAGGTAAAAAAAATTATTTCATTACAATTACACCCAAAAAAATTAGCAAAATTAAATATGTTTATTGCATAAGAATATTTACTCATATACCAAATAATTAACCCAACAACCGTTCTAATTTTTCTACAGGAATGGTAATCACATCAACAAACACAGAATACTCTGATTTAACAAAATTAAAGATGTGTCCTTCAAACTTGACAATCATCGTTCGTATCAGTCGAATGTGGGAAACACACAACCACACAAACAATGAGGAAAAAATCAGCACAGTTCTCCTCCTCTTAGACGCAAATATATGTACATCTTTCTCTTAAATTAAATTATCTATAACTAATCATAATGTGTTGAAAACATGATGAAATTATCGAGAGTACGATGCATCATTCTTTAACAGAGCAACACAAGAAAAATTTGAATGAAGGACAAATATGTGAAATTTCACATTTCATAGTTCGTGCAAATAACCATAAGTTCAAACTCACACCACATAAGTATGTCATTCGAATGACAAGCAGAACTATAACTTCCGCATTAAATGCAAATTACCCAAAAATACCAACATACAAGTACTGGGTAAAAAAACTACAATCAACTACAATGTCTAGGAGGTAAAATGGAAGAACTACCATGTACGTAGGCCTATTATATTTTATATTCCAAATCCATTATTAGAGAATATAACTTCCCAAATTAATACATAATTTTTTGCAGATGTCATCACCAAGATACGCATAATACAGGGTATAAATCTCATAAACCCACAGTCCAAAGCGAAAATTACAGTAGGTCTGTTGATAATCAGGTAATCCCAACAAAATTAATTTCATAAATTGTTTAGAAAAAATAAGACTTAAACTTAACTTATGTTGGTCACAAAATTCTTGCAGGAACAAACTTATCAAACTATCTATATGGGATGAACATACGGCAAACTTCTAACAAATCATGTGCATCAAAAAACGAAAACACTCACTTATGCTGGTCACAAGCATCAACCCAAAAATATACAAAGGTACATAAACAATGAAATTAAATAAACAATTGTGAATTGTTTTATAAAAAATGACAAAATATTCAATTACGGCAGGAAAACTGGAACTTCATACAACTACATCAACAAGATTTTTCTTCGATCAATCTATAGAAAGTCGACGAAAAATTGGTAAAAGGAGAAAATATATATTTCAAGACAAGTTTGCTAGCATACCAAATATGATCATGGCACATACGATGTAATTGGAATCCCCTCAGCGAACGATGAAAACCATAAATACCATACGAACAAAGTATTGGCATCGTTTTAAAAAAAATAATATAAGGTGTCTATTGGCATCATTAAATTATAATTTATCTACGATGTACCCTAAACTCCCGGCTATGTTTTTAAATATTTTTATTTAATGAATGAAGTCAACGGTTTTAAAAAAATTTATATACAAATATGAGGGATCTACAAGCATACTAGAAGCAAGGGATCTCAACATATATAATAGTTTTATAATTAAATGTTATTTTTTAATTGAACATGACATGGTAGACCACATATACACATAAAAGAAAATGATAACTGTAACGCCCGCGTTCCGGAAGAATTGATTATTGGGGAAAATAATTAATTCTGTTTTGTTCCGGGATGGGGTATCGATCGATACCAGGGCAGTATCGATCGATACCAGCCGGGATTTCTCTTTATATTCTTCTTCCTCTTCTCTTCTTGCGCGTGGAGACCATTTCTTTTGTGAGAGTAAAGTCTTGGTCGCGAGAGAGAGAGAGAGAGAGAGAGAGAGAAGGAGAGCGTGAGAGAAGGTGAAGCTTGGTGAAGCTTGGATCTTGCGAGATCGAGAGAGATTCGAGCTTGGGAGAAGCTTGAAGAAGAGATCGGAAGAGTTTGGTCGTGGGGAACTAGAGGGAAGCGTGGGAGGTCTTCTAGAGCTCGATCCGTCCGATTTAAGGTGAGTTGGGACCAAAGGTTAGCAATTAAGCTTGTGTGATGCTTGTTTAAGCTTGATTGATGATTTTTCGTGGTTGGGCTTGGCGATTTCTGGGTTGAGATCTCGCGGAAGGTTGTGAGTTGCAGGTGGGCATCGATCGATACCAAGTAGGTGTCGATCGATACTAGACTCTTGTCGGTGGACTCGAGTTGTGTGGGTATCGATCGATACCAGGGGTGTATCGATCGATACCAGCCGTTGCCTGTGGGCATGTGTTGTGTGGGCATCGATCGATACCAGGGGTGTATCGATCGATACCGGTTGTTTGCCTGTGGGCATGTGTTTTGGGTATCGATCGATACCAAGGGGGTATCGATCGATACTGGTTGTTGGTTGTGCCTGGGAAGTGTGTCGTGTGTTTATCTTTCAGGCTGTGTGTCTAGCTTTTCTTGGGATGGAATTGCTAGGCGTTGGTATAGTTTTCATGGTGATGGATTGCTATTGATATTGTTTTTGATTGTGCTTATTGTTTAACCTGTTGTTGGGATGATCTCTCACTCAGCGTTTGGCTAGCCAAATGTTGATGCATCACTTTTGTCGGTGCAGGTAAAGATAAGGTGTGATCGTGAAATCGAGGCAGTGAAGAGGGGATGATTAGGACCTGGGGTTTTATTTATTGTTGTTGCTTTTGCTGTTAGAACTGCTGGCTTGTGTAAGCTGTAGAACTTGGATTGTTCTGGTGTTTGTATTATTTCCGCGTTGTTAATTATGACTGTTTATTTATTTATGTTTAAAAAAAAAAAGGTGCAGTCGTTTCAATTTGGTATCAGAGCCCATACGGTTCTAGGAGCCTAGGTGGTTCTAGAATAGATTGGGTGTTGTGTGGGGTCTTAGAATCATCCTCTTCGAGCCTTGTGAGATTCCACGGTGAGTATCTTTATTGTGAGGATTGTTGTTGGTTTCTTAGCTTGTGCTTCTGCACGTGTGCAGATGGCTAGAGGGCGTGGTAGGGGTCGTGGCCGTGGTAGAGGTCGTGGCCGTGTGCCGGCGGAGCAGGTCGAGGATTCGCGTGCGAGTCAGGTTGGGTCTGAGGGTGCGGCCGGAGTGAGTTCCGTTGGGGCTGGCGTGAGCGTCAGTGTGGCTGGTGTTCCAGCGGGTGCTGCGGGTGTAGCAGCGGGTGATGCTCGTGCCCGAGATGATCGCATCGCGGATCTGTTGACGAGATTGTTGGAGCGGTTACCAGAGAGGGTACCGGCTCAGGTTCCTGTGGCTCCGGTAGTGGTGGAGGCTCAGCCTCAGGTGGCAGCTGCGGTTGCTGAGGAGCTCCCATCCTACCTGAGGATGATGGAGCAGATGCTGAGGATTGGCACGGGGTTCTTTTCTGGAGGTGCTAATCCTGAGGACGCTGATGCGTGGTTGAGGAGGATAGAGAGGAATTTCCTCTCGAGTAGGTGTCCCGCAGGATACCAGGTGGACATTGCGGTCCATTTTCTGGAGGGTGATGCGCATCTCTGGTGGAGGGGTGTGGCAGCACGGAGGGTACAGGCCGCGATGGCTTGGGCGGATTTTGTGGAGGAGTTTAACTCCAAGTACTTTCCTCAGGAGGCGTTCAACCGGTTAGGGTCGAGGCTTGCGAGTTTGACTCAGGGGGATCGGTCGGTACGCGAGTATGAGGTGGAGTTTGTCCGGCTCGGGTCTTATGTTCGACGAGCGGGTGAGAGTGAGTCGGCCCGTGTGCAGAGATTCTTGATGGGTCTTCGGGTTGACTTGAGGAACCGTTGCATAGTGAGGCCTTTTTGCACGGTTGATGAGTTGGTTGAGACTGCGGCTTTGCTTGAGGAGGGTCTGAAGGACGAGGTGGTAGTGGCTACACCGCGTTTTCAGGCGAGATATGTGCAGCAGCAGTCCGGTCCGAGCAGAGGCAGTAGTAAGCCGATGCAAGGACAGAAACGGAAGCGGGAGAGCGCTTCGAGTGGTAGTCGGGGTGGTCCGGGTTGCTTTGGTTGTGGGAGCATGGATCACCGAGTGGCGAGCTGTCCTCAGAAGGGCGGAGCGCGAGTGGATTCTCGAGTGTGCTATCACTGCAAGGAGGCGGGGCACATCAGGCCTCAGTGTCCCCAGTTGCGGCAGAGTGAGTCCGCGGTAGTGCAGCCTCTCAGGCAGGTGGCATCAGCGCCTCGAGTGTACTCCACCACCGAGACCGGCGAGCCGAGTTCCAGGCCGATCACAGGTATTTTCTTAGACTCCTCTAAGTTTAATTCTGTGTTGGGGAATGTCGGGCTTGTCGGGGTGTTAAGGTTCGCGGCACATGTATATGTGCAGGGACCTTGTGTGTTGGAGGTGTAGAGTGTCATGTGTTGTTTGACACGGGAGCATCGCATTGCTTCGTTTCCCCGGAGTTGGCCGAGAAGGCTAATTTACGGAGCGAGCCCGGTGTGAGTTTGGGTTTCGTGGAGGTTGCCGGAGGGAAGCTCCTGAGGATTCACGGTCGGGTGCGAGACGTGGATGTTCAGGTGGCAGGAGAGTCCATGGCTGCCGATCTGATTATCTGCTCAGTGGAGCTGTACGATGTCATCTTGGGCATGGATTGGCTCGGGAAGTTCAGGGCGCATCTGGACTGTCACCGAGGGCGAGTCGAGTTCGACCAGGGGAAAGGGAAGTTGGTGTATCAGGGTGTGAGACCGACTTCCGGGAGTCTCGTAATCTCGGTTGTGCACGCGGAGCGTCTAATCGAGAGGGGTTGCGAGGCGTATTTGGCTACTATTTCTTTGCCGGAGGCTGTCGGAAAGGCTAGGGTTCAGGATATTCGGGTGGTTCGTGAGTTCCAGGATGTGTTCCAGTCGTTGCAGGGGTTGCCACCATCTAGGTCGGATCCTTTCACGATCGAGTTGGAACCGGGGACGGCACCGATATCCAGGGCTCCTTATAGGATGGCTCCTGCAGAGATGGCAGAGCTGAAGAAGCAGCTGGAGGAGTTGTTGGGTAAGGGATTTATTCGTCCGAGTTCTTCACCGTGGGGAGCGCCAGTGTTGTTCGTGAAGAAGAAGGACGGGAGTTTTCGGTTGTGTATTGATTATCGGGGACTTAACCGAGTCACAGTGAAGAACAGGTATCCTCTTCCGCGGATTGATGAGTTGTTGGATCAGTTGAGAGGGGCTACTTGGTTCTCCAAGATTGACTTGGCGTCGGGATATCATCAGATTCCCATCGATGAGGTAGATATCCGGAAGACGGCTTTCAGATCTCGTTATGGTCACTACGAGTTTGTGGTGATGCCATTTGGGTTGACTAATGCACCGGCTGGATTTATGAGACTGATGAACAGCGTTTTCCAGGAGTATCTAGATGAGTTCGTGATCATCTTTATCGATGACATCTTGGTGTATTCGAGGAGCCGGGAGGAGCATGAGGTGCATCTGCGTGTGGTTCTTTCGAGGCTGCGGGAACAGAAGTTGTTTGCTAAGTTGAGCAAGTGTAGCTTCTGGCAGCGGGAGATCGGTTTTCTGGGTCACATTGTCTCTGCGAAGGGAGTGTCGGTAGATCCGGAGAAGATCCAGGCCATTAGTACTTGGCCGAGGCCGAGGAATGCCACTGAGATTCGGAGTTTTCTTGGGTTGGCAGGGTATTATCGGCGGTTCGTCAAGGGTTTCGCAAGTTTGGCTAAGTCTATGACGAAGCTGACAGGGAAGGATGTTCCTTTCGTGTGGTCCTCAGAGTGTGAGAAGAGTTTCGCAGGGCTGAAGGCCATGTTGTCTAGTACTCCAGTATTGGCGTTGCCTGAGTCGGGCGAGCCTTACGTGGTGTACACCGATGCGTCGGGAGTGGGTCTTGGTTGTGTGTTGATGCAGAGGGGGAAGGTTATTGCCTATGCTTCGCGGCAGCTGCGGAAGCATGAGGGCAACTACCCTACCCATGACTTGGAGATGGCTGCAGTAGTTTTCGCTTTAAAGATTTGGAGATCTTATCTTTATGGCGGAAAGGTGCAGGTGTTCACAGATCATAAGAGCTTGAAGTACATTTTCACACAGCCTGAGTTGAATTTGAGGCAGAGGCGCTGGATGGAGCTAGTGGCCGATTATGATCTGGAGATAGCTTACCATCCTGGTAAGGCTAATCTGGTTGCGGATGCGTTGAGTCGGAAGCGGGTGGCTTTGGCTCGGGAGCTCGAGGTAGAGTCCTTGGTGAGCGAGATTAGCACATTGCGCTTATGTGTTGTATCTCAGGAACCTTTGGGCTTAGAGGCGGCTAACCAGGCGGATCTTTTGAGCAGGGTTCGGGTGGCTCAGGGAAAAGATGAGGGTTTGGTTAAGGCTTCGAGAGCAGAGGGTTCTGAGTATCAGGTATCTGCGAACGGCACTATCCTTGTCAGTGGGAGGGTATGCGTACCTTTGGATGAGGATTTGCGGCGAGAGATCCTGAGTGAGGCTCATTCGAGTATGTTTGCGATTCATCCCGGAGCGACTAAGATGTACCGCGATCTCAAGCGCTATTATCATTGGGTCGGGATGAAAAAGGATGTGGCTAACTGGGTTGCTTCGTGCAACGTGTGCCAGTTAGTGAAGGCGGAGCACCAGGTCCCGAGTGGTTTGTTGCGGAGTTTACCCATTCCAGAGTGGAAGTGGGATATGATCACGATGGATTTCGTGGTGGGTTTACCAGTTTCTCGGACCAAGGATGCTGTTTGGGTCATCGTCGATCGATTGACCAAGTGTGCGCGTTTTCTGGCCATTAAGAAGACCGATGGGGCGGCAGTTTTGGCTAGGAAGTACGTGCAGGAGATTGTGAGACTGTATGGAGTACCGGTGAGTATTGTTTCGGACCGGGATCCTAAGTTCACATCGGAGTTCTGGAATGCGTTTCAGGCGGAGATGGGCACGAAGGTGCACTTGAGCACGGCGTATCATCCTCAGACGGATGGGCAGTCCGAGCGGACCATCCAGACCTTGGAGGATTTGTTGAGGATGTGCGTGCTGGATTGGGGTGGTCATTGGGCGGATCACTTGAGCTTGGTTGAGTTTGCGTATAACAATAGTTACCAGGCAAGTATTGGGATGGCTCCATATGAGGCTCTGTATGGGAGGCCCTGTCGTACCCCCTTGTGTTGGACACAAGTGGGGGAGAGGAGCACTTTGGGTGCGAGTTTTGTTCAGGAAACTACGGAGAAGATCCGGGTTTTGAAGCTGAACATGAAAGAGGCCCAAGATCGGCAAAAGAGTTATGCTGATCAGAGGCGGAAAGAGCTTGAGTTTGAGGTGGGAGATAGTGTGTATCTCAAGATGGCTTTACTGAGAGGTCCGAACAGGTCCATTGTTGCGACTAAGTTGAGTCCGAGGTATATGGGACCGTTCCGGATTGTGGAGCGTGTTGGACCGGTAGCGTATCGGTTGGAGTTACCCGCGGTTATGCAAGCATTTCATAAGGTCTTCCATGTGTCGATGCTGAAGAAGTGTTTGCATAGGGGTGACGAGGTATTGGCTGAGATTCCGTCAGATCTCCAGCCCAATATGACCGTTGAGGCGAGACCTTTGAGAGTTCTCGAGCGGAGGGTCAAGGAGCTTCGTCGGAAGAGGATTCCGATGATGCGAGTTCTGTGGGACTGTGACGGGGTGCAGGAGGAAACTTGGGAGCCAGAGGCTAGGATGGAAGCGAGGTTCCAGAAGTGGTTCCAGAAGCAAGTTGCGGCTTGAGTTCCATCGAGAGGTTCCAGTTTCGGTTGTAGCTGTGTGCTATGTGTGTTTCATTTTGTATTGCCGTTGTATAGAACGATGTTACATTATGATGTGTAATAAGATGAGTATTTCTTATTATTGGTGACTTTGGGAGTCACGGTTTTGCATTACGTTGGGGTAAGAAACGTTAATGCAAGAGAGTGATAAGATGGATGTTCTTATTGCTGTTGTGAGCATTGCGTGTTTTAGTTAAGCTTGTTCGGGAAAATGAGTCGAGTGACGAGACCGGGTTATTTCACTTAGCGGTTCTATGTGGTGGGTTGGATTGCAGGCGTATGGTACTTGTTTGTTTTATTACGTTTGTATTGAGGACCTACTGCAGAGAGTTGTTGGGTGTTAATGGTAGCCTAGTCATAGTTGTCTTGACAAGTCTTTCTGAAGCAAGCTGACACTGGAAGGTGCGCAAGGGAGGTGCGATGGCCGGGTTATTGGTCATGCACGGCAGATATTCCGGGTATGGAATATGGGTGATGCCGGTGTTGCCTTGCGAGGATTTACACGGATCACGGGAGGTAGTTCAGTCGAGATGCTTAGAGATATGTGATTTATTGCTCGTTGAGAGGACTGGTTCCTCTGGTGCCGATAGCTCGCAGGACTGTGTGTCTTGGGAGTGTGAGTGGCGATGTACCCAGACTCGGGAGGTTTATAGCCTAGAGTGATACGTGATACCGTGGATTCGTAAGGAGTATGTCCCAGACGTGGGATATATTGCCTAGAATTGAGTGGTATGGGGTATTGAGACTCTTGTAGGTTATATTACTGAGTGGAGTGGTACGGCATATACCTAGAACTCGGAGATGCTGCGGTGTCTTGGGTGATGTGGTATGGTGGATATCCTGCGGGATATGGCTGATGCTCGGAACTCGGAGATGCTGCGGTGTCTTGAGTGATGGGGTTGGCTTGTGTTGAGCAATAAGTGCATATGATGCCGCGGTGTCATAAGCATAGGGGCTGCGTGGGAAACCTCGGAGGTTGGTTTTGGACCTCGTATGAGTGTTGAGATGGCCGGGTTGGCCAAAGTTTGTGTAATCGTTGCGACGATTGATGTTCATTGGAGATGAACGGTTCATGGGAGATGAACGGTAACGAAGATTCGAGGTCGAATCTAAGTTAGTGGGGGAGAATTGTAACGCCCGCGTTCCGGAAGAATTGATTATTGGGGAAAATAATTAATTCTGTTTTGTTCCGGGATGGGGTATCGATCGATACCAGGGCAGTATCGATCGATACCAGCCGGGATTTCTCTTTATATTCTTCTTCCTCTTCTCTTCTTGCGCGTGGAGACCATTTCTTTTGTGAGAGTAAAGTCTTGGTCGCGAGAGAGAGAGAGAGAGAGAGAAGGAGAGCGTGAGAGAAGGTGAAGCTTGGTGAAGCTTGGATCTTGCGAGATCGAGAGAGATTCGAGCTTGGGAGAAGCTTGAAGAAGAGATCGGAAGAGTTTGGTCGTGGGGAACTAGAGGGAAGCGTGGGAGGTCTTCTAGAGCTCGATCCGTCCGATTTAAGGTGAGTTGGGACCAAAGGTTAGCAATTAAGCTTGTGTGATGCTTGTTTAAGCTTGATTGATGATTTTTCGTGGTTGGGCTTGGCGATTTCTGGGTTGAGATCTCGCGGAAGGTTGTGAGTTGCAGGTGGGCATCGATCGATACCAAGTAGGTGTCGATCGATACTAGACTCTTGTCGGTGGACTCGAGTTGTGTGGGTATCGATCGATACCAGGGGTGTATCGATCGATACCAGCCGTTGCCTGTGGGCATGTGTTGTGTGGGCATCGATCGATACCAGGGGTGTATCGATCGATACCGGTTGTTTGCCTGTGGGCATGTGTTTTGGGTATCGATCGATACCAAGGGGGTATCGATCGATACTGGTTGTTGGTTGTGCCTGGGAAGTGTGTCGTGTGTTTATCTTTCAGGCTGTGAGCGTGAGACGAATGAGAATGTTTTGTGGTTTTATGAACGAAAAAAACCTAAGAATGCAGATAAAACGATGTAAGTTTGATGGAGAGAAACGCTAGGTCTTTGGGTAATTCGCAAAAAATCAAGAATCACAAATCAGAGAATTAAACAGAGAAATCAGTAAGCACGTTCTAGAACTCAAATCACTGTTTTATAATCAATCTACTATCGTAGTATTAATTACTAGGCCTAATAACCTAATATTCTAAATTGTCGTTTGAATTCAGGAAACTAAACATGCTTTAAGATCGAGTTTGATATGTTCACAAAACGCCTTAAAATCAGCTTTCGTTGGTTAAGGACGTTTTGCTCACCTATGTTCTTTCAGGTTTTAAACAAACACTTTTGATGTGTTAAACAACATAAGATCAGAAACTAGAACTCAAATCAAGAATCACAAATCAGAGAATTAAACAGGGAAATCATTAAGCACATTCTAGAACTCAAATTACTGTTTTATAATCAACCTATTGTCGTAGTATTAATTACTATGCATAATAACCTAAGATTCTAAGTTATCGTTTGAATTCAGGAAACTAAACATGCTTTAAGATCGAGTTTGATATGTTCACAAAACGCCTTAACATCAGCTTTCGTTGGTTAATGACGTTTTGCTCACCTATGTTCTTTCAGGCTTTTAAACAAACACTTTTGATGTGTTATGATATATCATGGTTTTTAAATACTTTTAACCATGATATAGGTCTTATTTATAGAGTCTCTCTAGTATTTTTGGAGTCTTTACAGGTTTAGGTACGTTTGGAGCGAAATTGGAGATATTTGAGCATTTTGGAGCCAAGCAAGATCATGAAGCTGAAGGATCAAGTTGAAGTCTTGGTGTCGAGCGACACCAGCCTGAAGAGTCGACACAGAAGTTGTGTATCGATCGATACCACTTATGGTGTCGGTCGATACTGATCGCATGAAGA
This sequence comes from Eutrema japonicum, assembly GCA_030161315.1. Taxonomy (NCBI): domain Eukaryota; kingdom Viridiplantae; phylum Streptophyta; class Magnoliopsida; order Brassicales; family Brassicaceae; genus Eutrema; species Eutrema japonicum. The sequence goes on from BSQW01000005.1 coordinate 27,045,482, forward strand.
GAAGGATCGCGACTTTTTACAAGTCTGAAGATTTTACACTTTGGTCCATAAGACTTTACTAATTACAAGAAGCCCCAAAACGTGTTTTAGCATTATAATTAGGGCTTTCAACCACATTTTTGGCTAAGCTTCATTCTATCTTTGATTTTGTTGAGAGAGCTTTGAGGGAGACAAGTCTGAAACTCTGTTCGTCCGAGAGAAGATTTTGAACCCTTGTTTTCTTTCTCCTTTATTATTAATTTCCGAAATTTATTCAATCATGTTGTTTGTTTCAATCTCCATGTCTGAGTAGATCTCCTGTTAGGTTTAGGGTTCTCAATAAAGAATCTCTTTAACTGTTAGGTTAATTAGTTGGTTAGGGTTCATAATCTAAATTAGTTATTCACCATATATTGTTCTTAAAGCTAATATTGGATTGATCACCTGGAACTTAGATCTTAGGTTAATCGATTAGGGACGACAGTGCAATTGATGATCTGATAGAACCTAGGGTGAGCAAAATAACAATCTGCAAACAAATTTGGTTTAGTTGTTTTGTGAACATATCAAACCTGTACTTAAAGCTAGTTTAGTCTTTAGGATTTGCAAAGAAATTTGGAATTCTGAGATTTAGACTTAGATAATTCTCGCAACGACAGTTGGTTAATTATAGCTTAGTGATTTGAGTTCAAGAACCGGGCTTAACCTGAATCCTAACTAATTAGTTTATCTGCATTATCTAATTTCCTGAGAAATACTCTGAACCTAATCTTCCTCCATTGAATTTACAACTCTTGTGTGATTCTTCCTCCATTCTCTGTTTTATTGATTTACTTAGCTTAATTCGAATATATATAATATATTGTGTGATTCTTGAGTATATGTGGATTCAACCCCTAAATACTACAATCGACAAAACTGTTAGTAATTTAGGGTATTACATTTGAGCTTATCAAATTTGGCGCCGTTCCCGGGGACTTTTAATTCTCCATTAGATTTTAGTCTAGAATTTCGACTAATTTCGATAGTGTCGAGCGACACCACCCAGTGTCAGTCGATACTCATCGTTATTTTTGTTACTTATGTGCCCTGTCTTTTGTATTTCAGGTGTATGCCTACTCGCGAAACCAGGAGGAACAAGAGCACTCAGCTAGTTAATCTTTCCAACAAGTAGCTAGCAATTTTGGAACGTACAAACCGGACAACAAGGAAGCCAGTAGATATGAATAATCCAGTGTTATTGGTTCGTGATGAGGCTAGAACTTTGAGAGACCAAGATGGTCATTTGTGCAATGAGAGAGGGCAACGACTTAATGGGGATGAAAACATCATTGTCCCTGGAGTTGTTGTGAATGTTGGGAAATATGTGGTTGATCGTGCTAGAACAATAGGTGAGTAAAACATGCCTGATCAGTTCTATGCCAATCGGATCAGCGATTCGCCCTCCTACTTTTCAGAGGAATGACTTTGAGCTGAAACCTGCATACTTCACTCTTGTGGGCCAGCACCCTTTTCATGGTCTTTCTCATGAACACCCCATGGATCACATTGAGAGGTTTGAGGACTTGGTTACTAGCATTAAGTACAATGGAGTGTCCAATGATTTCCTCTGTTGTAAGCTCTTCCCATACTCTCTTGGTGGAGATACAACTTATTGGCTTAATTAAGTAGTTGCCCCTTGGATCACTGACTACTTGGGAAGAGACTAAGAATTCCTTCTTGAACAATTTCTATGATGATGCAAGATCCGAGGAGCTCAGGAATAAGATCTCCCAGTTTTCTAAGGGAGCGACTGAATCGTTTAAGGCTGCTTGGTGAGATTCAGGTCATATCAGAGGGATTGTCCACATCATGGGTTCACTAAGGTTCAGTTGCTGGGTATCTTCTTCAGAGGGATTGATTGGAGGTATCAGATGGCCTTGGATGCTGCGAGTAATGAGAATTTCAACACCAGATATCCTCACGATGCTTATGTGCTTATTGAGAACTTGGCATCTAGCAATAGCACCAAGAATGTAGACTTTGAGCGAAGAAATCAGACTGGGAGTATGGATGGATCGCAGATTGCTGAGGTTCAAGCTAACTTGGATTCAGTGCACAATCTCTTGATGGGAAAGACGATGAAGGCTGTTCATTTTGCTGATGAGGTTGAGAACTTCAATGAGGATGAAGTGGAAGGTGTTAACTACATTTGTGGTTCTGGTTTTCAAGGTCAGAGAAATCAATACCACCAGAACAACATCCGAAACTTCACCAACAATGCTCAGCAAGGAGGGTATAAATCTGAATGCAATCCAACTGGTTTTGGAACTAATAAATTTGTCCAGAAACCATTCCAGAGCAGTGGCTACACCCGCACCTATGGGAATTCTTCTTATCAACCTATACCTGCTAAAATCCCAGAGAGCAAGGTTGAGTTTATGCTTGAACAACTTCTTCAGGGACAGCAGAAGATGACAGTGGATTTCAATGGGAAGATGGATGATATGTACACATACCTGAATGGAAAAATCGAGGCTCTCAGTATTCATCAGAAGAAGCTGGAAACTCATGTTGCCCAAACTACAGGTGCTGTGAAGAGGCAAGATGGTTTTCTTCCAGAGAAAACAGAAGATCCAAGGGCACACATTAATGCAATCACCTTGAGGAATGGAAAAAAGGTCAATCCAAGAGTGAAAAAGAGCCTAACTGTAGGAAACTTCATTGATCTTATGGGATATGACGAAGAGGATTCAGAAAATCCCAGGGTATCGACCGACACCACCGCGTGTCGATCGATACCAGTCCAAATACTTTCTCGATACGTGTCAAAGCCCCGAGTGTCGACCGATATCAATCCTGTGTCGATCGACACCCACCCTGAGGTCGAGAAGACACCTGAGTTGATCAAAGAAAGGATTTACAAGCCTAAGATACCTTACCCTAGGCCTATTGGGAAGACCAAGAAGGAGGTGGAAGACTCTAGATGCAAAGCGATAATGGATAAGTTGATTGTTGAGCTTCCTTTTGTCGATGCCATCAAGACTTCCCCAGCATTTAGGAGATATGTTAAGAGGATGGTATCAAGCAATGTGAACCTTGAAGAAGGAGTTTTGATGATTATTCATGACTGCAGCGCGATTCTGCTCAACAAGATCCCAAAGAAACTACATGACCCAGGGAGTTTTGTGTTAGATTGTACGATCTTCACAGAAAGATTTGAGCGTTCTCTTTGTGACCTTGGCTCAAGTGTGAACCTCATGTCGTACTCAGTTGCTCAACAGATGGGGATGACAGACTTCAAGTCCACTAGGATCTCACTAATACTTGTTGATCGCTCAGTTCGACTTCCCGAAGGATTGCTCGAAGATATTCCAATTAAGATTGGGAATTACTTGATCCCGACTGATTTCATTGTCTTGGAGTATGATTCAGAGCCCAAAGATCCTCTTATTCTGGGAAGGCCATTCTTAGCAACATCTAGAGCTTTGATAGACTGCAGGAATGGGAAGATAGCTCTCAACATTGGTGATTTGGTTATGACTTTCAACATGGAGAAGATGATGAAGAGACCAACCATCGATGGGCATACGTACTTTGTTAATACTTTCAGCGATATGGCTTAAGAGTATTTTCTGGAGAGGCATCCTGAGGATCCATTAGAGAGAGCATTGGTCTGTTCAGCTGATTCAGAGGTGTATTTGAGTGATGTTGCTGCTATATATGCTAAGATGCTCGACACAGCAGGAGCAATGTTGATAGTAGGATTTTTGCAAGTCTCAAATCAATTACTCAAATCTCACTCATGTCATTGTGGTATTTAAGATATCGAACCAAAGAGGCTAAGATTTAAATACTAAGAATACATGAATCTTCTTGAGCTAGAGCAAATGTTTTTGGTTTTTATATTTTGAATCAAGAAAATGAAATGCAAGAAAGAAAACAAAGATAGAAAGTTGGAAAATGAATCAACCATGAAGAAGATGATTAATGAACAAACAATGATTATAAAGATTGAATTAAACATTATCATAGAACATGGAATTCCCAATTATGACTAATCCACTCCTGTGGCACTAATCACTTTGTTAATCACCAAATCAAGAACAAACTCCCGTTTGTGATAAGATGATTAACAAGCATTAATCTCCAATTCCACTTAGCTCACTAATCACCCTAGACATCAACTCTCGTTGGCTAGGCAAGAAAACCTCACAAAAGGTTTGGTTCAAGCATTTCATCGAACACCTATCGGGCGTGAAATGCTTAAGCTCTAGTTTTGATCTCTCAATCCAAAACTAGCTTTAAGATCAACCTATGTGAATGATCTAACAAGATGCAACCTAAATCATCATCATCTAATCACCAAGACAATTAACAAATGATGCAAATGCACTCAATCATTGCTATTCCTTAGGCATGAGATCCATAATCTTGATTAATCCTATGTCTAGGTACTAATCACTTCACTAATAATTAATCCCATTAGCAAAATGGTCATTTGTGGAACAACAATTAGCAAGCATTAAGATTTGTAACAAGATCAACCAAAAGAGTGCCTTAGACAACTAATTTCTTAGGCTAAGAACACAAATCCTTTGAATAATTGATCTTGGCATTTCATCGAACACCTTGTGTGCATGAAATGCCTAAGGTCTAAATCCACTTTTTCAAGCTAGATCTAGCATTAAACACATTAAGCAAAGAAGGAATGCAAAGACCTAATACCTAAGCATCACAAATCAATCATCAAGCCATCAAAAATCAAGCAAACCAAAATCCAACAAAAGGTTCTAAAGCCTAAAGATGAAGAACAATGAAGAACACATGAGAAAGAGACATAATAATATAAAACAAGAATTAAATAGATATAATATAAAGATAGGTTGAAGAATCTTTCACTAGAGTGGCATAAATGATGAAGATCCATCCAAAATCATCTTAAGAAGAGTTTGGGAGAAAACCCAACTCTAGGGAAAAGAAATGTTAAAATGAAAATTAGGGTTTTTGGGTTTTCAAAGGAAAGTGGGCGACCGGGTCAACCCGGGACAAACCGGGTATTGACCCGGCCAAAACTTGGATACATCTTTAGTGAATCGGCCATAACTCCTCCACCTTACATCCGAATGACCTGAATCCAACTCCAGAAGACAGCCAACTCAATTATCGACAACTCCAATGAATATCACCGAAGCTAAATCGGATTGGAAACCCTTCGTCCGAGTTGATCTTTCAGGCATGTCGGGTGGCTTCGTTCAGACGGACATACTCTCAGTAAAGTGGCCATATCTAACGAACCACGTATTCGAATGACCCGAAACCACCTCCTGTAGTCAGCTAACGCACTTGGCTACAATCTTTATGAAGACTTCAGATTAAACTGTGAAAGTGTAGGTGAGACACAAATAAAGTGCAGGAAATAAAGAGACACGGAGTTTTTTAACGAGGTTCGTTTCTTACTCCCCGGGACCACGTCCAGTATTCGAATTCACTAGAATAAGAAAGCAATTACAACACAATTGCAAACGCGTAGATCAACCTCTTAAAATACCGCTCTATTCTATAACATGAACTCTTCAGGATAACCTAACCCTGAGCTAAACTCCCCCAAGCCTAGACTTTGATTCACTCACTGACACAGACGATGTCACACCAACAAAAAACCTTTTGCCTTTATTTTTCTCTCAAGCTCTGTGTGCCTTACCAAAGGGCCACGACCTGCTCTATATATTCTTCAACTTTCACTCCAAGAATTTCCATATAGCATATTTCTTTTATTCAAGATATCTCCAAATCTTTTAGGAAATATTTTCTTTTTCCAATATCTTCTCCTAAGAATATGGAAACACTCTAAAACAATAATATCTTCTTTATCCAGCTCATATACCCCTCTTGGCACGTCTATAGAATATTCTAGAAGTTTACTCCAGCCCATGCTGCTCCAATTCATCCAATGTCGACGATTTGATCGCCTGTAGCACTTCCTGTATCACTTCTCAATTTATACATCAACACTTCAAACACACACATCTTCATTCTCCCCCTTTTTGACTATGTATGTGAACTCAAGCTCTCTTAGCTTCAAAAGCTTCATCACTAGTAACACAACAACACTAGCAACACCCATTCTCCCCCTGCTTGAGTCACATCATGGTCAAAAACTAATGGAAGAACCGTCTCCTTCCAAATTGAGGATAAACTCCTACTGCACCATCTCTGTAATGATTATCTTTCATAGTCCAAAAAGCCCCTTGAACAAACCTGGAACAATTACGTTGAACATGTCCAACAACCCCACAATGATAACATGTTGGACCATGAAATATCACACCATTAGCTTGCTCCATTCGATTATTCTCCCTCAATAATCTCAAACATCTTGGCTTAATATGCCCAACAACTCCACAGTGATGGCACACAGGTCGAAAAATTCGGCGAGGTGCACTATGTACTTCTGGAATTTTCCTTTTTGCAGGCGCTGTAGCAGTTTTTGTACCAGCTGCCTTCTCTGTAGCAGTTGCAGCTTCTGTAGCAGTTGCAGCTTCTGTAGCAGATGTCGATGCAGCCTTCATTTTTCCACCAGAGACAAAAACACAATCAACTTTTGAAGATTTCCCTTTAAATCCAAGACCATATCGATCACTTTTCCCAATGCTAAGAATATGATCCAACTGATTTGTGCCATTATTCAACATCCTCAAACCTTTTTGTGTTTCTTCAAGTTGAACTCTAGCTTGAGTTGCTTCTTCTTCTTTCTCTGTTGCATACTTTTGTACCTCAGCCACTTGAGCTTCTAACTTGATATTCTCCTTAGTCAACGCCGAATTCTCCTCAACCAGTTTACACCAATGCTCATACAAGGCTTTGTAACTCTCAACAAACTCTTTATCATCGATACTTCCAGCATCGTCATCACTCTCATCATTGTCACTTCCAAATTCAGACCGTGATGCAGACGCAGATCCTGTTGCAGACGCTGACGCAGATCCTGTTGCAGACGCAGATTCTGCTGCAGATGCAGGTTCTGCTACATGTTTTGTTGCAGAATCAGATTCAAAAGTTGTAAAAGCCACGAAATTCTTAAGGTCTTCACCATCATCTGAATCAGTTCCAGAATCATTTATTTTCTTCTTCTTTTGTAAGTTTGCACATTCAGAGCGTACATGTCCAAAGCCTTGGCACTCATAGCATTTTATCTTCGATGATGACTTGCCAAACTCCTTTCCTTTCTCTGTTCGGTTTCCCTTCTTCTTCAAATACTTAGCAAATTGTCTTGACAGCATCACCATAGGATCTTCAGAAGATGAAACCTTTAGAGCAACTCCAACATCGGCATCCTTCTTCTTACCTTTGTCTTCATATGATTTGCTCAACTCAAAAGCCTGAAGTATCCCAACAAATTTATCAAAAGCCATCTCATCCAGATAATGAGATTCTTCAACTGCAGAGATTTTTGACTCAAACTTTGATGGAAGAGATCTCTTCAGTTTCTTCACAAGCTTTTTGTCCTTGTACTGCTTTCCAAGAGCGAATGACTCATTAGATATGTCACACAGCTTAGCACTATATTGAGCCACGGTTTCCCCATCATCCATCCTCAGATTCTCAAACTTAGATGCTAACATATCCAGCTTAGTTCTCTTGACACTTGTAGTACCTTCAAACATGTTCTCCAATGTCTTCCATGCCTTCTGAGCTGATGCACATTGAGAAATCAGCTTGAAGTAGTTTGCATCAATTGAATTGTAAATCGCAGTCTTGGCCTTAGAATTACAACTTGATGCCTTCTTCTCTGTAGCATTCTACTTATCCCTCGGCTTAGGAACTTCAACTCCCTTATCATCAGTCATCATAGGAGGATTCCAACCAATCTCAATTGAATTCCAACAATCTTATCAAGACCACTGATGAAAGCTTGCATACGAACCTTCCAATACACATAATTAGAAGAATCAAGTCGCGGTGGTCTTGCAATAGACGTACCCTCATGATAGGACTCCATCAAACCCGATTTCAAACTCTGTCCTACTTCCTGTACTACTTTTAATCCTCACCTTAGATCTACCCGAAACAAGACTAAATCTCTATCGAGAACCCGCTCTGATACCAAATGAAAGTGTAGGTGAGACACAAATAAAGTGCAGGAAATAAAGAGACACGGAGTTTTTTAACGAGGTTCGTTTCCTACTCCCCGGGACCACGTCCAGTATTCGAATTCACTAGAATAAGAAAGCAATTACAACACAATTGCAAACGCGTAGATCAACCTCTTGAAATACCGCTCTATTCTATAACATGAACTCTTCAGGATAACCTAACCCTGAGCTAAACTCCCCCAAGCCTAGACTTTGATTCACTCACTGACGCAGACGATGTCACACCAACAAAAAACCTTTTGCCTTTCTTTTTCTCTCAAGCTCTGTGTGCCTTACCAAAGGACCACGACCTGCTCTATATATTCTTCAACTTTCACTCCAAGAATTTCCATATAGCATATTTCCTTTATTCAAGATATCTCCAAATCTTTTAGGAAATATTCTCTTTTTCCAATATGTTCTCCTAAGAATATGGAAACACTCTAAAACAATAATATCTTCTTTATCCAGCTCATATACCCCTCTTGGCACGTCTCTAGAATATTCTAGAAGTTTACTCCAGCCAACGCTGGCTCCAATTCATCCAATGTCCACGATTTGATCGCCTGTATCACTTCATGTATCACTTCTCAATTTATACAGCAACACTTCAAACACATACATCTTCAAACTGGGCATTGGAAAGTCTTCATTTGGACAGATCTTTGAGACCGACCAGAACCGACCGCGCTCCTTCGGGATGGTCAGATTTTCTTCTTCGGGCCTGTCGAAATCTCGGGGAATCCCTGTCCCAGGACCGACCAGAACCGACCATGCTGATTGGGGTCGGTCGGATTTTTCCCGGGGGAAGTTTTAGCTTCTCGGCCAGACGGACACGTTTTGGTAAATCTGCAATAACTCCTGAACCATATGTCCGATTGTTTTGAATCCAACTCCTGTGTAAAGCGGATTCACTACTCTACAGGTTTCATAAAGACCACTTTAGTTGATTCGGATCAGAGCGCCTTCGTTGAGATACATATTTGAGACCCATTTGATGAGCTTTGCACTCGACTTAGGTCCCAATCTCCAAACTTGTCCAATTGCCTCCAATCACCTAGGAAATGCTCCAAGACATGCAAGAATGTACAAGACCTTATGCAAAATGTCCTAATCCCTAATTTAAGACCTAAATGCAAGACAAGACCATGATTATGCATGAAATCTACACAAAACTACACATGAAATGCATGATAAAACAATGCAATATATGAGTATATCAATTCCCCCAAACTTAAACCTTTGCTTATCCTCAAGCAAACAAGAATAAAGAAAGGGAGAAGACTACAAATGGGAGCTCAAATCCAAAAGTATCAAGAAAAGAATTCAACTCAATATCCAAGTTACTAGCTCTAAGATGCGATCGATCGAGTTTACTTAAAAAGAGCTAGCCATATCCTTCCCTATACGAATCAAATTCAAGCCTTAACCTACACAAGCATCAATATCATCAAATCCTTTAACATTCATTATTTGTTTCAAGTGAATCATGCTCATGCAATGCAAACGAACTCATTTGGTTAAGGGTTTTGGTTTTGAGATAAAGATGATCTTAATACATGTGGCGGTTTCCAAACAAGGGATCTCTCTTTTGAAGGAATGGACTTTGGCAAAATGCTAAGGGTGAAGAGCAATAGATGCATACAAGGCTAGACTTTCATCTACCCAATGCCCCATTACAAAATCAACCCTAATTCTAAACCCACAAAGAAGCAATCCTAGCTACCCTTCACAAGGCGTTTTTGCCTTCTTACACCACATCTCTTCATCATCCTTCTTCTATTTACGCACTTAGGGGGTTTCTTCTTCAACCAATGGCTTGGCATCCATTATTTTCCTTGACTTAGCTCTTCTTTCGCTTTCTCTAGTCTCTTTATTTTTCTTCATGTCTAAGGTTAGCCATTTTGGCTTCTTTTATTTCTTTTTTTACAAGCTAGAGACTATCTTTTAACACTTAGAGCTAACCCAAATATATTCATGCCAACCATTTCAAACTTATTGCTTCCCCTAATCATTCTCCCAATCCTCTTTCTTTCTTTCCACTTTTCCAATCCCAACACCTTTGTTTCTTTTTCTTTTTCATCCATTCCACTTGCCCCAAGATCCCAACCTATCTAACTTAGCCTAATCTAGCTCATTGATGTGTGAGCTAGTTCTACATGAAAGCCTTTCCTTGTCGCTCTAGACCCAACACTTTTTGCTAAGTCCATTCAAAAATAAGGCCTCACAACGCTCACTAAACATGTAGGCTTGAAAGAAGGTTGAGTTTTAGGTGGGGTAAACCATTCCAAATGTGGGAATTGGCTACTTGGGCCAACAAGAGTGGTAAAAAAGGATAAGATGACCCAAGTATGTATGCGGAATCCATGAGTTCATTATGCAATGCATGATCACGATAATTAATGAGTCAAGATTAAGATTCTCACTTATATAGGATTGGATTCAAATCGAGATTTGCTTTAGCTAAGACCCTAGTAATGAAACGCAAGGTCAAAATATGGTTCATCCTTGATTTCAACACGAGATCAAAAGCATCAAGCAACAAGCAACGAGGGCATTGAATCAAGCTCTAAAAATAATACTTCACATGGATAACCTATCATTGCTCCTAATGCTCATGTAAATCTACCTAAAATGCAATGCATCTAGACTCAACGCACATTTATTCTTATGACATGGAACACTTTCAAGTAGATTAGCACACTTTCGTGACATTAATCATTATACGAATCATCTAAAATCAGCATCCACCGATCACTTAGATAATCCATAATTTACCACAAGTCCATTTTAGTCAACAATTCATCCTAAAGTCAGCATCCACCGATCACTTAGAATGAAAATCATGCTTAGAAATCCTTCCTAACATGAGAACAAATGTTTATATAGTCCTAAATTTTTTCAAATTTATTGAAAATGCATGATATGCATGAGACTCAAGTATGCAAAGGCAAAATAAGATCACAAAACACATGATTAGACACCGGTCCCTCTCCCAAACTTAGATCACAACGTCTCGGTGTGAAAGAAGTTCAAGAGAGAGACCAAAAAACGAAAGATAAAAATGCAAAGAGACTAAAAAGGAAAAAAGTACTTACAAATGAGGAGTGAGACTAGGTGAATGGAGATGGAGGAAGAGCTTTCGCCATCACCACCAACGAGCCATGCCACGACCTTGAACCCAAAAGACCCTTATTGATTGCTTGTTTTGTGTCTCAAGCTCGACAATGGATAGGCTTTGGGAGGTCCCCAAGAGCGCGTTTAACGTCACTAGCTTCACGGTTGCTTCCTCATTGTCACTCCAAATGAGGAGTGAGACTAGGTGAATGGAGATGGAGGAAGAGCTTTCGCCATCACCACCAACGAGCCGTGCCACGACCTTCACAAGTATTCATGTCATCCAATCCTTTAACTTTCATTAATCGTTTCAAGTGAATCATGCTTATGCAAGGCAAGTGAATCCATTTGGCTAGGGTGAAGGTCTTGAGATAAAGATGATCTCAAATGTAGGGGATTACTCTAATGCAAGGGATCTCTCAATGAATGAGCAAACTTTAGCAAAATGCTAAGAGTATAAGGCAATCTATGCATACAAGGATAGACTCACATCTACCCAATGCCTAAATTATCTCTAACCCTAGCATATCTACCCATGAAGTCTTCATCATAAGCTACCCTTTTCTCACTTGGCCTTTTCGCCGTCATGTCCCATACTTGAACTCCTACTTCCACTTCATCCTTTCTCACTTGGGGAATTTCTTCTTCTCCATTGAATCTTGTGGTCTCGTGCTTCTTTTTGTTGTTTCTTTAGCTCTTCTTTCTTTCTTTTTCTTTGCCTTGCCTCATCATTTACCAATTGATGTCTTAGCCAATTTTTGGCTTTTTCCTTTGTTTCTATGAGGCTATAACTATCACTAAGAGTTATTCTTGATAACTTGCACTAACCACATCACAATATTGCATTCCCCTTTCACCTTCACTTCATTCTTTTGAACTAACTTCCTTCTTATCCACAATCCCATTAGTCACACCATTTCGTTCACACCAAACTAAAAACTTCCCTTTCCCACGAGCCTAACCTAGTCTAGCCTTTGATGTTCTGCTAGATCTACATGCAAACCTATCCTTGTCGCCCTAAACTCAACACTTTTTGCCAAGCTTACTCAAAAAATTAGGCCTCACATACGCACACTAAAGATTTTGGCTTGAACGTAGGGTAGGTTAAAGGTATGGTAAAACGTTCCAATGATGGGAATCGGCTACTTGGACTAGCAAAAGAGTGGTGGAAAGGATAAAAGAGCCCAAGTATGTATATGGTAACCATGAATTCACTATGCAATGCACAAGCATGATAATTTCAATGTCAAAATTATGGTTTTCACTTAGGTAGGATTGGAATCAAATCAAAACTTGATACATTCTGGAGTTGAAATGCCTAAGTTCAAGACTCGAATAAATAAATCTAATCTAGCACTAACACCGTTTACTCGAATCTCTCCCTAATGCATGGGATGAGACCAAAAATCCTAGGGTGTAGCTCTAGATTGGTTTGTCACGCCAACTAGAACTGCCTAATCTAGGTGTAGTTCTAGACTTTAGTTTATCTCATCAAATCTAGCATTGAGAACAAACCTAAGTGAAGGACCTAACAAAGATCAACCTAAATCATCATCATATAATCATCATGACAATTGACTAACGATGCCTAACACACAATCATTGCTATTCCTTAGGCATGAGATCCATAATCTTGATTAATCCTATGTCTAAGCACTAATCACTTCACTAATTATTAATCCCATTAGCAAAATGGTCATTTGTGGAACAACAATTAGCAAGCATTAGGATTTGTAACAAGATCAACCAAAAGAGTGCCTTAGACAACTAATTCCTTTGGCTAAGAACACAAATCCTTTGAATAATTGATCTTGGCATTTCATCGAACATATTGTGTGCGTGAAATGCCTAAGGTCTAAATCCACTTTTTCAAGCTAGATCTAGCATTAAACACATTAAGCAAAGAAGGAATGCAAAGACCTAATACCTAAGCATCACAAATCAATCATCAAACCATCAAAAATCAACAAACCAAAATCCAACAAAAAGGTTCTAAAGCCTAAAGATGAAGAACAATGAAGAACACAAGAGAAAGAGACATAATAATATAAAACAAGAATTAAATAGATATAATATAAAGATAGGTTGAAAAATCCTTCACTAAAGTGGCATAAATGATGAAGATCCATCCAAAATCATCATAAGAAGAGTTAGGGAGAAAACCCAACTCTAGGGAAAAGAAAGCTTAAAATGAAAATTAGGGTTTTTGGGTTTTTAAAGGATAGTGGGCGACCGGCTCAACCCGGGACAAATCGGGTATTGATCCGGCCAAAACTTGGATACATCTTTAGTGAATCGGCCATAACTCCTCCACCTTACATCCGAATGACCTGAATCCAGCTCCAGAAGACAGCCAACTCAAATATCTACAACTCCAATGAAGACCACCGAAGCTAAATCGGATTGTAAACCCTTCGTCCGAGTTGATCTTTCAGGCATGTCGGGTGGCTTCGTTCAGACGGACATACTCTCAGTAAAGTGGCCATATCTAACGAACAACGTATTAGAATGACCCGAAACCACCTCCTGTAGTCAGCTAACACACTTGGCTACAATCTTTATGAAGACTTCAGATTAAACTGGGCATGGGAAAGTCTTCATTTGGCCTGATCTTTGAGACCGACCAGAACCGACCGCGCACCTTCGGGACGGTCGAAATCTCGGGGAATCCCTGTCCCAGGACCGACCAGAACCGACCATGCTGATTGGGGTCGGTCGGAGTTTTCCCGGGGGAAGTTTTAGCTTCTCGGCCAGACGTACACACTTTGGTAAATCTGCAATAACTTCCGAACCATATGTCCGATTGTTTTGAATACATCTCCTGTGTAAAGCTGATTCACTCCTCTACAGGTTTCATGAAGACCACTTGAGTTGATTCGGATCAGAGCGCCTTCGTTGAGATACATCTTTGAGACCCATTGGATGAGCTTTGCACTCGACTTAGGTCCCAATCTCCAAACTTGTCCAATTGCCTCCAATCACCTAGGAAATGCTCCAAGACATGCAAGAATGTACAAGACCTTATGCAAAATGTCCTAATCCCTAATTTAAGACCTAAATGCAAGACAAGACCATGATTATGCATGAAATCTACACAAAACTACGAATGAAATGCATGATAAAACAATGCAATATATGAGTATATCAAGTGTCGACCGACACCATTGTTGGTATCGATCGACACCACCCGCGAGCACCAGAGAAGTTGGCCGAAACTTCTACGAAAGCTGATGTGCTTGGTGATTGGAGTGAAAAGAAGGCTCCTAATATCTTTCTCAAACCACTCCCAGCCAATTTAAGGTATGTTTTTCTTGGTCCGAATTCCACATATCAAGTGATCATTAATGCTTCCTTAAAGAACGCATAGATCACCTTACTGCTGAGCAAGCTGCGCAAGTATCGCAAAGCTCTTGGATATTCTCTTGATGAAATTTCAGGTATCTCCCCAGACTTGTGCATGCATATGATTCATCTTGAGGACGATTCAAATTCTTCAATTAAGCATCAGAGGAGGCTGAACATGAACTTGAAAGAAGTGGTTAAGAAGAAGGTAATGAAGCTCTTGGAAGCAGGGATTATCTATGCCATTTCGGAAAGCTCTTGGGTCAGTCCAGTTCATGTTGTGCCTAAGAAAGGAGGGATAATTGTGGTGAAAAATGAGAAGAACGAGCTGATCCCTACTAGGAAAATCACTGGGCATCGAATGTGTATCGACTACATGAAGTTGAATGCAGCCACAAGGAAATATCATTTCCCATTACCATTCATTGATTAGATGTTGGAGAGGTTGGCGAGTCATCCATACTATTATTTTCTCGATGGGTACTCAGGTTTCTTTCAGATTCTGATACATCCAGAGGACCAAGGGAAGACAACCTTTACATGTCCTTATGGCACATTTGCTTATAGAAGAATGCCCTTTGGATTATGTAATGCTCCAGCCAATTTTCAGATGTGCATGATGTCTATCTTCAAAGACATGATTGAGGATTTTATGGAGGTGTTCATGGATTATTTTTCAGTGTATGGATCATCATTCAAGAGCTGTCTTGATAACTTGTGCAAGGTGCTACAGAGATGTGAAGAGAAACACTTGGTTCTCAATTGGGAAATATGTCACTTTATGGTTCATGATGGCATCGTTCTTGGGCACAAGGTTTCTGAGGCTGGGATAGAAGTTGACAAAGTCAAGATTCAAGTCATGACAAGCCTCCAACAACCGAATTATGTAAAGGACATTCAAAGCTTCCTTGGTCATGCTGGATTTTACAGAAGATTCATCAAGGACTTCTCAAAATTAGCCCACCCACTCACTGCCCTATTATGCAAGGAGGTCAGATTCGACTTCACCCCTGATTGTCTTGCACCCTTTGAGGAGATTAAGAAGGCATTGGTGAATGATCCTATTGTACAACCTCCAGATTGGACTCTGCCTTTTGAGATTATGTGCGACGGTAGTGATTTTGCTGTTGGATGGGTCAGAGGAAGGATAAGAAACTTCATGTTATCTACTATGCCAGCATGACATTGGATGATGCTCAGTGTAACTACAGCACCACAGAGAAAGATCTACTTGCAGTTGTTTTCTCCTTTGCGAAATTTCGGTCCTACCTAATTGGGAGCAAAGTGATTGTTCATACAAACCATGCTGCTCTCAAATATCTGCTGCAGAATAAGGATCTCAAACCTCGCCTTTGTTGTTGGGTCATTTTGCTCCAAGGCTTTGACATTGAAGTTAAGATCATGACAAGCCTCCAACCACCAAATTCTGTAAAGGACATTCAAAACTTCCTTGGTCATGCTGGGTTTTGCAGAAGATTCATCAAGGACTTCTCAAAATTAGCCTGCTCACTCACCGCCCTATTATGCAAGGAGGTCAAATTCGACTTCACCCCTGATTGTATTGCAGCCTTTGAGGAGATTAAGAAGGCATTGGTGAATGATCCTATTGTACAACCTCCAGATTGGACTCTGCCTTTTGAGATTATGTGCGACGCTAGTGATTTTGCTGTTGGATGGGTCAGAGGAAGGATAAGAAACTTCATGTTATCTACTATGCCAGCAGGACATTGGATGATGCTCAGTGTAACTACAGCACCACAGAGAAAGATCTACTTGCAGTTGTTTTCTCCATTGCGAAATTTTGGTCCTACCTAATTGGGAGCAAAGTGATTGTTCATACAAACCATGCTGCTCTCAAATATCTGCTGCAGAATAAGGATCTCAAACCTCGCCTTTGTTGTTGGGTCATTTTGCTCCAAGGCTTTGACATTGAAGTTAAGGTCATGACAAGCCTCCAACCACCGAATTCTGTAAAGGACATTCGAAACTTCCTTGGTCATGCTGGGTTTTACAGAAGATTCATCAAGGACTTCTCAAAATTAGCATGCTCACTCACCGCCCTATTATGCAAGGAGGTCAAATTTGACTTCACCCCTGATTGTCTTGCAGCCTTTGAGGAGATTAAGAAGGCATTGGTGAATGATCTTATTGTACAACCTCCAGATTGGACTCTGCCTTTTGAGATTATGTGCGACGCTAGTGATTTTGCTGTTGGATGGGTCAGAGGAAGGATAAGAAACTTCATGTTATCTACTATGCCATCAGGACATTGGATGATGCTCAGCGTAACTACAGCACCACAGAGAAAGAACTACTTGCAGTTGTTTTCTCCTTTGAGAAATTTCTGTCCTACCTGATTGGGGGCAAAGTGATTGTTCATATAGACCATGCTGCTCTCAAATATCTGCTGCAGAATAGGGATCTCAAACCTCGCCTTTTTTGTTGGGTCATTTTGCTCCAAGGCTTTGACATTGAAGTTAAGGTCATGACAAGCCTCCAACCACTGAATTCTGTAAAGGACTTTCGAAACTTCCTTGGTCATGCTGGATTTTACAGAAGATTCATCAAGGACTTCTCAAAATTAGCATGCTCACTCACCGCCCTATTATGCAAGGAGGTCAAATTCGACTTCACCCCTGATTGTCTTGCAGCCTTTGAGGAGATTAAGAAGGCATTGGTGAATGATCCTATTGTACAACCTCCAAATTGGACTCTGCCTTTTGAGAATATGTGCGACGGTAGTGATTTTGCTGTTGGATGGGTCAGAGGAAGGATAAGAAACTTCTTGTTATCTACTATGCCAGCAGGACATTGGATGATGCTCAGTGTAACTACAGCACCACAGAGAAAGATCTACTTGCAGTTGTTTTCTCCTTTGCGAAATTTCGGTCCTACCTAATTGGGAGCAAAGTGATTGTTCATGCAAACCATGCTGCTCTCAAATATCTGCTGCAGAATAAGGATCTCAAACCTCGCCTTTGTTGTTGGGTCATTTTGCTCCAAGGCTTTGACATTGAAGTTAAGGTCATGACAAGCCTCCAACCACCGAATTCTGTAAAGGACATTCGAAACTTCCTTGGTCATGCTGTGTTTTACAGAAGATTCATCAAGGACTTCTCAAAATTAGCCTGCTCACTCACCGCCCTATTATGCAAGGAGGTCAAATTCTACTTCACCCCTGATTGTCTTGCAGCCTTTGAGGAGATTAAGAAGGCATTGGTGAATGATCTTATTGTACAACCTCCAGATAGGACTCTGCCTTTTGAGATTATGTACGACGCTAGTGATTTTGCTGTTGGATGGGTCAGAGGAAGGATAAGAAACTTCATGTTATCTACTATGCCAGCAGGACATTGGATGATGCTCATCGTAACTACAGCACCACAGAGAAAGAACTACTTGCAGTTGTTTTCTCCTTTGAGAAATTTCGGTCCTACCTGATTGGGAGCAAAGTGATTGTTCATACAGACCATGCTGCTCTCAAATATCTGCTGCAGAATAAGGATCTCAAACCTCGCCTTTGTTGTTGGGTCCTTTTGCTCCAAGGCTTTGACATTGAAGTTAAGGATAAGAAGGGCATAGAGAATGGGGTTGCTAACCATCTTTCGCGGATAAGGATCGATGAAGACGTTCCCATTGATGATTTTCTACCAGAAGAGAACATATACTTCATCGAGACAGGGTTTCAAAGTGGTTCTGCCGAACACCTGCACTTCTCACGAGTTACAGGTGTTGGTATCGATCGACACTTCCCTAGTGTCGATCGATACTCACCTAGTGTCGGTCGATACCCTTCGACACTAGGACCAGTTTTGTCTATGGATCACGATGGTGTTTCTGAAGGGCATCTAGTTGCTGTGACTGTTCCTGATGGCCCGTTGTATGTTGACATCTCCAACTATCTTGCTGCAAATGACGAGCCAAAGCATCTCAAGAAATATGATATGAAGAAATTTATTCGTGACATAAGGAGATTTTTTTGGGATGAACCTTACATGTACAAACACTGCTCTGATGGGATGTACATGAGATGTATTGCAGAAACTGAGGTACCTGAGGTGATTTTTCATTGTCATGGGTCTGAGTATGCTGGACACTTTGCTACTTTCAAGACAGTGTCCAAGGTTCTTCAAGCAGGCTTCTGGTGGCCTACCATGTTTAAGGATGCTCATGCTTTCATCTCGCAGTGTTATGGTTGTCAGAGGAGAGGGAAGGTCAGTAAGAGACATGAGATGCCACAGAACTTCATCCTTGAGGTTGAAGTCTTTTATTGTTGGGGCATCTATTTCATGGGTCATTTTCCTTCATCATATGGGAATAAGTACATCTTGGTTGCTGTAGACTATGTGTCTAAGTGGGTGGAAGCAATTGCTAGTCCAAGCAATGATTCTTCAGTGGCCTTTAAGCTGTTCAAGAGTATCATTTTCCCTAGATTTGGAGTACCTCGAATTGTTATAAGTGATGGTGGCACTCACTTCATTAACAAAGTTTCCGAAAAGCTGTTGAAGAAGCATGGTGTGAATCATCGTGTGGCTACTCCCTATCATCCTCAGACTAGTGGGCAGATTGAGGTCTCCAACAAGCAGATCAATGAGATTCTGGAGAAGACAGTGGGTACTACTCGGAAGGATTGGTATGCAAAGCTGGATGATGCTCTGTGGGCCTATAGGACTGCCTTCAAGACACCACCTGGGACTACACCATTTTACTTACTCTATGGGAAAGCATGTAACCTTCCAATGGAAATCGAGCATAAGGCAGCCTGGGCTACAAAGAAGATGAATTTCGACATCAAGTCTGCTGCTGAGAGGCGATTAGTTCAACTCAATGAGCTGGATGAGATTAGGCACCACGCCTATGAAAACTCGTAGCTGTACAAGGAGAGGACTAAGGCGTATCACGACAAGAAGATCCTCTTCAGACACTTTGAACCCAATGACCAGGTACTTCTGTATAACTCTCATTTACAATTGTTTCCTGGAAAATTCCGTTCTCGTTGGTCAGGTCCTTTCACAATCAAGGAAGTCAGACCACACAGTGCAGTTATCCTGCTAAGTACATTAGGCGAAGAATTCTCTGTCAATGGACAAAGGGTGAAACACTATTGGGCGAAAGCCGAGGTTCCAAGAGGACACATAGTTCCTCTGGATGATGCACCCACCGCCTGAACATCCGTAAAGTCAAGCTAGTGACGTAAAACAAGCGCTTGGTGGGAGGCAACCCACTGGTAAGTCTGTATATAAGTTCTTTTATTTTAGTGTTTTTGGTTTTGTGTCTTGTGTTTTGCGTGAATCAGTTACAAAGGAGCTCGATATTTATTACGGGAAAGGGACAAACAGATCGAACGATGCAAAATTGCTCGATACCAGTGATGTGTGTCGGTCGACACTACTACCCCAATCCGGTAACTTCTTTGATTATCACGCCTCCACTCAGTTCTTTTGGTTTATTTTACCGACTCTATACTAGATAACATTGGGGATAGTGTTGTTTAAGTCTGGGGGAGGTAGTTGCTGACAGTGTGTTTGTTTTTCTTAGAGTCAGTCGTTTTGAGTCAAAAATCGTTTTATTGAGTCAAAACTTGTTGGAGATTATGATATTTTTCTTGAATCTATTGTTCTTGCTTCTAAGTGACCATTGTTACAGAATAAGTTCTGGATCAGACTAATGAAAAATCCAAAGGTTGACCAGTTAACTAGAAGACACCCATGTTTTCAGCAGAGTTCATTCTTAGCCTGATCTAATTCTTTGCACTTCATCGATGTGGTCGATGTCCATAGAGCTTGATTTCTCATTCATATATAACAAAGGAACCTATGTGTAGAAAGTAATGGTATTCCTCTCCCTTGTTATAAGTTAAGGAATGAAAAGATGAAATGATTTTCTTCTGAGTAGAGGGCTAGGAAAATTTCCAACGATCCCATTATTCTACTTGGAAAGGAATGATAACACAAAGGTTGGAAGCGAGGTTAGGAAAATTTCATGTGATACCATTATTCGCCTACACCTTTGATACATAGAGAGGGGAAGAACTGGGGATTCGGTGGCAAACACCATAAATACTCGCGTCTCAAACCTTAATATGTATATGCGAATCTAAAAAATAAAAAAGAACATGTTGTGAAATAAGTATGGGGAAGAGGAAACAATACCAAAAAGTGTGAGGATTTGATGGTTCTTTTGTCATGATATTGTATGGGAAAGAGTCTAGAAGGTTCTTGGCACTGATTACATTGATATATGTCTTATTTATAGAGTATTTCTAGTATTTTTGGAGTCTTTTCGAGTCTTTACAGGTTTATGTACGTTTGGAGCTAAATTGGAGATATTGGAGCATTTTGGAGCCAAGCAAGATCATGCAGCTGAAGGATCAAGTTGAAGTCCTGGTGTCGAGCGACACCAGTCTGAAGAGTCGACATTGAAGTTGTGTATCGATCGATACCACTTATGGTGTCGGTCGATACTGATCGCATGAAGAGAAGGATCGCGACTTTTTACAAGTCTGAAGATTTTACACTTTTGTCCAGAAGACTTTAATAATTACAAGAAGCCCCAAAACGTGTTTTAGCATTATAATTAGGGTTTTCAGCCACCTTTTTGGCTAAGATTTATTCTATCTTTGATTTTGTTGAGAGAGCTTTGAGGAAGACAAGTCTGAAACTCTGTTCGTCCGAGAGAAGATTTCGAACCCTTGTTTTCTTTCTCCCTTATTATTAATTTCAGAGATTTATTCAATCATGTTATTTTTTTCAATCTCCATGTCTGAGTAGATCTCCTGTTATGTTTAGGGTTCTCAATAAAGAATCTCTTTGACTGTTAGGTTCAGAAACCACAAAGAGATGAAAAAGAAATCATAATCCAATAGAAATAATAAACTACGGTTCAGAAATCTTCTCAAAAGTCTGTAGAGTCAGAGATTCGTCTCACCACATAAAGAGATGTAAAAGTCTGTAAAACAATAAAGCTTAACCTTAGATAGTGGCTTAAAATAAGTATATATAGGTCTTGGGTCGAATTGGGTCGAGTTGGGATGATTCCAAGGCAAAATAGGAAGTTAAAAACTGCTTTTTCATCTGAAAAGTGGATCGATCGATCCCAGGGGGATCAATCGATCTGGTCTTGATCCGGTCGATCCAGACGAGTCTGATCGATCTGGAAAATGTCCGCAAAATTGGATAGATCGTTCCAAGGGTGGATCGATCTATCTAGTCCCCCTCTCTACGCATGCTTCTTCTGCTCGCCAGACTGGACTGTCTTCACGAAAACTGGCATAACTTTTGATCTCACAGTTGGAATGGCCTCAAACCACTTCCAAATGAAAGCTAATTCATTACTCTATTGTGTATCAAAATTTGAGCTCGATTTATCGGTGGAAATGTCTTCAACGAATACCAAATTTCTGACACCTATTCATGATTTTGCATCTTCAACGGAGATTCACCTTTTCTTTAGAACTCTGCGATGACCATCCAACTTAGTAATCCACATATTGCCAAAATAGCTCAAATCGAACCACCATGTACTTCTCCGCGGGCATCACAGCTTTCCCAGTTTCAATCCGCAGTTTTACAGAACAATCAAAAGCCATCATCGTTGGGTTTCAACAAAATGTCATAGCGCCAAGAACCTTCTAGACTCTTTCCCTTTCGATATCATGACAAGCCAACCTTTACACATTCAGGTATTTTTCCTCTGCTCTAGACTTATTCATTTTATTATTCTCAAAGAAATAGGTGAATAATGGCATCACGGGAAATTTTCCTAGCCTCACCTATAACCTGAGCTTCTAAGACAAATAATGACATTACGGAAAATTTTCCTAGCCTTGTCATTGGGTTTTCTCCTTTTTTTTTTTTAATTAGAACAGGGAGAGGAAACACCATATTTTCACACAAGTTGTCTCTGTCATATACGAATGAGGAGTCAAGTTCTTAAGACACCAATCACAATGGTAAGGTAAAAGGAAGAGCTTAGAATCTAGCCCAGGCTATCCGAATTTCTCTGGAAACATGGATGTCCCTGATTAGCTGGTCAACCTTTGGATTTTTCATTAGTCTCATATGAAGCTATTTATGCAACAATGGTCACTTAGATGTAAGTCAGAACAGTAAATCCAAGAAAGTGATAATAATCTCCAACAAGTTTTGACTCAATAAAACGAATGACTTAAGGAAACATCAAAATGACTCAAAAGAAAACAAAAGAAAGAAAACAACGTTAGTAACGACAGAGACCCTCCCCCAGACTTATTTCACACCGTCTCAGTGTGAAAATAAACCAGAGAGAAGGTATAAACATACACAAAGAAATATAAAATAAAAGAAAAGAAAACTTATCGGTGGGTTGCCTCCCACCCAAGCGCTTGTTTTAAGTCTATAGCTTGACTTCTGTCTCATATGTTAATCATGAGAATCAAAAGGTTGGTCCAATGCACCTTTGGTCCTTCTCTTGTTAGGGCAGGAAAAAAAATGTGCAACATGGCACGCAACTATGCATGGCAAAGAGGCATAACTCACATCAAGAAAGTTTACTACGAATATAGCATATATCTTGGAATTTTTCTTGATGGTGAGATGCTCATGAGAATCAAATGCATTTGATGGAAAAATAAAGTCAACTTCTTGTTTAAACGAGTTAATCACAAAATATTCAACTTCATCTCCATCAATCATGTAAAACACAATATCCTCTTTCCTAGAATCCATCTCAACCTTAGGGTTCTCTATCTCATTGAAGATCTTATCTACATCAAGCACATGCCCTAGGTAAGATTTTTCAAAAAGAGATCTAGATTCCTCAGGCATTGAAAGCTTAAACTCGAGATCATGAACATTCAAAGCACATAGATAATTTATATCAAAACACACTTTATGGTAATCTCTAGCAAGCTTTTCTACTCTTAAGGAATCTAGTATATGAGACTCACATATTGATATTCTCATATTTTACTTGTTTTAACATGCATTCTACTTAGCGTTTTGAGTCACATGCATGCATAATCATTGTTTTCCTTAGTGTTTTGGTCTAAATTAGAGTCTAGATAGGTTGCACTAAGTCCTAGAAGTTCTTGCATCATTTGGAGTGTTTTATAGGTGCTTGGAGCCATTTTGGAGAAGTGTGGAGTAATGGAGCAAAATGACCATTCAGAAGAGTCTAAAGAACTGGCAGGAGGAAGGATCTCCGATCTGATTCAGATTAAATGATATTCATGAAAGTTGTATCCAAGTGAGTTAGCTGACTACAAAATGTGGTTTCAGGTCATTCGGATATGTGGTTCGTGATATATGGCCGATTTACTGAGAGTATGTCTTTCTAGTCGCCGTAAAGAAGAATGGAGTTTCCAAAGAAACACATCGGTCGGTGCTGTGGGTCGGTGTCAGCACAGGAGAAATGTGAGCCAAGAAGAAGAAACACACCGACCCATCCTGGGTTCTAGCAAAGTGAGTTAGCTGTCCACAGGAGGTAGTTTGAGGCCATTCGGAGCAGTGGTTCGAAAGATACATCAGATTTAGTGGGGACGTGTCCGTCTGGCGCCCAAAGGAGTTAAAGATGTTTGCACAAACCTTATACACCGATCCAGGATGGGTCGGTGCAGACCACCAGAATCAGCAAAAATCCAGATTTGGCCGGGTCAATACCCGGTTTGTTACGGGTTGATCCGGTCCGCCCAACTGTTATAAATAGTTAAAAACCTATTTTTCATGCTAAGTCTTTTTCTACATAATTTTCCTAAGGCATAAACCTCTCTTGTGTTTTGTTCTTGGATTTTTGAAATAGACCTTTTGATTTTAATGCAAAAATCAATTGATAGATATGATAAAATCCTATCTATCAATTTTGGAGAAGTTTGGAGTAATGGAGCCAACTCCCCCAAACTTACTCATTTGCTTGCCCTCAAGCAAACAAATAAGAACAAGAAGAGAGAGAGGTTGAAGTAAGAGATCATGTACGAGAATATTAACAAAACAATTCGAATCAATGCCCTTGAGAGTAGCTATATGATGCACAAACAATATCTACTTAAAAAGATTTAGCCATACTCGTTGCTACACGGATTTGGTCTAAGCCTTAGCATTCACAAGCATTCCTAAATCCACAACTCTTTAACATTCATTAAGCTCAATGGTGGATCATGCTTATGAAAATCAAATGAACTCATTTGGCTTAGGGAAATGTCTTGAGATAAAAGTGATCTCAATCATGCGGGTATTCCGAAGCAAAGGGATCTCTCACGAAAGAATGAACTTTGGCAAAATGCTAAGAGTAAGGAACAACCGATACATACAAGGATGACTTTCATCTACCCAATGCCCCAATATGAAACCCGCTCCTATCTCTAGACCCATCAAGATCCATTCCTAAGCTACCCTTATCACAAGGAGTTTTTGCCTTCTCAAACCCGCAATTCTCATCACTTTTCACTTGGGGGACTTCTTCTTCAAAATTGATTGGATTGGCTTCTCATCTTTTCTTTTCCTTTTGCTCCTCTTTTTCTTGCACGACTTGTATCCATTTCATCCTTTGGATGCCTTAGACATTTTGGCTCTTTTCTTTCTTTCACATTTAGAGATCCTTGCAATTCAACACTTAGAGCTATATCACTTTCTTGTTTCAAACCAATCCAGCTTTTGTTTTTCCCCATTCCTTTCTCCATTTCTTTTGCTTTCTCCACATTCTCTTTTTCTTTTCAACAACACCCAAAACTCCCAACCTATCTATCCTAGCCTATGTCTAGCTCATTGATGTTTGAGCTAGTTCTACATGAAAGTTTCTCCTTGTCGTTCCAAACTCAACACGTTTTGCTAAGTTCATTCAAAATTAGGCCTCGCGACACACACAAGAGATGTAGGTTTGAAGGAGGCTTTGGTTTAGGGTGTGGCTAACTGTTCCAAAGGTAGGAACCGGCTATTTGAGCTAACAAGAGTGGTAAAAAAGGAAAAGATAGCTCAAATATATATATGGTATCCATGAGTCCACTCTTCAATGTACAAGCATGATAATTCAAGTCAAGATTAGAGTTCACTAGATAGCATTGGGATCAAATCAAATCATGCTTCAACCAAAACATAAACATTCAACCCGCAAGATCAAAGCATGGATCATCCTTAACTCTGTGATCGCTCAAATGCATCAAAGAAATCCTAACGAGGACATTAATTCAAGCTCTTAAGTTTACATTCCACATGGACATTTATCCCAATGCAAGTGAGTGCAAACCTATATGCATATAGACTCAATCTTAATTATGCGAAATACAACTACATGCTTCTTTTAATGTTCAAAATTTTCAATTTTTTGCGCTTTTTTCTATGCATGAGACTCAAATATGCAAGAAAAAACATAAAAAAAAAAAACACAAGGTCAAATGACACAAACCTCTCCCCCAAACTTGAATTACACCGTCTCGGTGCAACAAAAGTCAAAGAGAGAGCAAACATAATGCAAAAAGATGAATGTACAATGCAATGGAGCGTGATTCAAACCTTGGAATGGAGAAAATGGAGTGGTGGAGTGACCTATTAGAAGAGACACTTGAGCTCCGACATTGAACGCCGTTGTTGCTTTGCCATGTCCTTGAGACCATCAAGAACCTTGCAACCACTCAACAAAAGATCAAAACGCCCAAGAAACACATAATTAAACTAGAAAGCAAAGAGAATATTTACAATGATAAACATGAGAATGTCTCCCAAGTGCACTTTGTTTAACGTCACTAAGTTCGACATTGGTTACCCTTTTATGCGGGTGATGGAGGAGTGTGAGCACTCCATGGTGGATCCTTGAGTTCAAGCTTGAGGACTTTGCTCATGACCTCTTGAAGACTGGCTTCCCCTTTCTCCTTAAGCTCCGATGTGAGGATGGCTTTGACCGAGGCAAAAGGCTTGGACCGGCCCTTGCATTTGATCTTGTAATCAATAATCCCGTTCTCATTCTTCCATGGTGTAAGCGTCATGGTGGCGGGCTGGTCTAGCATGGTCTTCTTCCCGTCAAGCTTGATTGGTTCGTTCTTAGCAAAGGCAAAACGGTGATGCTTGTCTTGTGACTTCATTTTGGCGTTAGTGCCTTCACCTTTTTCTTGCTTCTTTTTACCTTCATTCTCTTTCCTCGTGGTGGTAGGGTGAGGAGATTCCAAGCAAGCTTTATTAACTCCCGAAACTTATTTACCATTACCATAACCCAAAACCGTGTTCTCATGAGATTCTTCTTTCTCTTCAAAAACTTTTCGGGGCGAAGTTTCATCAACCATCTCACAACTCCCCACATACTTCACTTCCTCGGCACGAAACTCATCATCCTCAACAGTAATTATGCCACAAATCTTGGTGGAAGAAGCCTTCATTGGGTAGTAAACCTTGTCATTCACATTCATAAGAGCTACCTTTTTTTTTTTTAAGTCCATGCTTGCACCGGTAGTATTTAGGAATGGGGTTCCAAGGAGAAGTGAGAGTTTGTTGGCCTTCTTCATTTCCATAACAACGAAATCCGTTGGTACTATGAAATCCTCAATTTTGAGTGGATAATCTTCAAGGAGACCAAGTGGCTTCCGTGAAGAAGCATCTCCAAAAGTGATGAGAGATGGGTGTTGGGTGATGTTTCTTATCCCTAGACTTTTAAGCATCACACGGGACATGATGTTTACACTTAAACCGGAGTCGCATAGAGCATCATCAATCTCCAAATCTCCAAGAGAGCAAGCTATAAAGAATTTATCGGGGTTCTCGAGCTTGGGGATAGTCTTAGGCGTCACCTTTGTCAATTTTTGTCAATCAAATCAAGAAACACTACCTTTGTCTTCAACCATGGTCACGTCTTCATCATTCCCAAGGGTCACCCCCGCGCCACCTTGTTCCTAAATGTCCCCATTGAGCTTCAAGGTAACATCACTAGTGGGAATGTCTCTGGCTTGTGAACCATAAAGTAGAAGCTCAATTTCTCTAATAGCGGCTTCATTCTCATCATTTGAGTATATAACGTTGCAATACTCCAGTTGGTTCGCATCGACTTTTCCTTTGAGTTTCTCCATGGGCTTACAAGTGAGGGAACTTCCTTTAGCATTTTGTTCCTCCAAGTGTTTGATATTTGAAGAGGTTATCGTAAGAGCAATCGACCTTAGTTTGAATCTCGGCTTGACCCTTGAGTAATTGTTGAAACATCCCATTCACATCAAAGTCTTGGCTTCCTTGGAAAGTGTTCTTGGAACCATACACTTGAGGTGGGAAGTTATACTCTTGGCCTTGATGTCGTTGGTTTTGAAAGCTTTGGTGATTGGGGTTGACAATCTTGTTGTAACCGCCTTGTCCTCCCACAAAGTGAACCTCTTCTTTGTTTCTATCAAGCTCTCCCACGAATTTGATGGACTTTTAGCAAAATGCTAAGAGTAAGGAACAACCGATGCATACAAGGATGACTTTCATCTACCCAATGCCCCAATATGAACCCCACTCCTATCTCTAAACCCATCAAGATCAATTCCTAAGCTACCCTTATCACAAGGCATTTTTGCCTTCTCAAACCCGCATTTCTCATCACTTTTCACTTGGGGGACTTCTTCTTCAAACTTGATTGGATTGGCTTCTCATCTTTTCTTTTCCTTTAGCTCCTCTTTTGCTTGCACGACTTGTCTCCATATCTATCAATTGGCGCCGTTGCCATTTTGGGGGTTCTAGTTTAGTCAATAGGATTTAGATTCTTTTTTAGATCAAGCTATTTTATTTTCTTTGTTTACTAATCTCTCTATCTAGTTTTCTCTTTTCATATAGGTACAACATTCATCTCTTGAACCGTGGGAATAGAGCAAGCATGAAAGAAAACATTAGAGAGTTGTGTGTCTAGCGATGTTGTGAATCACTATGGATCAAGCACCTAGAGCACGGAGACCAATAAGGGCTGGTAATGCACCAAACCGGTATGGGAATAGGAATGGTATACATCCACCACTCTTGGAGAATGTCGATTTTGAAATAAAGGAAAGCTTGATATCCAAGCAGGATTCAGATTTAGCGCAGTTCTTAAACTCAAATCACTAAGTTATAATTGACCAACTGTCGTTGCGAGAATTATCTAAATCTAAACTTCAAAATCCCAAATCTCTTTGCAAATTCCTAAGAATAAATCAACTTTAATATCGAGTTTGATATGTTCACATATCAACTACACCAAATCTCTTTGCGAATAATTAATTTGCTCACCCTAGGTTCTGTCAGATTACTCAATTGCACTGTCGTGCCCAATTGATTAACCTAAGATCTAAGATCTAAGTTCTAGGTGATCAATCCAGAATTAGCTTTGAGAACAACCTATGGCGAAGAACTAATTCAGATGGTGAATCCTAACTAATCAATTACCAGCAATCAGAGAAATCCCTGTGAGAAAACCCTAAACCTAAGATGGATCTACTCAGACATGGAGAATGAAAAAATAAACATAACTGAATAGATCATCAAATTAAATAATAAGAAAAGAGTAACAAGAGGGTTAGAAATCTTCTCTCAGTCGAACAGAGTTCTGACTTGTCTCCCTCACAAAGCTCTCTCACAAAAACCAAAGTAAAATAAAGCGTAGCCTCCAAAGGTAGCTGAAAAACATAATAAATAACCTAAGACACGTTCTGGGGTTTCTTTTAAATAATAAAGTCTTCTAGGGCAATTTGCAGTTTCTCAAATCTTCAGAAAAGTCGCGATCCTTCTGTTTCTTCGACGGGTATCGATCGATACCATAAGTGTATCGATCGATACTCAGGCATCAAATCGATGTCTCAACTACAGGATCTCTGCTTGGGTCCAAAAAGCTTCAAAATGCTTCAATATCTCCAATAATGCTCCAAACGTACCTAAAACCTGAAAAGACTCTAAAACACTACGAAAACACTAGAAAGACTCTATAAAAAGGACCTATATCATGGCTAAAAAGGGGTAAAAACCATGATATATCAAATTTTGAGGGCCATTTAAGCTTCACCTTAGCCTCAATTGAGTCTCCACCACATATCATATGAGCAAGGGTCGAGTGAGCATCAAAGGGGATCCTTTTGTATGTCGAACTCGTCGTTTTGATGTTTTCTTCAAGTGTGAAGGGTGCACCTTCTTCTAGAACGTTTTCAACGCCCTTTGTAGCTCCTCCATGGTCTAAAAGTGGTTTATCTCCGCTTCATGTTTTCCTAAAATGAGAGTTCCTTACGGGAATCGCCGGATAGAAGGTATTCTTATTGATCCTCGAGAAACACATATGTTGATTTGGATAATCGATGAGTGCTCCAACATGTGCAAGTGTCTCATCCTTCACAAGATTTGTCTCATACTTAACGTGGTGAGGAGCTGAAGGAGAAATAAGTTTGGCTCGTCGAGTGGAGGCGGCTTGTGATATTGTTTGTCGTCTTCATGATGTCCTTCTTTTCCTTGATGTTATGCTTCGTTGTCATGAGCTTGAGAAGCCAAGGGACTTTCATTTGATGACTCCGTTATAACCAATTAGAATACGGGTTCTCCATCGAGTTTGGAAAGTACGTAGTACCCCTCATCTCCATTCATAGATTCGTTGAGTTCTTGAAGAACACTCGTGTACTCCTCATCATCTAGAAGCTCAAGGGCGACGCCTTGAAGGCAACGATGCTCGTAGCCTCTTTGAGAATAGTTGGTTTGTACCGGTTTCCGATCCATGTAGAACGAGTCACATTAGTGATGTGAATCGTGAGAGTAGTGAGCATAAGATGGTTCGTAGTAACCATGCTTGTAGTAGTCATCTCGCTTAAGAGGCGAGTTCATGTTTCAAAGCCTAAAACAAAGAAAAACCAAAAACAAAAATTAAAAAAGAAAGTTTGTTTAAGAGTCGATTTACTAACCTCTAAGGTGTGACAGAATGATAGCAATTGCATCCCCGATAACGACCCCAAAAACTTGATGCGAGTGGATTGTTAATCCAAACTCTAGGGTTTTAAATTTGTAAACCTAAAAGTCTTCAAGTGCACATATGTGCGTTGTAGTACTTTATGTATCGATCCACAGGAAGGGAAAGTTGTTATGTGAGATCCTAGACAGAGAATAGCAATGAAGTCTTGAATGAGAATAAGTTTTTTTAGGGTTGTGTCATGAAATTTTGTAAAGAACGAAAAATGCTTGTAAAAATAGGTATGAAAATCGATGGCTTAAAAGAAATGGGGAAAACGATTTGTAAACAATAATAAAACGGTGTTGGGTCGACATGGATATATTAGGGTATGGTAGATTAAAACATGGCCCCTAAGTTCTTAGTTACCTTTTGAAATCTTTATCGACCATATAATTCTCCTTTGATAATCCCTTTTAACCCAACGATAAAACTAATCGAGCATAAACGAAATAAACGATATGATTAAATAAACAGCAAGAGATTGATGAAAGAGGGTTCTAGATTTTAATAACTATGTCCGGAGAAATCCTCTTAACCAATCTCGAGAGTGAATAACAAAGCTTAAGAAAAAAAAACATGTAGACGTAAGCACAAAAGTAATAAAAAGAAGCACGAAAGTAATACTTAAAATAAAGCAGGATAGGGAAGAAGAAGGCTCTTGCGTTTAAGAACTATGTCCGGAGAGAACTTCTCTACCAATCTCTAAGAGTATCGAACAAAAAGTAAAGAGCAAAAACTAAAGAGCGCACTATAAGAAAACATGCGCATTTCCGACGGCGTTTCCGACGGACTTCAAACCGTCGGAAAATTTTGACAGAATACCGAGGGAATACCGAGGGAATTTCGACGGTTTAAACTCTCTCGGAAATCGGTCAGAATATTTCCGACGGATTGAATTTCCTCGGAAATCGGTCGGATTATTCTGACGGATTTCCGAGTGAATGTCGACGAATCGGTATTCCCTCGGAAATCCGTCGGAATATTCCGACCGTTTCATGGAGGTTGGAAATCGGTGGGTAATTTCCGAGGGATTTCCGACGGACCTTGATATTTTGATGTTTTACACTTAGCATTTTTCGAGTGTAAAACAATAAAATAACAAGGTTTTTCAATTTTATAGTACTTGGTATTTTAATAAACATTTTTCTGGGAAATATATTTTTTTTGTTATTTTTGTTTGCGTTATAAAATTTGGTTTTGACGTCTGAGATTCTATATTTTTAATTTATTTTTGGTGTAAAACATCATTGATACAATCCGAAGCGGATGAAAGATCATGTCAGATGAAATCCTTTCTCTACCCATTTTAATCTCAAATTTAAGCACAAGATAGACAATTGAGTTAGCTTCATTTGAGAATTGGATTCATCTCATTCCGAGCCATGGTTAAAGACATATGGCCGAATTAGTGAACACATGTCAGTTTTAAAATTCTCAAAAAATTAAAAATCCCTAGGAAATTTCTTAGGGATTTTCGACGACTATTTAAAGATACAGTCGGATGACCGCCTTGTCTTTTGATTTATCTTGATATCGCTGCATGAAACTTATACGAAATTGAGCTATCTGTCAATTGGAAGTGGTTTAGGGTCATTCCCATCAGTATTTCAAGAGATGCGTTTGATTTACTTAAGACATGTCATTACCAGAAAATGCAGCTACAATCCGAAGCGGCTGAAAGATCATGTCAGAGGAATACTTTCCCTGCCCAGTTTAATTTTATATTTTCTCACAAGATAGACAATTGAGTTAGCTTCACTTGAGAATTGGATTCATCTCATTCCGAGCCATGGTTAAAGAGCTATGATCGAATTAGTAAAGACATATCAATTTTAAAATTCCCAGAAAATGCATAATCCGTTTTAGCCGGGATTTAAGGTTTTTTATAAATATTTTTAGTTTGGATTATGCATTTTCAGTTTTAGCCAAGACAATTTCAGTTTTAGCCGGGGATTCAAGGTTTATCAGATCAGTTTTAGCCGAGGGGAATGAGATTCTCTCGGCTAAAACTGATCTGATAAACCTTAAATCCGTCGGAAATGCCTCGGAAATTTCCGACGGGTTAGGATAATAAACCTCGAATTTACCGGATTTTTAACATGTTTGGTCTTGATAAATGTAGAAGTACCAAATGAAAACTATTTTTTGTGAAATGTAATTAAGAATCAAACATTTTTAAGTTTTTAATTGAAACCCTAGTCAGACACGTAAGTGTCCTTATTTGTTCTATGTTTTTTGATGAAAGCTTGAACTCGTTCATCGATCGATAGTTACGAAATCCAAAATAACTAGTTTTGTTTAGTTTTTTTTTCTTCTTATTTGTATGTATCAATAATGGTTATTTAACACTAAATTTAATGAAATCTTCATAATCTAAACCCTAAACCCGTCGGCAATATGTCGGAAATTTCCGAGGGATTTCCGACGGAATGCGATATTTACGTGTTTTACACCCGAAAAAATGCCAAGTATAAAACATCAAAATATCAAGGTCCGTCGGAAATCCCTCGGAAATATCCGACGGATTTCCGACGGGTCTTGAAATTTTACCCGTGAATTTAATCAGCGAAACAAAAATTGATTGAAACTTAGGTGGTTCGTTAAATTTGGTTTCCGACGGATTCCAGAGGGAACGGGTCCGTCGGAAACCTTTAAGCATATCAATTTGATTCTCTTCTTCTCTTTCATTTTCTTCTCACCTTCTTCCTCTCCTCTTCTCTCCTTCTTCCTCTGCGTGAAGGCTATTCTTCTCTCTTTCTCTCCACCCTCCTTCCTTTCCTCTCCTCCTCTCCTCCTCTCTTCCTCTCCTCCTCTCCGCCCCTCCTTCCTCTCCTCTCCTCCGCTGCCGCCTTCCACGCTGCCGTCTCTCCACGCCGCCGCCGCCTACATACAAATGTAAGTCTTTTTTTTTTGGTTAGATTTAATTAGAAAAAGTTAGGGAATTAGAGTAGGTTGTTAGATTTAATTCGAAAGAGTTGTTAGATTAGGTTGTTAGATTTTAGATTAGATTGTTAGATTTTATTTGTTAGATTGTTATTATTGTGGAATTAGATTAGGTTAATTATTTATAAATATATAAAAACATTTTTTGTAAATTAAATTTATGAAAAACGATTTTGTAAAATGTATTTATAAATACAATTTTATAAAAACGTTTTTGTAAAACCATTTTACTAAATAAATATATAAAAACGTTTTTAATACATATAATTATAAAAAACGTTTTTTATAAATAAAAATTTTAAAAACGTTTTTGATAAATATATTTTTGTAAACATTTTTGATAAATAATTTTTTTTAAACGTTTTTTATAAATAAAATTTTTAAAATATGTATTTTAAAAACGTTTTTTATATATGTATATATTAAAAAACATTATATATATATATTTTTTTTAAAACGTTTTTTATATATGTATATATTAAAAACGTTTTTTTACAATATATATGTAGTGTTAAAAAATGTTTTTTATGTAATGTTTTTTTTTAACATGTATTGATGTTTTTGCAAAATATTTATGATCAATTACATAATTAAGAATCAAACTTTTTTTTGTAGGTCTTACGGTTTCTCGATGGATCCAGACCTTATCCGGCAAAATGAAGAGCTCAAGTAGAAGGTCACGGCTTTGAAGGGCGAGCTCTCGACTATGGGGGACGTGCTCTCGACTCAGAAAACGAAGAGCGATAAGATGAACGAGTGGTTCAAATCGAAGTTCGACGATTTCCCAACGTTTTGATTTCGTTTTTTTGTGTAATTTTTCAACTTTCAAAAACTTTTAAAAATTATGTTATTTTGCAAGATTTTAGATTATATAATTAATTTTCCATTTTCGTTTTTTGAAATTATTTAATTTAATAAATAAATAAATAATTTAATTATTTAATTCAATAAATAAATAATTATTTTTAAAAAAAAAATTTAATTCCGTCGGAAATCCCTCGGAAAATTCCTCGGATCAAAATGTGATCGATTGATCCTCAGTCCGTCTGAAATCCGTCGGAATTATCCCGGACAGATTATGCCTCGGAAAGCCATCGGTAAATCCGGCCTCCGAAATCCGTCCGAAAATTCTGAGGGAT
The DNA here is from genome assembly GCA_030161315.1 of Eutrema japonicum. Taxonomy (NCBI): domain Eukaryota; kingdom Viridiplantae; phylum Streptophyta; class Magnoliopsida; order Brassicales; family Brassicaceae; genus Eutrema; species Eutrema japonicum. The sequence goes on from BSQW01000005.1 coordinate 27,080,001, forward strand.
TTCAGACGGATTTCTTTTTCCGACGAGATAGAACCAACGGCTAAATTCCGTCGGGAATGGCCGTTTCCGACGGAAATCAGACGGATTTGGCCGACCGAAACAAGCTGTTTTCTTGTAGTGGCGAAAAATAAGAACAAAAAGTAAACTATTCGCAGATTGATTATTAAAGTCTTCTGGACCAAGTTGCAGAGTCTTTAAACTTGTAAAATCATGTTTTTTTCCGTCTGCAGTTGGTGTCGGTCGATACTGGACTAATGTTGGTCGACACCAGTATACTGTGCTCGCCAGACTGGACTGTCTTCACGAAAACTGGCATACATTTTGATCGCACCGTTGGAATGGCCTCAAACCACTTTCAAATGAATGCTATCCATTGATCTGTCTTGTGTCCAAATTTGAGCAAAACCCATCGGTGAGAAGTTCTTCAACGAATGCCAAACTTCTGACGTCTCTGCATGACTCTGCATCTCCATACGCTCCAAAATGCTCCATAATGCTTCAATATCTCCAATTAAGCTCCAAACGTACCTAAACCTGTAAAAAATTCGAAAAGACTCTAAAATACTAGAAAGACTCCATAAATAGGATCTATATCAGGGTCTAAAAGCGGTAAAAACCATGATATATCAACTCCACCAGACTTAGCCTTTGCTTGCCCTCAAGCAAATAGAAGACTAAACCAGAGAAAGAGGTTTGAAAACATAGAGACTCACATGTTCTTGAAACGTTGCAATGACCCTTTTCCCAAGCACCCAAATGTCACCTAACCAGCTTTTCCGTAGACATTTACAGCTTCCCATACTAGACACATTATCTCGCAGCATCGTTAAATCAAGCCATCCTCGCCAGTTTCGTTGCTGTGATTAATACCAAGAACCTTCTAGATTGTTTCCCATACAATATCATGACAAGGAACCACCATTTTCTCACACTTTCTGGTATTATTTCTCTCCCCAGACTTATTTCTTATTATGTTTTTTTTTTTTAGCTTTGCATATACACATCAAGGTATGAGACGCGAGTATTGATGGTGTTGGCCACAGAATCCCCGGTTCTTCCCTCTCAACGTATCAAAGGCGTAGGCGAATAATAGCATCATAGGAAAATCCTAGCCTCGCTTCCAATCCTTTGTGTGATCATCTCCTCTGGATTAGAATAATGGGATTGTTGGAAATTTTCCTAACCCTCTACTCAGAAGAAAATCATCTCATCTTTTAATGCATCTTATTTATTAACTTGTAACAAGGAGAGAAATACCACTTTTTCAAACACATAGGTTCCTTCGTCAGATACGAATGATGAATCAAGCTCTATGGATATTAACCACATTGATGAAGTGCAAAAATTTGGCTCAGGCTTTAAAGAATTTTGCTGGAAACATGAGTGTCTTCTAGTTAACTGGTCAGCCTTTTGATTTTTCATTAGTCGATCTAGAACTGATTCTGCAACAATGGTCACTTAGAAGCAAGGTCAGATTAATAGATTCAAGAAAAAGATCACAGTCTCCAACAAAGTTTTGACTCAATAAAACAACGAATGACTCAAAAACAATTGACTCTAAGAAAAACAAAAACAATGTCAGTGACTACCTCCCCCAGACTTGAGCAACACTGTCCCTAGTGTTATCTAGCCTAGAGTTGGTGAAAGAAAACAAATGAACCAAGTGGATTGTGAAAATCGAAAATCTTACTTGTGAAGGTGATGAGTATCGTTCGATACAGAATGGTATCGAACGATACCAGTCATATGTCGACACACTGATTTCAAATAAGTGGCATCGAGTTGCTTAACCCAGAGAAAATGATCCAAAGTGTTAGAAGTTATCACTATTAAGAACACTCAAAAACAGGTTAATAACAACAAGATAATCAAGCATAAATCCATGAGTTCAAATGCAAAAATAAAGCTGACATAGGTTCAACACAAACGAAAAATAAAAATAAGAAGAGAAAAGAAAAAGAAAAGAAAAACAAAAGTGAAAACAGAAGAAGACTAATCTTCTGTCGCCTCGGAATCGCCATCAGAATCAGGATCATCAACGGGAGAAGGATCAACCGGAGTCTATGAGGTTCCAGGCTGCCCGCACGGTGTCGATCGACACCGCATAGTATTGGTCGACACTTGTTGACTAATTCCATTGATATCTCTGCGACTGTGGTATCGATCGACAAGGACTGGTGTCGATCGATACTCCTCATCTTAATCTGTTTCACATTAAGACACAAGACACAAAACTAAAAAATAAAAACGAAAATAAAAACGTATGTACAGACTCACCAATGGGTTGCCTCCCACCAAGCGCTTGTTTTAAGTCACGAACTTGACTTTACGGACGATCAGTCAGGAGAAAAATGAGAACTTGCGCCGAAACAAGCTCCACAATTAGACATCACCAGCTTCAGAGTTTTACTCATCATGCTCTCCACAAACTCCTGTCCTTTCTTTTCAGCTCCGAAGTGAGAATAACTCTAGCCTTGGAGAATGGTTTCTAAGTTCCCTTGCACTTCACTTTGTATTCAATCGAATCTCCATCACACTTCTGAGGGATTAAGGTCATAGAGGGAGCACCTTTTACTCCTGTGCTCTTCACCTTCTTCTTTGCCTTAGCTGTTTTGACGTCTTTCATGGTGATGACAGAAGGACTAACTAGAAGGTCTATGACAGTTGGTTCGTCATGAGGCTCTTCCAATAGATCAACTACCAACCTTTCTCCAGTAACAATGGTGATGCAAGAGATATGTGTGGGAGTTCCTCTAGTAGGGATGGCTTTGTAGTACACATCCTTGTCAATGTACGAGAACGAGATCCTCTTGCTGGGTGTGTCCATAATGGCACCAACCGTAGCCATGAAGGGTCTTCCAAGAATCACCTGGGTACGAGATTGTGCACTCATCTCCACAATCTGAAAATCAGTAGGAACCAAGCAATCTCCTACGTTAACCAGCAGATCAGGGATTGTACCATATGGGAGTGCGGTGAAACTGTTAGCGAATGTGATGGTTGACTTGGGAGGTCGAATATCATCTCCCAATCTTTCTGCAATTGCCCTCGACATGACATTGACGCTAGCCCTTGAGTCAACGAGAGACTCTTTGAATTCAACTCCAGAGATGGAGCATGGAACTGAGAATATTCCTGGGTCTTCCCTCTTGGTCAACTGCCTCAGTGGTAGTGACTTGCTTATGTCTTTGAGGAAGAGTGCTTTAATATCGTCCTCAGTTTCTCTGCAATCTCGGAAGTGACTCAGCAGAGGCATGTACTCTAGAGCTTCTTCAAAAGTCAGTGTGTGAGGAATCTGTCATACCGTCTTCTCGAAGCCAAGCAGCTGCTTTGGAGAAATGGGGTCTCTGAGGTGTTATGGGGTATGGCACCTTAGGTTCGTAAACCTTTTCTCCACTCAACTTGGGTTTCGGTTCAGCAACTGGACTGGTATCGACCGACACATGGGTGGTGTCGATCGATGCTTTCGCTCTGGAATCGTTCCTGGCAGAAATTTGGACGGGTGTCGATCGATACAAGAGAGTATCGGTCGACACAGGAGTGGTGTCCGAAATCTCATCGTCATCCTTGGAAAGATTGACCAAAATCCTTGCGGTTGAGCCCTTCTGCACTCCTGGGTGTACCCATCTTCCACTCCTCGAAGGGATAGCAGTGACGTGTTCGTTCTGTGAATGACCCACCAGTTCCTTGACAGTTGCTGCAGTCTGAGCTACCTGAGTTTCCAGCATCTTCTGCTGAATATTAATAGCGTCGATCCTACCACTCAGATCGTTGTACAAGACGTCAATCTTCCCATTGAATTCCACAGTTAGCTTCTGCTGTCCTTGAAGAAGATGTTCAAACATAGATTCAATCTTGCTCTCAGAAAATCTGGGTGGTATGGGTGGGCATTGATACCTTTGATCTTGAGATCCAACTCCATCAATGTGGTTAACAAATTTCACTTCATCCTTTTCAGCAAGATGAACAGCCTTCTGTTGCTTTCCCATCAACAAATTGTGCATTGAATCTAACTTAGCTTTCACCTCAGCAATCTGACTGCAATTCACATTACCAACTTGCTTCATGCGCTCCATGTCTGCATTCTTGGTTCTATTGCTAGAAACCAAGTTCTCAATAAGCACATAGGTATCGTCGGGATATTTGGTGTTGAAATTCCCATTACTTGCAGCATCAAAGGACATCTGATACCTCCAATCGACTCCTCTGTAGAAAGTACCAATCAGCTGAACCTGAGTGAAACCATGGTGCGGGCAATCTCTCTGATATGACCTGAAACGAATCCAAGCAGCCTTGAGTGCCTCAGTCGGACCTTGAGAAAACTGAGAAATCTTGTTTCTGAGATCCTCGGATCGTGCATCATCATAGAAGTTGTTCAGGAACGCATTCTTCGTCTCATCCCATGTAGTTAGCAAACCAGGAGACAATTGCTTCAGCCAGTAAGTTGCATCTCCACCAAGAGAGTATGGGAAAAGCTTGCAGAAGAGGTAATCATACGATACTCCATTGCTCTTGATGCTAGTGACCAAATCATCAAACCTCTCAATATGGTCCATGGGATGTTTATTGGAAAGACCATGAAAAGGATGCTGACCCACAAGAGTGAAGTATGCAGGTTTCAGCTCAAGGTCATTCCTCTGAAAAGCAGGAGGGCGAATCGCTGATCGATTTGCGTAAAACTGATCAGGCATGTTGTACTCACCAATCATCCCACCGCGATTAATCACAGCGTTCCCTGCATTCACAGCAACTACAGGGACAATGATATTTCCTGCTTCATCAAGTCGCTGCCCTCTCTCATTGCACAATTGACCCTCTTGGTCTCTTGGGATGCTTATCATGCACTCCACAAACTCCTGTCCTTTCTCTTTCAGCTCCGAAGTGAGAATAACTCTAGCATTGGAGAATGGTTTCTAAGTTCCCTTGCACTTCACTTTGTATTCAATCGAATCTCCATCACACTTCTGAGGGATTAAGGTCATAGAGGGAGCACCTTTTACTCATGTGCTCTTCAACTTCTCTTTGCCTTAGCTGTTTTGATGTCTTTCATGGTGATGACAAAAGGACTATCTAGAAGGTCTATGGCAGTTGGTTCGTTAGGAGGCTCTTCCAAATGATCAACTACCAACCTTTCTCCTGTAACAATGGTGATGCAAAATATATGTGTGGGAGTTCCTCTAGTAGGGATGGCTTTGTAGTACACCTCCTTGTCAATGTACGAGAACGAGATCCTCTTGCTGGGTTTGTCGATAATGGCACTAACCGTAGCCATGAAGGGTCTTCCAAGAATCAACTAGGGAACCAAGAAATCTCCTACGTTAACCAGCAGATCAGGGATTATACCATATGGGAGTGCGGTGGAACTGTTCGCGAATGTGATGGTTGACTTTGGAGGTCGAATATCATCTCCGAATCTCTCTGCAATTGCCCTCAACATGACATTGACGCTAGCCAATGAGTCAACGAGAGACTGTTTTAATTCAATTCCAGAGATGGAGCATGGAACTGAGAATATCCCTGGGTCTTCCCTCTTGGTCAACTGCCTCAGCGGTAGTGACTTGCTTCTGTCTTTGAGGAAGAGTGCCTTAATCTCGTCCTTAGTTTCTCTGCAATCTCGGAAGTGATTTAGCAGAGGCATGTACTCTATAGCTTCTTCAAAAGTCAGTGTGTGGGGAATCTGTCGTACCATCTTCTCAAAGCCAAGCAGCTGCTTTGGAGAAATGGGGTCTCTTAGGTGTCTGGGTGTTATGGGGTACGACACCTTAGGTTTGTAAACCTTTTCTGCACTCAACTCGGGTTTCGGTTCAGCAACTGGACTGGTATCGACCGACACACGGGTGGTGTCGATCGATGCTTTTGCTCTGGAATCGTTCCTGGCAGAAATTTGGATGGGTGTCGATCGATACAAGAGAGTATCAGTCGATACAGGAGTGGTGTCCGAAATCTCATCGTCATCCTTGGAAAGATTGACCAAAATCCTTGCGGTTGAGCTCTTCTGCACTCCTGGGTGTACCCATCTTCCACTCCTCGAAGGGATAGCAGTGGCGTGTTCGTTCTGTGAATGACCCACCAGTTCGTTGATAGTTGATGTAGTCTGAGCTACCTGAGTTTCCAGCATCTTCTGCTGAATATTAATAGCGCCGATCCTATCACTCAGATCATTGTACAAGACGTCAATCTTCCCATTGAATTCCACAGTTAGCTTCTGCTGTCCTTGAAGAAGCTGTTCAAATATAGATTCAATCTTGCTCTCAGAATATCTGGGTGGTGTGGGTGGGCATTGATACCTTTGATCTTGAGATCCAACTCCATCAATGTGGTTAACAAATTCCACTTCATCTTTTTCAGCAAGATGAACAGCCTTTTGCTGCTTTCCCATCAACAAATTGTGCATTGAATCTAACTTAGCATTCACCTCAGCAACCTGACTGCAATTCACATTACCAGCTTGCTTCTTGCGCTCCATGTCTGCATTCTTGGTACTATTGCTAGAAACCAAGTTCTCAATAAGCACATAGGTATCGTCGGGATACCTGGAGTTGAAATTCCCATTACTTGCAGCATCTAAGGACATCTGATACCTCCAATCGACTCCTCTGTAGAAAGTACCAAGCAGCTGAACCTGAGTGAAACCATGGTGCGGGCAATCTCTCTGATATGACCTGAAACGAATCCAAGCATCCTTGAGTACCTCAGCCGGACCTTGAGAAAACTGAGAAATCTTGTTCCTGAGATCCTCGGATCGTGCATCATCATAGAAGTTGTTCAGGAACGCATTCTTCGTCTCATCCCATGTAGTTAGCAAACCAGGAGACAACTGCTTCAGCCAGTAAGTTGCATCTCCACCAAGAGAGTATGGGAAAAGCTTGCAAAAGAGGTAATCATAGGATATTCCATTGCTCTTGATGTTAGTGACCAAATCATCAAACCTCTCAATATGGTCCATGGGATGTTCAATGGAAAGACCATGGAAAGGATGCTGACCAACAAGAGTGAAGTATGCATGTTTCAGCTCAAAGTCATTCCTCTGAAAAGCAGGAGGGCGAATCGCTGATCGATTTGCGTAAAACTGATCAGGCATGTTGTACTCACCAATCGTCCTACCGCGATTAATCACAGCGTTCCCTGCATTCACACCAACTGCAGGGACAATGATATTTCCAGCTTCATCAAGTCGCTGCCCTCTCTCATTGCACAATTGACCCTCTTGGTCTCTCAAAGCTTCAGCAGCATCCTGAATCAAAATCATTCGATTATTCATCTCTGCTGGTTTCTTTGCTTTCTTTTTTGAACGTCCCAAATTTTCCAGCTGCTCGTTTGACAGATCAACTAGCGTAGTGCTCTTGTTCCTTCTGGTTTCACGAAGAGGCATGCACCTGAAACACAAAAGTCAAGAACGTAAGTAACTGAAATTCATGACGGGTATCGACCGATACCACAAGGGTGTCGATCGATACTCAACGATTTAGACGAAATTCTAGGCTAAAATCTAATGGCGAAATTGAGTCCCCGGCAACGGCGCAAAATTTGATATGCCCAAATTAATACACTAAAAGTACAAAGCAGTAGTTGCAGTATATGTAGGGGTCGAACACAAGGACTCACAGAAATCACATAATATATTAAATAGATTCGAATTAAGCTAAACCAAAAAATGTAATTGAAAGTAATGCATAAATTAAACAAGTTGTAAGTTCGATTAGAGAAAGATAGGTTCAGGGTATTTCTCAGGAAATCAATGAATGCAGATAAACTAACTAACATGATTCAGATTTAGTGCAGTTCTTGAACTCAAATCACTAGAGTATAGCTAACTAACTCTCGTTGCGAAAAATATCTAAGTCTAAATCCTAGAATTCCAAATCTCTTTTCGAATCCTAAAGTTTAAACCAGCTTTTAAATCAAGTTTGATTTGTTCACAAAACAACTAAACCAAATCTCTTTGCGAATAGTTATTTTGCTCACCCTAAGTTCTATCAGGTAATTAATCGCACTCTCGCGCCTAATCAATTATCCTAAGATCTAAGTTCCAGATTTGTCAACCTAGAATTAGCTTTGAACACAACCTAAGGCGAAAAACTAATTCAGATGGTGAATCCTAATCAACTAATCAATCTAGCATTCAGAGAAAACCCTTATGAGAACCCTGAACCTAAAGTGGATCTACTCAGACATGGAGAATAAAAACAACATGATTGAATAGATCATCAAAGAAATCAATAAGAAACAGGAGTTCAGAGTTGTCTCTCTAAAAACCAAAGTAGAATCAAGAGTAATGAAAGCATAAAGAAAGCGTAGCCACCAAAGTGGCTGAAAAACCTAATTATAAAGCTAAAACACGTTTTGGGACTTCTGGTAATTATTAAAGTCTTCCGGACCAAGTTGCAGAGTCTTTAAACTTGTAAAACCACGTTTTTCCGTCTGCAGTTGGTGTCGGTCGATACTGGACTGGTGTCGGTCGACACAAGTACACCGTGCTCGCTAGACTGGACTGTCTTCACGAAAACTGGTATAACTTTCGATCGCAGAGTTGGAATATCCTCAAATAACTTTCAAATGAAAACTAATCCATTGATCTGTCTTGTGTCCAAATTTGAGCTCAATCCATAGGTGCTAAGTTCTTCAACGAATGCAAAACTTCTGACGTCTCTGCATGACTCTGCATCTCCATATGCTCCAAAATGCTCCATAATGCTTCAATATCTCCAATTAAGCTCCAAACGTACCTAAACCTGTAAAAGACTCGAAAAGACTCCAAAATACTAGAAAGACTCCATAAATAGGACCTATATCATGGTCTAAAAGGGGTAAAAACCATGATATATCAATGGTTTTTAGCCCTTTTAAGCCATGATATAAGTCTGTTTTATAGAGTCTTTCTACTATTTCGTAGTGTTTTAGAGTCTTTTACAGGTTTTAGCACGTTTGGAGCATAATTGGAGATATTGGAGATTTCTAGAGCATTTTGGAGCAAAGAAGAAGTTCGTGTAGCTGAGTACCCGATTTGAAGCCTCAGTATCTATCGATACTAACTAGTATCAGTCGATAGTCATTGAAGCAGACACGACCCGCGACTTTTCCAAGAGTTGAAGAATTGCAGAATTGCCCAGAAGACTTTATTATTTACAAAAAGCCCCAAAACCTGACTTTGATGGCTACGCTTTATTCTACTTTGGATTTGGTGAGAGAGCTTTCTGAGGGAGACAAGTCTGAAACTCTGTTCGTCCGAGAGAAGATTTTGAACCCCTGTTTACTCTTTCTTATTACTTATTCAGTGATTTATTCAAACATGTTTATTGATTCATTCTCCATGTCTGAGTAGATCCACTTTAGGTTTAGGGTTCTCATAATGGTTTTCTCTGAATGCTAGGTTGATTAGTTGATTAGAATTCACCATATGAATTAGTTTTTTACCATAGGTTGTTCTCAAAGCTAATTCTAGGTTGACGAATCTGGAACTTAGATCTTAGGATAATTGATTAGGCACGAGAGTGCGATTAATTACCTGATAGAACCTTAGGTGAGAAAATTGATTATTCGCAAAGAAATTTGGTTTAATTGATTTGTGAACATATCAAACTCGGAATTAAGGCTGATTTATTCTTAGGAATTTGCAAAGAGATTTGGGATTCTGAAGTTTAGATTTAGATAATTCTCGCAATGACAGTTGGTTAATTATAGCTTAGTCATTTGAGATCAAGAACCGCGTTAAATCTGAATCATGTTAGTTAGTTTATTTGGATTCATTGATTTCCTGAGAAATACCCTGAACCTATATTTCCTCCACTGAACTTACAACTCGTTTAGTTTACGTATTGCTTTCAATTACATCTCTTGGTTTAGCTTAGTTCGAATTTATCTGATCTATTGTGTGATTTCTTGAGTTCTTGTGTTCGACACCTGATATATTGCAACAACTGCTTTAGTACTTTTAGGGTATTAATTTGAGCATATCAGTCGACTTCTCCTACAACAACAACTTTCATGCCATTATAGGTATGTCGCCATATGAGGCTCTTTACGGACGTCCATGTCGTACTCCGTTGTGTTGGACAGAGGTCGGTGAGAGAAGAGTGTTTGGGCTAGAGATGGTGGACCAAACTACGGAAGTTTTGCAAGTAGTCCGAGCTAACATGAAGAAGACTCAGGACATGCAAAAGAAGTACCCATACCAAAAGCGAAGACTGGTAGTCTTCGAGGTATATCTGATACAAGACTTTTTAGTCTCTAAGAGGTATCAATATCCCTATACGATGTAGCATAAGAGGTTATCAATCCATAATTGGGATTTATCCTAATCACTAAAAATGAAAGGTGTTTATAGTAAGTTAAGCTAAACAAGTGTGGTTTGTTGTTAAGTATCCAATTAAAAACAAGTGAATAGCAAAGCAAGCAAGATGTAAATCAATAAACAAAAGCGGAGCTAGAGATGAGGTTATTGATTTAAGGTGATCCAAAGCCAATTAGTGGTGTTCATTCACTAAAAGAAGTTAATTCCTAGGCATAATATCCTTAATCTTGACTAATTCTCTTTCAAGCAACTAATCACTATGCTAATCACCTAATTCATTAACAAACTTTAATTTGTGAATCATTGATTAGCAAGCATTAAGAATACAAACAAGATCAACCAAAAATACACCCTAGACAACTATCATCATAGCCTATGAGCATAAATCTCTTGTCCAGTTCATCAAGGCATTTCATCAAACACTTGGTGTGCATGAAATGCCTTATGATCGAGATCCACTCTTTCAAGCTAGATCTAGCATTAGGGACACTAGACAAGAAGGAATATAAGATTATCTAACCCTAAACACAACTAATCAAACCTTAGACCACCTTAATCTACCTCATCTCAAGATCCTAAAAAGACTACTCAAGACCCATCAAGAACAACCCCAAATCGATTTGAATAGAGGTTGAATCCATGGATGAATGTTGAATAATCAATAAGAAAAGAAGATAGATGGAAGAGATTCAATGATATAAACACCTAAATGCATAAACTTCAAAGATCTCTCTTACAAAATCAAAGTTCTCTCTCAAAGAGGAAGGGTTTTTGACTCAAAAAAGCTTGATATAATAAAATTAGGGTTTTAGAATATTTATAATAAAAAGAGGGGAACCGGGTCAACCCGTAACAAACAGGGTTTTGACCCGGACATATTTGGGTCGGAATCGATCCCGGCCGGGATGCGTCCGGGACATTGAGCCGGGCTGCTTCAGGCCGGGATGAGGGGCCGGGATATCTCCTGCCCGAGAAAAGATCTTGTGCCAGCTGAGGGATTTCTTTGTGCCGGCTGGCTCTTGACCGGGACGGTGCTGAGGGGGAAATCATCGAGGGTTGTGTGCATGGCTTCTTCAAGTTGGGACGAGGAGCCGGGATTTTCCCTGCCCGAGGAAAAGTTCCATGCCGGCTCTGAGGGAAATCTTGTCTCGGGCCGGTGCATGCATCCGGTGAAGAGAAAGCTCATCGGCTAGGCAGAGATGGTTTCAGTAAATCCGCGATAACTCCTTTACCAGATGTCCAAATGGCTGAATTTAACTCCTGTAGACAGATGACTCACTCCTCTACAACTCCTATGAAGAGCTGCAAGGCTGATTCATATCGGAGGGCCTTCGTCCAGCTACATCTTTCCGGCGTCTCGGATGGGCTTTGCATAGCTCTTATGCTCCATAACTCCAAACATCATCAATTGTCTCCAAGACACCTAAAAACACTCCAAATACATGCAAAACTCACTAAGACCTAATGCAAACACCTATTACTCTAATAAAGACCTAAATGCTATAAAAGCTATGCGAGACACATGCATGAGACACAAAACACCAAATAATATGCATGCTTGAAGATGTAAAATATGGGTTTGTCAATTCCCCCAAGCTTAAAACTTTGCTTGTCCTCAAGCAAATAAGAATAAAGAAGGGGAAAAGACTAGAAATGGGAGCTCAAATCCAAAAGTGCCATGAAAAGAATCCGGGCCCAATGTCCAAGTTGCAAACTTCTTGATGCATCAAACAACTTACTCAAAAGTGACTAGCCATACTTATCCTTGCTTGACTTACATTCGAACCTCAACCTACACAAAATTTCATATCTTCCAACCTCTTGAGATTGATTAAGTGTAACATGTGTGAATCATGTTTATGAAAGATCAAATGAATTCGTTTGGCTAAGGGGTTATGAGATGAAGGTGATCTCATTATCATGCATGGGTAATTAGGTACAATGATCTCTCATGAAATGAACAAACTTTAGCAAAATGCTAAAGGTAAAAGGCAACCTATGCATACAAGGGAGAATTCTCAACTACCGAAATGCCTAGAGTATCTCTAACCTAAAGCTTCTAACCCGTTGTGCCAATATCCTAAGCTACCATTTTTATCTTGAGGTGTTTTGCCTTCTCAAACCCACATGCTTCTTGTCTTTTCATTTTACCTTCTTCTCATTCGGAGATCACTTCTTCTTCCTTGTTCTTTCATGGTTTGGTGCTCCTTTGTTGTGATCTAGCTCTTCTTTTCTTGTTTTTTTGGTTCACGCCTCTTCTCATTCTTTGACGCTTTGGCATTTTTGGCTTTCTTCTTTCCTTTCTATCTTTTGAGGCTATCTTATCTTTTAGAGCTAGTCTTATGATTTTTGCACCAACCAATCTACACAAATCTGATCCTCTATTTCCTTTCTCATTTTTTTCTTTTCCATTCCACAATCCATTCTCAAACGTTCACCAAGTCTAAAACCGTTCCCCCAAACTTGAACCAAGAACCGCCATCCTAACTAGCCTATTCCTTGTTTAACTCCGAGATGTTGGAGCTAAATCTACATAAGAATTCCCGCTTGTCGCCCTAAACATAACACGTTTTGCCAAATTTGTTCGAAAGAAAGGCCTCACAATTCAGACACTAATATCAATGGCTTGAAAGAAGGCTAAGGTTAGGGTAGGGGAAACCATTCCAATGATGGGATATAGCTACTTGGATAAGCAAGAGTGGTGAAAAGGGGAAAGAATATCCAAGTATGTATAGGTGATCCACGAATTCATTCTAGATTGCACAAACATAATATTTACAAAAAATTATATGGTTATCACTTAGATGAGGTTGAATTCAAGTCAAGGTTTGTTTCAATCAAGGCAAGAACAATAAGACATGAGATCAAGGCATGGTTCGTTCTTAATTTCTACACGAGATCAAAGCATCAAGTAACTAGCAACAATGGCATTGGACTAGGCTCTTAATAAGACACTTTACAAGGAAAAATCTATCATTGGTCCTAATGCTCATGCAAAGCTAACCTTATATGCTATGCATCTAGACTCAATCCTATATGGAATGCACAAAAGTTCAAAATTTTCAAATTTATTGAAAATGCGTGATATGCGTGAGACTCAAGGTGCAAAAGGCAAAATAAGAACACCAAAAACGATATTAGATAATGATATGCTCAAATTAATACCCTAAAAGTACTAAGCAGTAGTTGCAGTAAAGTAGGGGTCGAACACAAGAACTCACAGACACAATAGATTAAATAGATTCGAATTAAGCTAAACCAAAAGATTTAATTGAAAGCAATGCGTAAATTAAACAAGTTGTAATTCGATTGGGATAAAGATAGGCTCAGGGTATTTCTCAGAAAATCAATGAATGCAGATAAACTAACTAACAAGATTCAGATTTAGCGCGGTTCTTGAACTCAAATCACTAAAGTATAGCTAACCAACTCTCGTTGCGAAAACTATCTAAGTCTAAATCCTAGAATCCCAAATCTCTTTGCGAATCCTAAAGTCTAAACCAGCTTTTAGATCAAGTTTGATTCGTTCACAAAACAACTAAACCAAATCTCTTTGCGAATAGTTATTTTGCTCACCTTAAGTTCTATCAGGTAATTAATCGCACTCTCGTGCCTAATCAATTATCCTAAGATCTAAGTTCCAGATTCGTCAACCTAGAATTAGCTTTGAAAACAACCTAAGGCGAAGAACTAATTCAGATGGTGAATCCTAATCAACTAATCAATCTAGCATTCAGAGAAAACCCTTATGAGAACCCTGAACCTAAAGTGGATCTATTCATACATGGAGAATGAAAACAACATGATTGAATAGATCATCAAAGAAAACAATAGAAAACAGGAGTTCAGAGTTGTCTCTCCAAAAACCAAAGTAGAATCAAGAGTAATGAAAGCGTAGCCACAAAAGTAGCTGAAAAACCTAATTATAATGCTAAAACACGTTATGGGCCTTTTTGTAATTATTAAAGTCTTATGGACCAAATTACAACTCTTCAATTCTTCATTTAAGTCGCGACTCGTGTCTGATGCAGTGGGTATCGACCGATCCCAATGGGGTATCGATCGACACTAAGACTTCAAATCGGGTACTCAGCTACACGAACGTCTGCTTCGCTCCAAAATGCTCTAGAAAGCTCTAATATCTCCAATTATGCTCTAAACGTGCTAAAACCTTTATAAGACTCTAAACCACTACAAAATAGTAGAAAGACTATAAAACGGACTTATATCATGGCTTAAACGGGGTAAAAACCATGATATATCAACTCCCCCAGACTTAGTCTTTGCTTGCCCTCAAGAAAATAGAAGACTAAACCAGAGAAAGAGATTTGAAATATAGAGACTCACCTGTTCTTGAAACGTTGCAATGACCTTTTCCCAAGCACCCAAATGTCACCTAACCAATTTTTGATCTAACCACCATGTACTTCTCCGTAGACATTCGCAGCTTCCCAGACTACACACATTATTATTTCACAGCTTTGTTCAATTAAGCCATCCTCGCCAGTTTCATCGTTGTGATTAATACCAAGAATCTTCTAGATTCTTTGCCATACAATATCATGACAAGGAACCACCCTTTTTCACACTTTCTGGTGCTATTTCTCTCCCCCAGACTTATTTCTTATTATGTACTTTCTTTTGTTTTAAGCTTTGCATATACATATCAAGGTATGAGATGCGAGTATTGATGGTGTTAGCCACCGAATCCCCGGTTCTTCCCTCTCAATGTATCAAAGGCGTAGGCGAATAATGGCATCATAGGAAAATCGTAGCCTCGCTTCCAATCCTCTGTGTGATCATTCCTCACCAAGTAGAATAATGGGATCGTTGAAAATTTTCCTAACCCTCTACTCAGAAGAAAATCATTTCATCTTTTAATGCATCTTATTAATTAACTTGTAACAGGGAGATAAATACCATTATTTTAAAACACATGGGTTCCTTGGTCAGATACGAATGATGAATCTAGCTTTATGGGCACTAACCATATTGATGAAGTGCAAAAATTTGGCTCAGGCTTTAAAGAACTTTGCTGGAAACATGAGTGTCTTCTAGTTAACTGGTCAGCCTTTGGATTTTTCATTACTCGATCTAGAACTGATTCTGTAACAATGGTCACTTAGAAGCAAGGTTAAATCAATAGATTCAAGAAAAAGATCACAGTCTCAAACAAAGTTTTGACTCAATAAAATAACGAATGACTTAGAAACGATTGACTCTAAGAAAAACAAAAACAATGTCAGCGACTACCTCCCCCAGACTTGAACAACACTGTCCCCAGTGTTATCTAGCCTAAAGTTGGTGAAAGAAACAAAAGAACCAAATGGATTGTGAAAATCGGAAATCGTACATGTGAAGGTGATGAGTGTCGATCGATACCAGCTGTATGTCGACACACTGATTGCAAATCAATGGTATCGAGTTACTTAACCCATGGAAAGTGATCCAAAGTGTTAGAAGTTAGCACTGTTAGGAACACTAAAAAACAGGTTAATAGCAACGAGATAATCAAGCATAAATCCATAAGTTCAAATGCAAAAATTAATACCCTAAAAATTACTAAAGCAGTTGCTGCAGTATATCAGGGGTCTAACACAAGAACTCAGAGAAATCGCACAATAGATTGTATAGTATCAAATCAAGCGAAGCAATTCAGGTTAAACAAAAAAACAATAAACAGTAAACGAGTTGTAAATCGATGGGAAAGAGATAGGTTCAGGGATATTTCTCAGGAAATCAATGAATGAAAATAAACTAACTAATCAGGGTTCAGCTTGCGCACGGTTCTCGAACTCAAATCACTAGAGTATAATTAACCAACTGTCGTTGCGAAAACTATCTAAATCTAAACTTCAGAATCCCAATTTTTTTTGCAAATTTCTAAGAATAAATCAGCCTTAATTTCAAGTTTGATATGTTCACAAATAAATTAAACCAAATCTCTTTGCGAATAATCAATTTGCTCACCCTAAGTTCTATCATGTAATTTATCGCACTGTCGTGCCTAATCAATTATCCTAAGATCTAAGTTCTAGGTGATCAATCCATAATTAGCTTTGAGAACAACCTAAGGCGAAGAACTAATTCATATTGTGAACACTAAATAACTAATCAACCTAGCATTCAAAGAAATCCCTTATGAGAATCCCTAAACCTAACAAGAGATCTACTCAGACATGGAAATTGAATCAATAAGCATGTTTGAATAAATACTCAATAGAAAATAAGAAAGAGTAACAAAAGGGTTCGAAATCTTCTCTCGACGAACAGAGTTTCAGACTTGTCTCCCTTCAAAAGCTCTCTCACAAAATCCAGAATAAAATAAAGCGTAGCCAACAAAGTGGCTGTAAAATCCTATTAAATAACGTAAATCACGTTTTGGGCCTTCCTGTAGATATTAAAGTCTTCTGGACCAAGTTACAATTCTTCAACTCTTCATAAGTCGCGGCCCGTGTCTTGCTGTGGAGAGGTATCGATCGATACTAGGCAGCATCGATCGACACTGATCGTGAAATCGGGTACTCAGTAACACGAACTTCAACTTTGCTCCCGAATGCTCCATAAAGCTCCAGTATCTCCAATTATGCTCCAAACGTGCTAAAACCTGTAAAAGACTCTAAAAGACTAGAAAGACTCTATAAAACGGACTTATATCATGGCTTAAAAGGTGTAAAAACCATGATATATCAATTCCCCCAGACTTAGCCTTTGCTTGCCCTCAAGCAAATAGAAGACTAAACCAGAGAAAGAGGTTTGAAAACACGGAGACTCACATATTCTGGAACCATCGCAAAGATCCTTTTCCCAAGCACCCAAATGTCACCTAACCAGCTTTTGATCTAACCACCATGTATTGCTCCGTAGACATTCGCAGCTTTTCCAGACTCCACACATTATCTCGCAGCATTGTTCAAATAAAGCCCTCATCGCCAGTTTCATCGGTGCAGCCAATGTTCAAGAACCTTCTAGATTCTTTACCATACAATATCATGACAAGAAACCATCCAGTTTCACACTTTTTGTATCACTTTCTCTCCCCCAGACTTATTTCTTATTATGTTCTCTTTTTTTTTTATAGATCTGCATATACACATCAAGGTCCGAAAGGCGAGTATTGATGGTGTTTGCCACCGAATCCCCGTTTCTTCCCTCTCTATGTATCAAAGGTTGTAGGCGAATAGTGGTATCATGAGAAATTTTCCTAACCTCGCTTTCAACCTTTGTGTGATCATTCCCTCTTAAGTAGAATAATGGGATCGCTGGAAATTTTCCTATCCCTCTACTCATATAAGAAAATCATTTCAATCTTTTATGCTATTATTTATCAACTTATAACAGGGGAGAGAGATACCATTACTTTAAACATATGGGTTCCATGGTTTGCTTGTCAAAGTAAAAGATTGTCTGGTGCCTACTGATTTTCAGGTTGTGGAGATGAGTGCAATATCTCGTATGCCTTTACTCCTGGGACAACCGTTTATGGCTACTGCTGGCGCAATCATAGACATGCCTAATAAGAGAATCTCTTTCTCTTACATTGAAGGAGGGGTCTATTATGATGTCATCCCCCCTAGAGGTGCTCCCACACGTGTCTCTTGCATTGAGGTTGTCACAGGAGAGACATTAGCAGTTGACCTTTTGGAAGAGCCTCCTGACAAGCTAACTGTCACAGACATTTCAGTTGAACCGCCCAGCATCCCCAAGAAAGTTGTCAAGAAAGCTAAGGCAACAAAGAAGAAGGCCAAGAACAAAAGAGTCGAGGATCCCCATGTCACATTGATTCCTCAGAAGTGTGATGGAGATTTGATCGAGTACAAGGTGAAGTGCAAAGGAGCTTCGAAGTTATTCTCTAAGGCTAGAGTTCTTCTTACTTCTGAGCTGAAAGAGAAAGGAAAAGAGTTTGTGGAGAGTATGTTGCGCAAAACTCTGAAGATAGAAATGTCAAGTTGTGGAGCCTGTTTTGATGCAAGCTCTCACTCTTATCCTGCCTAAAGGGCGTTACAGTCAAGCTACTGACGTTAAACAAGCGCTTGGTGGGAGGCAACCCACTGGTGAGTCTGTTTTTGAGTCGTTTTTCTTTTTCTTTTTCTTTTTTTTTTGTTTTGTGTCAGGATAAACAAGGAGCAAAACTCGAAATTGCCTAGTGTCGATCGATACCCCATTGGTATCGGTCGACACCAATCGCGGATGAAAAGTTCACCAAGTCGATTTAAGCCTGGTATCAATCGATACCAGGCCGTGTGTCGATCGACACCAAATGTTCCAGCACATGTAACTTCTTGTTTCTCTTCGTTTTATCCTTTTCTTTTGTTTCTTTTACCTACTCTAGGCTCGATGACACTGGGGAAAGTGTTGTTCAAGTCTGGGGGAGGTGTCTGCTGACATTGTGTTTGTTTTTCTTAGAGTCATTTGTTTTATCGAGTCATTCGTTGTTTTATTGAGTCAAAACTTGTTGGAGATGATGATCATGTGCTTGAATTGTTGTTTTGATTTTGTTTTTGAGTGACCAGTGTTGCAGGATCAGCTCTAGATCAACTAATGAAAAATCCAAGGACTGACCAGTTGACTAGAAAACATCTATGTCTCCAGCAGAGTTCTTCTGAAGCCTGAGCCAAATTTCTGCACTTCATCAATGTGGTTAGTGTTTTTAGAGTTTGATTCATCATTCATATCTGATAAAGGAACCCATGTATTTAGAGTTATGGTATCTCTCTCCCCTGTTATAAGTTGATAAATAAGAGCATAAAAGATGAAATGATTTTCTTCTGAGTAGAGGGCTAGGAAAATTTCCAGCGATCCCATTATTCTACTTAAGAGGGAATGATCACACAAAGGTTGAAAGCGAGGTTAGGAAAATTTCCTGTGATACCACTTTGATTACTTTTGAGGGAAGAACCGGGGATTCGGTGGCTAACACCATCAATACTCGCGTCTCGAACCTTAATGTGTAAATGCAAGGAACACAATAAGAAATAAGTCTAGGGGAGAGAAATAAAACCAAAAAGTGTGAAAAATGGTGGTTCCTTGTCATGATATTGTATGGTAAAGAATCTAGAAGGTTATTGAACATAAGCTGCAGCGATGAAACTGGCGATGAGGGTTTTATTTGAACAATGCTGTGGGATTTTGTGTGGAGTCTGGAAAAGCTGCGAATGTCTACGGAGAAGTACATGGTGGTTAGATCAAAATCTGGTTAGGTAACATTTGGGTGCTTGAGAAAAGGATCTCTGCGATGGTTCCTGAACAGGTATGGAGAGGACTGGTACGCAATGCCGGACAAGCCTTGGTCGATGGTTTCATGGCCAGTCCGACATACCTTTAGTAAAATCGCCATATCTCCTGTACCACATATCCAAATGGTCAAAAACCGGTGTTATCAAAAGCCATGATCGATGGGCTAAAGATTTCACACATAATCAAAGTCCAGAGCATCTGTGCATTATGTGATTCCCAGCTGGTCGCAAAACAGTTCAACGGAGAGTATGAAGCAAGAGAGGAAAGGATGGAAGCCTACAGTTCAAAGGGTTCTCATAAGGGTTTTCTCTGAATGATAGGTTGGTTAATTTATTAGGATTCACCATCTGAATTAGTTCTTCACCTTAGGTTGTTTTCAAAGCTAATTCTAGGTTGACGAATCTAGAACTTAGATCTTAGGATAATTGATTAGGTACGAAAGTGCGATTAATTGCCTGATAGAACCTTAGGTGAGCAAATTGATTATTCGCAAAGAGATTTGGTTTAATTGATTTGTGAACATATCAAACATGAACTTTAAAGCTGATTTAGACTTTAGGATTCGCAAAGAGATTTGGAATTCCTAGGATTTAGATTTAGATAATTCTCGCAACGACAGTTGGTTAATTATACCTTAGTGAATGCTAGGTTGATTAGTTAATTATTCTCTGAATGCTAGGTTGATTAGTTTATAGGATTCACTATCTGAATTAGTTCTTCGCCATAGGTTGTTCTTAAATCTAATTCTAGGTTGACGAATCTGGGACTTAGATCTTAGGATAATTGATTAGGCACGAGAGTGCGATTAATTACCTGATAGAACCTAGGTGAGCAAATTTATTATTCGCAAAGAGATTTGGTTTAATTGATTTGTGAACATATCAAACCTGATATTAAAGCTGATTTAGACTTTATGATTCGCAAAGAGATTTGGAATTCCTAAGATTTAGATTTAGATAATTCTCGCAACGACAGTTGGTTAATTATAACTTAGTGATTTGAGTTCAAGAACTGCGCTAAATCTGAATCATGCTAGTTAGTTTATCTGCATTCATTGATTTCCTGAGAAATACCATGAGCCTATCTTTCTCCAATGGAATTACAACTCTTTTAATTTCTGCACTGCTTTCAATTACATCTCTTGGCTTAGCTTAATTCGATACTATACAATCTATTGTGCATCTCTGTGAGTCTTTGTGGTTCGACCCCTAGCTATACTGTAACTAATGTTTTAGTATCTTAATAGGGTATTAATTTGAGCATATCAGATCTTCACTGGAAGGTGAAATGCTTTCCCATACAGCAAGTGAAATGGTGTAGTGCCCAGCGGTGTCTTGAAAGCAGTCCTATAAACCCATAGTGTGTCATCCAGCTTCTTAGACCAATCCTTCCTAGAAGCACCCACTGTCTTCTCCAAAATTTCCTTGATCTGCCTGTTGGAGACCTCGACTTGCCCACTGGTCTGAGGGTGATATGGAGTAGCCACACGATGATTTACACCATACTTCTTCAGCAACCTCTCGAAAATCTTGTTGATAAAGTGAGAACCACCATCACTTATCACAATTCGAGGTACTCCAAATCGAGAGAAAATGATGGTCTTAAACAGCTTAACGACCACCAAAGAATCATTGGTTCGGCTAGCAATCGCCTCCACCCATTTGGACACATAGTCCACTGCAACCAGGATGTACCTGTTCTCGTATGATGAGGGAAAGGGACCCATAAAATCGATGCCCCAGCAATCGAAAACTTCAACCTCAAGGATGAAATTATGTGGCATCTCATGTCTCTTGCTGATCTTCCCTCTCCTCTGACAGACATCACATTGTGAGATATAGGCATGAGCATCCTTGAACATAGTAGGCCACCAGAAGCCTGCTTGAAGAACCTTGGACACCGTCTTGAAAGTAGCAAAGTGACCAGCATACTCAGACTCTGCAACGCATCTTCTGTAGATACCATCTGAGTAGTGCTTGTATAGGTAAGGCTCATCCCAGAAGAACCTCCTCATCTCGCGCATAAACTTCTACCTCGCATACTTTGTGGGATGATTTGGCTCAGTCTTTACAGCAAGGTAGTTGGCAATGTCGGCGTACCATGGACGTGCAGCACTAGAGACAGCGGTGAGATAGACATTATAAGAGTGTAAGTGCTCTGCAGACAAAACAGGTCCAAATCGCGATGGGTATCGATCGATACTAGGAGAGTATCGATCAATACCGAAAGTCTGCATTCGTGAAAATTACAGATTTTCGGGACAAAGGTCTTGAAGTTGAGCTTCAATGAAGTAAATACCTTCCTATGGCAGGAAATCATCAATAGGTACGACCTCATCGACCTTTAGTCGCGATAAGTGGTCAGCAACGCCATTCTCAACTCCTCTATTGTCCTTGATCTCGATGTCGAACCCTTGTAGCAAAAGAACCCATCGGCATAGACGAGGCTTGAGGTCCTTGTTCTTCAGCAAGTATTTGAGAGCAGCATGGTCTGTGTGAACAATAACCTTGCTCCCAATCAAGTAGCTCCAAAATTTCTCAAAAGAGAAAACGACTGCAAGTAACTCATTCTCAGTTGTGCTGTAATTGCGCTGAGCATCATGCAACGTCCTGCTGGCGTAATAAATAGCATGGAGCTTCTTGTCTTTCCTCTGACCCAACACAGCTCCGACAACAAAATCACTCGCATCACACATAACTTGAAAAGGTAAATTCCAATCAGGTGGATGGATTACAGGAGCACTCACCAATGCCTTCTTGATCTCCTCGAATGTTACAAGGCAATCAGATGTGAAATCAAACTTGACTTCCTTACATAAAAGGGCTGTGAGTGGAAGTGCAAGCTTAGAGAAATCCTTGATGAACCTCCTGTAAAACCCAGCATGACCAAGGAAACTTCGAATCTCTGGTACAGATCGTGGAGGTTGCAGGCTCGTCATGACCTGAATCTTAGCTTTGTCAACTTCGATCACTGCCTTAGAAACCTTATGCCCAAGAACAATGCCATCTTGTACCATGAAGTGGCACTTCTCCCAATTAAGAACCAAATGCTTCTCCTCGCATCGCTGAAGCACCTTGCACAAGTTATCCAGACAATCCTTGAATGACGATCCATACACTGAAAAGTCATCCATGAACACCTCCATAAACTCTTCTGTCATGTTTGTGAAGATCTACATCATGCATCGCTGAAAGGTTGCTGGAGCGTTACTTAATCCAAATGGCATTCTTCTGTAGGCGAATGTGCCATAGGGACATGTAAAAGTCGTCTTTCCCTGGTCCTCTGGATGTATAGGAATCTGGAAAAAACCTGAGTACCCATCGAGAAAACAGTAGTATGGGTGACTCGCTAACCTCTCCTGCATATGGTCAATGAATGGCAATGGGAAGTGATCCTTCCTTGTAGCCGCATTAAGCTTCATGTAGTCAATAGACATCATGTGACTAGTGATTGTTCTTGTAGGGATCAACTCGTTCTTCTCGTTCTTCACCGCAGTTATGCCTCCTTTCTTAGGAACAACGTGAATTGGACTAACCCAAGAACTATCCGAGATGGCATAGATAATCCCTGCTTCCAATAGCTTCATCACTTCCTTCCTGACCACTTCTTTCAGGTTCGGATTCAGCCTCCTCTGACACTCAACCGAAAACTTTGACTCATCCTCCAGGTGAATACGATGCATGCAAAAGTGTGGTGCTATACCTGAAATGTCAGCAAGAGAATAGCCAAGAGTTTTGCGATACTTGCGCAGCTTGCTCAGCAGTAAGGCATTCTCTATGTTTTTCAATGAAGCATTAATGATTACAGGGTATGTGGAATTAGGACCAAGAAAGCTATACCTCAGATTTGCTGGCAGTGGCTTTATTTCCACCTTATGAGCATTCTCTGCACTCCAATCTCCAATCCCAGCAGCTTGCTTAGAACTGTCGACCAACTCTCTTTCTGGCCGTAGGGTATCGACCGATACCAGAGGGGAATCGATCGATACCGGTGATGCTGAATCAAGCATCTTCGAGTATTTAGCAGTATCGTCACATAAACGGACCTCCAAAGTGGCCGAACAGACCAATGCTCTCTCCAGTGGATCCTCAGGGTGCATCTCTAGGAAGTACTCTTCAGCTATGTCACTGAAGGTGTCCACATAAAATGTATGCCCATCGATGGTTGGCCTTTTCATCATCTTCTCCATGTTAAAGGTCATCACCAAATCACCGATGTTGAGAGCTATATGTCCATTCTTGCAGTCAATCAAGGCTCCAGCAGTTGCAAGGAATGGCCTGCCCAGGATAAGAAAATCCTTAGGCTCAGCATCGTACTTTAGGACGATGAAATCTGTTGGGATCAAGCAATTCCCAATCTTGATTGGGACATCTTCGAGTAGTCCCTCTGTAAGTCGCACTGAGCAATCAGCAAGTACCAACGAAATCCTTGTAGATTGGAAATATGTCATCCCCATTCGCTTGGCAACTGAGTGTGGCATAAGGTTCACACTCGACCCAATATCGCAGAGAGCACGCTCGAACCTCTCTGTGAAGATAGTGCAATCCAAAACAAAACTCTCTGGGTCTGGTAGCTTCTTGGGAATTTTGTTGAGTAGAATCGCACTGCACTCAGTTGTAATCATCATGACACCTTCCTCAAGGTTCACATTGCTAGAAACCATCTTCTTCACATACCTCTTGAAATGAAGCTCCACAACCAACTTATCCAGCATAGCCTTGCATCTAGCGTCCTCCCATTCGTTCTTTGTCATTTTAGGAGGCATAGGATAAGGCATCTTGGGTTTATACACCCTCTCCTTGACAATCTCGGGCTCCTTCATGACCTGTGTATCAGCATCGATCGATACTGGAGGGGTATCGATCGACACACGGGATTTTGAATCCCCTCGTGCAGATGTCTGGGCCGGTGTCGATCGACACTGGCTGGTATCGATCGATACCTGGGGATTTTCAGAATACCAATCATTATCTCCAGCAAGATCGACGAGATTTTCTGCGATTGGACTGTTCTTCACTCCTGTAAGCACCTATTTTCCACTCCTCAAAGTGATGGCATTGATGTGTGCCCTTGGATTCTCAGTTTTCCCTGGAAGAAAACCTTCCTGCCTCTTTATAGCTGTTGCTGTCTGAGCAACCTGAGTTTCCAGCTTCCTCTGGGAAAGATTGATGGCTTCGATTTTCCCATTCAGATCGATGTACAGAGAGTCAAACTTCCCATTGAAATCCCCCTGCAACTTCTGCTGTCCCTGAAGAATCTGTTCCATCATGGATTCCATCTTACTCTCCATGGTTTTTGGAGAGATGGGTTGGTACGAAAAATTTCCTAATTTCGATTGAAATCGCTGCTCTGAAGTGGTTTCTGAGTAAATTGCTTTGCTCCGAAACCAGATTGGTTCCCCTCAAACTTGTACCCACCTTGCTGATTATTGTTGTTGAAGTTTCGGTTGCTGTTGTACCCAAATCGCTGACTCTGAAAACCAGATCCACCAACGTAGTTAACATCCTCCTCTTCTTCTTCCACATTAGCGACTTCATCAGCAAAGTGCACATATTTCTTTGACTTCCCGATCAGAAAATCCAGTTTGGCCTGCACGTCAGCAATTTGCTATCCATCAACTCCTCCAGCTAACTTCTTGCGCTCAAAATCAGCATTCTTGGTGCTATTACTAGACGCCAAGTTCTCAATCAACACAACAGCATCATCCGGATACCTGGTGAAGAAGTTCCCATTACTCGCAGAATCCATACCCATCTGGTACCTCCAATCAACCCCTCTGTAGAAAGTGCCCAGCAGCTGAGCCTGAGTGAACCCATGGTGCGGACAATCTCTCTGATAAGACTTGAAACGAATCCAAGCAGCTTTGAATGCTTCTGTCGGACCATGAGCAAATTGAGAGATCTTGTTCCTGAGCTCATCGGATCTCACATCATCATAGAAATTGTTCAGGAACACATTCTTCGTCTCATCCCATGTAGTTAGCGAATTAGGAGCTAACTACTTCAGCCAATAAGCAGCATCCCCACCAAGAGAGTACGGGAAAATTTTGCAGAAAAGGAACTTTCGATATGATCCATGGGATGCTCATGAGGTAGGCCATGGAAAGGATTCTAACTTACAACAGCGTAATACGCATGTTTCAGCTCGAAGTCATTCCTCTGAAAAGTTGGGATGCGAATCGCAGCTCGATTGGCATAGAACTGATTAGGTCTGTTGTGCTCACCAAGTGTTCTACCTCGATCAACTCCAGCATTCCCAACGTTGGATTGCGCAGCTGGCGCAACAATCCGACCAACAACAGCAGAAGGGACAATGACGTTTACAGCTTCATCAAGTCACTGCCCTCTCTCATTTCACACTTGACCCTCTTGGTCTCTCAAGACTCCAGCTTCATCA
The DNA here is from genome assembly GCA_030161315.1 of Eutrema japonicum. Classification (NCBI taxonomy): domain Eukaryota; kingdom Viridiplantae; phylum Streptophyta; class Magnoliopsida; order Brassicales; family Brassicaceae; genus Eutrema; species Eutrema japonicum. Next base: position 27,105,925 of record BSQW01000005.1, read on the forward strand.
TCTTTTAAAACCACTGGGTTGTTCATCCCTGATATTTGCTTTGACTTTCTGTTTGTGCGTTCTAAACGTGCTAGCTTCTCTAACGATAGATTGACTAGCGGAGTGCTCTTGTTTCTTCTGGTTTCACGATTAGGCATGCACCTGAAACACAAAAATCAAGAACGTCAGTAACAAAAACGCGATGAGTATCGATCGATATCAACAAAAAGAAAACGACGAGTATCGACCGATACTAGGTAGTATCGATCGATACCGACGTACTTAGTCGAAACTCAACAGCTAAAATCTAATGGCGAAATTGAGTCCCCGGCAACGGCGCCAAATTTGATATGCTCAAATTAATACCCTATAAAGTACTAAAGCAGTTGCTGCAGTATATCAGGGGTCGAACAAAAGAACTCAGAGAAATCGCACAATAGATTGTATAGTATCAAATCAAGCTAAGCAATTCAGGTTAAACAAAAAAACAATAAACAGTAAAAGAGTTGTAAATCGATGGGAAAGAGATAGGTTCAAAGATATTTCTCAGGAAATCAATGAATGCAAATGAACTAACTAATCAGGGTTCAGGTTGTGCACGGTTCTCGAACTCAAATCACTAGAGTATAATTAACCGACTGTCGTTGCGAAAACTATCTAAATCTTAACTTCAGAATCCCAAATTTCTTTGCAAATTCCTAAGAATAAACCAGCCTTAATTTCAAGTTTGATATGTTCACAAATCAATTAAACCAAATCTCTTTGCGAATAATCAATTTGCTCACCCTAAGTTCTATCAGGTAATTAATCGCACTGTCGTGCCTAATATATTATCCTAAGATCTAAGTTCTAGGTGATCAATCCATAATTAGCTTTGAGAACAACCTAAGGCGAAGAACTAATTCAGATTGTGAACCCTAAATAACTAATCAACCTAGCATTCAAAGAAATCCCTTATGAGAATCCCTAAACCTAACAAGAGATCTAGTCAGACATGGAAATTGAATCAATAAGCATGTTTGAATAAATACTCAATAAAAAATAAGAAAGAGTAACAAAAGGGTTCGAAATCTTCTCTCGACGAACAGAGTTTATGACTTGTCTCCCTTCAAAAGCTCTCTCACAAAATCCAGAATAAAATAAAGAGTAGCCAACAAAGTGGTTGTAAAATCCTATTAAATAACCTAAATCACGTTTCGGGCCTTCTTGTAGATATTAAAGTCTTCTGGACCAAGTTGCAATTCTTCAACTCTTCATAAGTCGCGGCTCGTGTCTTGCTGTGGAGAGGTATCGATCGATACTCGGCAGTATCGATCGATACTGATCGTGAAATCGGGTACTCAGCAACACGAACTTATACTTTGCTACAGAATGCTCCAGAAAGCTCCAGTATCTCCAATTATGCTCCAAACGTGCTAAAACCTGTAAAAGACTCTGAAAGACTCTATAAAACGGACTTATATCAAGGCTTAAAAGGGGTAAAAACCATGATATATCAGAAGCTGACATAAGTTTAACACAAACGAAAAATAAAAAGAAGAAAAAAAAAGAAATGAAAAACAAACGTGAAAACAGAAGAAGACTAATCTTTTGTCGCCTCGAAATCGGCATCAGCATCAGGATCATAAGCGGGAGAAGGATCAACTGGAGTCTGCGAGGTTCCAGGCTGCCCGCACGGTGTCGATCGACAACGCATAGTAGCGGTCGACACTTGTTGACTAATTCCTGTGATATCTTCGCGACTGTGGTATCGATCGACACAGACTGGTGTCGATCGATACTCCTCCTCTTAATCTGCTTCACGTTAAGACAAAAGACACAAAACAAAAAATAAAAACAAAAATAAAAGACTTATGTACATACTCACCAGTGGGTTGCCTCCCACCAAGCGCTTGTTTTACGTCACGAGCTTGACTTTACGGACGATCAGTCAGGAGAAAAATGAGAACTTGCGCCGAAACAAGCTCCACAATTAGACATCACCCTCTTTAGAGTTCTGCTCATCATCCTCTCCACAAACTCATGTCCTTTCTCTTTCAGCTACAAAGAGAGAATAACTATAGCCTTAGAGAATGGTTGTGAGGTTCCTTTGCACTTCACTTTGTATTCAATCGAATCCCCATCACACTTCTGAGGGATTAAGGTCATAGAGGGATCACCTTTTACTCATGTGCCCTTCAGCTTCTTCTTTGCCTTGGTTGTTGTGACGTCTGTCCTGGTGATGACAGAATGACTTTCTAGAACGGCTATGACAGTTGGCTCGTCAGGAGGCTCTTCCAAATGATAAACTACCAACGTTTCTCCTGTAACAATGGTGATGCAAGAGATATGTGTGGGAGTTCCTCTAGTAGGGATGGCTTTGTAGTACACCTCCTTGTCAATGTACGAGAACGAGATCCTCTTGCTGGGTGTGTCCATAATGGCACCAGCCGTAGCCATAAAGGGTCTTCCAAGAATCAACTGCGTACGAGATTTTGCACTCATCTCCACGACCTGAAAATCAGTAGGAACCAGGCAATCTCCTACTTTAACCGTCAAATCAGGGATTGTACTGTATGGTGGAACTGTTCGCGAATGTGATGGTTGACTTGGGAGGTCGAATATCAGCTCCCAATCTCTCTGCAATTGCCCTTGACATGACATTGACGCTAGCCCCTAAGTCAACGAGAGACTCTTTGAATTCAACTCCATATATGGAGCATGGAACGGAGAATATTCCCGGGTCTTCCCTCTTGGTCAACTGCCTCAGCTGTAGTGACTTGCTTCTGGCTTTGAGGAAGAGTACTTCGATCTCTTCCAGAGTTTCTCTGCAATCTTTGAAGTGACTTAGCAGAGGCCAGCCCTCTAGAGCTTCTTCAAAAGTGAACGAGTGGGGTATCCTTCGTACCATATTCTTAAAGCCACGTAGCTGTTTTGGAGTGATGGGGGCTCGGAGGTGTTCAGGAATAGGATTCAGCTTTTTGGGCTTGCGAAGTCTGTCAACACTCATACGCAGCTCCTTCGCAGTATCTGGGTGGGTATCGATCGATACAGGGAGGGTGTCGATCGATGCTTTTTCCTTCGAGACATCCTCGACAGATTCTTGGACGAGTGTCGATCGATACAAGGGAGTATCGGTCGACACAGGGGTGGTGTCCGAAATCTCATCGTCATCCTTGGTAAGATTGACGAAAATCTCTGCTATTTGAGTTTCCAACATCTTCTGATGATTACTGAGAGACTCAATTTTCCCATTCAGATATGTGTACATAGCGTCCATCTTCCCATTGAGGTTTAGTGTCATCTTCTGCTGTCCCTGAAGAATCTGTTCAAGAATGGATTACATTTTACTCTCAGAAGTTCTGGGTGGTGTGGGTGGGCATTGATACCTTTGATCTTGAGATCCAATTCCATCAATGTGGTTAACAAATTCCACTCCATCCTTTTCAGCAAAACGAATAGCCTTATGCTGCTTGTCCATCAACAAATTGTGCATTGAATCTAACTTAGCATTCACCTCAGCAATCTGACTGCAATCCAAGTTACCAGCCTTCTTCTTGCGCTCTATGTCTACGTTCTTGGTACTATTGCTAAAAACCAAATTCTAAATAAGCACATAGGCATCGTCGGGATATCTGGTGTTGAAATTCTCATTACTTGGAGCATCTAAGGACATCTGATACCTCCAATCGACTCCTCTGTAGAAAATACCCAGCAGCTGAACCTGAGTGAAACCTCGGATCGTGCATCATCATAGAAGTTGTTCAGGAAAGCAGTCTTAGTCTCTTCCCAAGTAGTCAGTGATCCAGGAGGTAACTGCTTCAGCCAGTAAGTTGCATCTCCACCAAGAGAGTATGGGAAGAGCTTGCAGAAGAGGTAATCATAGGATACTCCATGGCACTTGATGCTTGTAACCAAATCCTCAAACCTCTCAATGTGATCCATGGGATGTTCATTGGAAAGACCATAAAAAGGATGCTGACTCACAAGAGTGAAGTATGCAGGTTTCAGCTGAAAGTCATTCCTCTGAAAAGCAGGAGGGCGAATCGCTGATCGATTGGCGTAAAACTGATCATGCCTGTTGTACTCACCAATCGTCCTACCGCGATTAATCACAGCGTTCCCTGCACTCACAGCAACTGCAGGAACAATGATATTTCCAGCTTCATCAAGTCGCTGCCCTCTCTCATTGCACAATTGACCCACTTGGTCTCTCAAAGCTCCAGCAGCATCGTGAATCAAAATCACTGGATTTTTCATCTCTGCTGGCTTCTTTGCTGTCCTATTTGCACGTTCCAAATTTGCTAGCTTCTCGTTTGACAGATCAAGTAGCGGAGTGTTCTTGTTCCTTCAGGTTTCAGGAAGAGGCATGCACCTGAAACACAAATGTCAAGAACGTAAGTAACTGAAATTCACGACGGGTATCGACCGATACCACTAGGGTGTCGATCGATACTCAACAATTTAGACGAAATTCTAAGCTAAAATCTAATGGCGAAATTGAGTCCCCGGCAACGGCGCCAAATTTGATATGCTCAAATTAATACCCTAAAAGTACTAAGCAGTAGTTGTAGTATATGTAGGGGTCGAACACAAGGACTTACATAAATCACACAATATATTAAATAGATTCAAATTAAGTTAAACCAAAAGATGTAATTGAAAGCAATGCGTAAATTAAACAAGTTGTAATTCAATTGGGATAAATATAGGCTGAGGGTATTTCTTAGGAAATCAATGAATGCAGATAAACTAACTAACATGATTTAGATTTAGCGCGGTTCTTGAACTCAAATCACTAAAGTATAGCTAACCAACTCTCGTTGCGAACACTATCTAAGTTTAAATCCTAGAATTCCAAATCTCTTTACGAATCCTAAAGTCTAAACCATCTTTTAGATCAAGTTTGATTCGTTCACAAAATAATTAAACCAAATCTCTTTGCGAATAGTTATTTTGCTCACGTTAAGTTATATCAGGTAATTAATCGCACTCTCGTGCCAAATCAATTATCCTAAGATCTAAGTTCCAGATTCGTCAACCTATAATTAGCTTTGAACACAACCTAAGGCGAAGAACTAATTCAGATGGTGAATCCTAATCAACTAATCAATCTAGCATTCATAGAAAACCCTTATGAGAACCCTGAACCTAAAGTGGATCTACTCAGACATGGATAATGAAAACAACATGATTGAATAGATCATCAAAGAAAACAATAGAAAACATGAGTTCAGAGTTGTCTCTCCAAAAACCAAAGTAGAATCAAGAGTAATGAAAGCGTAGCCACAAAATTGGCTGAAAAACCTAATTATAATGCTAAAACACGTTCTGGGGCTTTTTGTAATTATTAAAGTCTTCTGGACCAAATTGCAATTCTTTATTTAAGTCGCGACTCGTGTCTGGTGCAGTGGTTATCGACCGATACCAATGGGGTATCGATCGACACAGAGACTTCAAATCGGGTACTCAGCTACACGAACATCTGCTTCTCTTCAAATTGCTCCAGAAAGCTCCAATATCTCCAATTATGCTCCAAACGTGCTAAAACCTGTAAAAGACTCTAAACCACTACAAAATAGTAGAAAGACTCTATAAAACGGACTTATATCATGGCTTACAAAGGGTAAAAACCATGATATATTAGATAACACACAAACCTTCCCCCAAACTTAAATTACACAGTCCCTTGTATAATAGAAGCTTAAGGAAGAGTTAAACAATGCATGAAAGAAGGGAAGAAGATATAATTCTAAATGTTATGTACTAAGTTTGGAGTGTTACTTAGGAAAAGGATGAAGGGGACTAGAGGGATCAAGGGACGCCATATTCCATCACCTCATCCTAACCACTTTAGTCCATAAGTCCATGCCCATATGGCCATCGAAAACCTACTCGCACTAAGAAAACCCATCAAAAGGAACTAACAACGAAAGAAAAGCATAAAAGGAAATATGTACACGGATAAGCTTGGGGTGTCTCCCAAGAGCACTTTGGGGTAAGCTCGAGTTTGAGAACTTTACCCATTAAGCCTTGAAGACCGGCTTGATTTGGCACCCTAACCTCCGGTGTGAGGGTTGCTATGGCCTTGGTAAAAGGCTTGGGGAGCCCTCTACATTTGACCTTGTACTCAATCATCTGTTCTTCATGTTTCCATGGGATGAGAGTCACGATCGAAGGTTGGTCTAGCGAGGGTCCAATCCCCTTGAGCATGCTCGGTTTCCTCTCCTCGTACCTAGGCCTTGTCCTCCTCTTAGCAACCTTGCCACTTTTAACCTCATTCTCCATCTTGGTGTGAAAGAGGGATCTCAAGCAATATCCATCTAAAGCAAGTGCTTCTTCAACCCTTCCAATACTCACCGTCTCACATACGCCCACATACTCAACTTTATGGGCTTTGGCTTCATTGTCCCCACAAATAATACCCCACAAATAGCGGTGGAAGAAGGCATCATTGTGTAGAACTTCTTGTCATCCACGTTCTTAAGAACAACCCTCTTGTTTATGAAATCCAAGCTTGCACCGGTTGTGTTGAGGAATGGAGTCTAGAGGAGTAGAGGAAGCTTTATGTTTGGTGCCATCTCCATCAAAACGAAGTCCGTTGGTACAAGACACTTTACAATCTTTAGGGCAAAGTCTTCAATCATGCCAAGAGGTTTCTTCGTGGAAGAGTCTCCAAATGTGATGGTGGAGGGGTAATCGTTCAAATTATCTATCCTAAGACTTTTGGCCATCTCCAAAGTCATGACATTCACGGTTGAGCCCGAGTCACACAAAGCACATCAACTTCCATGAGGCCAAGTGTGCAAGTTATTGAGAATTTCCCGGGGTTTCCAAGCTTTGGGAGAGTCTTAGGCTCGATCCTTGTTGTGCTTGGAGGCACTTTCTCTTGTGCCTTGTTGAGAAAACGACCAGGAAATGGAAGTGGAGGCTCATATGTAGGAGGTAAAGTGCGAATGGGCTCTCTTTTTGACCCAACAAGTATCTCTACGTTTTTCACTCTAGCCATGTCCTTGATGGACTCCACAACCTTGTTTTTCTTCTCTTCAAACAACACCATATCATTCTCATGCCCAAGGGTCACCTCCCCACCTTGTTGCTCAATGTCCTCATTGAGGCTAGAGACTAACCCGAGGAACTCCTCAATAATGTGATCTTGCTCTTTAAGAGTGGAAAATGTGTTGCAAGTCTCTTTAGAGGTTAGTATGGCCTTCCCATTTGAAGATCCTTGAGGATGATTTGAGGAAGAGGCGGCACTCCTTTGCTCCATTAGTTGCACCTTTCAGCTCAATGCCTCAAACTTGCTATTAAGATCATTGTAAGAGCAAATGACCTTTTTAGTGGTGTCTGTTTGGCCCTTGATTAGTTGTTGGAACATGGAGGCCAAGTCAAGCTCTTGCGGTTTAGACGTAGGTGCTTGACCTTGGGGCACAAACCCTTGTTGTTGACCTTGAAAGCTGGGTGGGGCTTTTGGTTGGAATCCACTTTGGTTTCCTTGGAATTGGTTCCTTGGGACATACCCTTGTTGGTTGGAGTTAGAAGGTTGACCTTGAGATTGGAATTGTTGTTGTGGAACTCCTTGAGCTTGAGTAGATTGTTGAGGGTAGAGTTGGTCTTGTGGATTCCTATAGGTTTGGTTGAACCCTTGTCTTTGGAAGTTACCTTGGTTCCCCACGTAGTTAACTTCATCTTGTGTTTCCACGGCTTCCTCTTGATAACAAGCTTGATTGTTCTCGTAGTCACCAATGAAATGGACCGCCTTTTGAGACTTTTTCGAAACCACAAGAAGCTTATCTATCATGGCGGCTTGTTTATCCAACTTCTCATTCAAGGCTTTCATGTCCTTGGCTCTCTAGTTCTCATCAAAGTCACTCGTGGTCCTTGTGGCACGGTCATAATTGTCGCCATAGGTGCTATCACTTTGAGCCAAGTGTTCTACCAACTCCATTGCATCCTCCACGTCCTTAGCTAGGAAATTACCATTCGATGTCGTATCAAGTAGCATTCGAATCTTAGGTAAAGCGCCTCGGTAGAGAGTACTAAGAAGTGAGGCGTTGGAGAAGCCATGATGTGCGCATTGAGAAGTGTAGCCTCTAAATCTCTCCCAAGCCTCGTTGAAAGACTCAATAGACCGTTGTGTGAAGCTTGAAATCTCATTGCGATGTTTGGCGGTTCTAGCTGGTGAGAAGAAATTGGCTAGAAAGGCCCTTTTGCAATCATCCCATGAAGTAATAGAACCTTGAGGCAAGCTTTTCTCCCATTGGTGAGCCTTGTCACCCAAAGAGAACAAGAAGAGACGAAGCTTGAAACCATCTTCGGATACTCCATTGATCTTGGTGAGACCACATATCCGGTCAAATTGGTCAATGTGATCTAGAGGATCCTCCATTGACAATCCACAGAACTTGTTAGCTTGAACCATGTTGATTAGCCCAGGTTTCACCTCAAAGTTGTTGTTTTCAACCGGAGGTGGTTGAATCCCTTGACGGTTTTTGTGTGCATTTTCTGCATCACCTTCTCCTACGATATGCCTAGCTCTAGGCGGGTGGTTAGGACGGTGATGGTTTCCATTGCCACCACCTCCTTGATTGTTTCAGTTTCCATTCCTATTCCCACCGTTACTTTGGTGGGGAATGGGTTCATTGATGTTCCCAAGTGGAACATTCTCAAATTGCTTCATGTCGTTACCAACCTCTTCTTGAACTCTCGCACGGTTCCTTCTTTCTCTTGAACCCCTCTCAAGTTGATCAATATAGTCCCTTGGTTGTATGAGATTGGTATTGCCACGGGAACGGGTATGCATACACCTAGAGAGAGCAAAAGCAATGGGAAGTGAAGAAGATTAGTAACTTAGTAGAAAATAATACTTAAGCTCACTAAGAACCTAAATCTTAATGTTAAAACAAATCCCAATATGGCAACGGCGCCAAATTGATACAAGAATTTTTAGTCTCTAGGAGGTATCAATATCCCCTATACAATGTAGCATAAGAGGTTATCAATCCATAATTGGGATATATCCTAATCACTAAGACTGCAAGGTGCTTATAGTAAGTTAAGCTAAACAAGTGTGGTTTGTTGTTAAGTATCCAATTCAAAACAGAATAGCAAAGCAAGCAAGATGTAAATCAATAATCAAAAGCGGAGCTAGAGATGAGGTTATTGATGTAAGGTGAACCAAAGCCAATTAGTGGTGTTCATTCACTCAAAGAAGCTAATTCCTAGGCATAATATCCTTAATCTTGACTAATTCTCTTTCAAGCAACTAATCACTATGCTAATCACCTAATTTATTAACAAACTTTCAGTTGTGAATCATTAATTAGCATGCATTAAGAATACAAACAAGATCAACCAAAAATACACCCTAGACAACTATCATCATAGGCTAGGAGCATAAATCTTTTGTCTAGTTCATCAAGGCATTTATCAAACACTTGGTGTGCATGAAATGCCTTATGATCTAGATCCACTCTTTCAAGCTAGATCTAGCATTAGGGACACTAGACTAGAAGGAATATAAGATTATCTAACCCTAAACACCACTAATCAAACCTTAGACCACCCTAATATACCTCATCTCAAGATCCTTAAAAGACTACTCAAGACTCATCAAGAACAACCCCAAATCGATTTGAATAGAGGTTGAATCCATGGATGAATGTTGAATAATCAATAAGAAACGATGATAGATGGAAGAGATTCAATGATATAAACACCTAAATGCATAAACTTCAAAGATCTCTCTTACAAAATCTAAGTTCTCTCTCAAAGGGAAAGGGTTTTTTACTCACAAAAAGCTTGATATAATAAAATTAGGGTTTTATTATATTTATAATGAAAAGAGGAGAACCCGGTCAACCCGGAACAAACCGGGTTTTGACTCGGACATTTTTGGGTCGGAATCGATCCCGGTCGGGATGCATCCGGGACATGGAGCCGGGATGAAGAGTTTTAGCCGAGAAGTTGTGTGCCGGGCTGCTTCAGGCCGGGATGAGGGGCCGGGATATCCCCTGTTCGAGGAAAGATCTTGTGCCGGCTGAGGGATTTCTTTGTGCCGGCTGGCTCTTGACCGGGACGGTGCTGAGGGAGAAATCATCGAGGATTGTGTGCCAGGCTGCTTCAAGCCGGGACGAGGAGCCGGGATTCTCCCTGACCGAGGAAAAGTTCCATGCCGGCTTTGAGAGAAATCTTGTCCCGGGCCGGTGCATGCATCCGATGAAGAGAAAGCTCCTCGGCCCGGCAGAGACGTCTTCAGTAAATCCGCGATAACTCCTGAACCACATGTCCAAATGGCCTGAATCCAACTCCTGTAGACAAATGACTCACTCCTCTACAACTTCTATGAAGAGTTTCAAAGATGATTCATAGCGCAGGGCTTTCGTCGATCTACATCTTTCTGGCGTCTCGGATGGGCTTTGCATTCCTCTTATGCTCCATAACTCCAAACATCATCAATTATTTCCAAGACACCTAAAAATACCTCAAATGCATGCAAAACTCACTAAGACCTAATGCAAACACCTATTACTCTAATAAAGACCTAAATGCTATAAAAGCTATGCGAGACACATGCATGAGACACAAAACACCAAATAATATGCAGGCTAGAAGATGTAAAATATGGGTTTATCAATATCTCAAGGTGACGGCACAGAAGGGCAAGGATAACTTTGGGAAGGTTAGTAAGCTCGCAGTAAGGTATGTCAGATCATATCGTATCAAGGGACGGGTAGGCGAGGTATCGTATAGGCTGGAGTTGCCACCGGATATGAACCTACACCCAGTGTTCCATGTGTCTATGCTAAGGAAGAATGTACTGGATCCAGACATGGTGGAAACGGAGCATATTGAGGAATTGAGACCCAATCTAACATATCAGGAAATAACCCATCAAGGTAGGACTTAGACGTGAAAGGAAGCTCAAAAATCGAGTCATTCCACAAATTCAGGTGTTCTGGGGAGACAGAACCGAATGGTAGTGACTTGGGAAGATGAAGGGCGGTTCAGAAAAGAACACCCAAAGTTCTTCGAGGAAAGTGAAGTCATCGAACCAGGAGAGCCATCGCGACCTTAGGAGAATTCAGGGCGAATTCTAATAAGGGGGGGGGGGGGGGAGGATGTAATATCCCGTCAAAAAGTTAAAGACGAGACAAAGCCTGGGAAAGGGGGAAAATTAAAGTTGAGGAAATCACTGAGTGAAAAATTTTCCGGCAAGACCAGACCAATAGAAGATTTTTGGTTAAACGGAAGTGAATTTGGTCAAGTATGATCAAATTTATGGACTCGGCAAGGAGAAGTTAGCCGAGATGGAAAATTTTAGCGGGCTCCCGGCAAGGAAAGGTGATCAGATCGCCAGGGATAGATCACGCCGAAATCTCGAGATAAGCACGACACGTGAAAGGATCCACATGTCGCGTGGAGAATGAAAATTCGGCCGGAAGCTATTGTAGCTTTGTGGCCAAGTCTTGGAAACTAGGGGGCGGAAGAGTGTATGACATCGCCCCCAAGTGTTAGTCAAGTGGGCTGCAAGTTGTTGCATGGTCTGGACACATGTCAGCGCAAGATCTATGCCGCCCAAAGTAACCAATCAAAGCGAAGGACGAAACTTGGTCCCCAAGTGTTAGAAAAACTATAAATACCCCCTCACCCTTAGCTTATTCCTCACTTGCGAAACTTATAGAAAGTTTAAGAAAAGCAGAGTGAGAAAGTAAGAGTGAGAAAGAGAGATCTGATAGCATTTCCCGGCGAGAAGTGTGTGCGGCGAAGATAGGTGATCGGTTCGGGTTTAGGAGCTTTGAAACCGTAGGCTAAAGGACTAGAGCTTCAGGTTTCGGTGAGTTCCGGTATTTTGTTATGTGTTATTATACTTGCAGGGAGGTTGGGATGGACTAGAGAGAGTCCCGTTCCAAGGCAAGAAGGCGAGAACACATGACGAGTTTTGATTGATGTCATAAGTTCGGGAGAATCTAATGAATCGATCATGGAAGAACAAGGCTAGGCGTGCTAGCGAAAAGCGTGTAGCATGTCTAGGCCGTGTTGTGATCAGTTCATAAAGACCTTTTGAGGTTTTATAAAGGTCAATTGTTGATTGTTTATTTGTTGCATCTATGAAATATAAATTAGTAAGAATTTATATGTTCTTAGATGAGGTGTAGTCGGTTTACCAGATAAACTCGGGGCTATGAGGTAGCCATGAGTGGAACGGCGCCACGGAACGGGTAGTTGCTGGTTGGATGTGATGCTTCCGAAATGATCCTTTGCTGTGATTTGAGGAATGATCGTGAGAGGCCGGGGGAAAGATCCGATGCACTTAGAGGCCTCGCAACCACGGAAATGTTATTACATGCATCATGAGACATCTCTTGTAATATTGTTAGCTTCTCTTGTGAAACTCTGAGATAGAGTTTATTTGCATGCTTGCTTGTTTTGGTAACGTTGCTTGCATGGGGTTATTTTGGGAGGGTTTCTAACGTGTGGTTTAGATCCTCAGAGTTCACTGAGTATTAGTAGAATACTCATGATTCATTTGTTTTGCAGGTGACCAGTAGTTCGGGAGACGGGACGTTAGGCAGACCGGAGTAGTTTTGGCCTGGTTTTTGTAAAATACGGTTAGCAAATTATCTATGTAATGTAATTTTGGCTCTAGGCCGGCCGACTCGATAATATGTTTTGTAATGACTATGTTCAAACAATATGAATAATATGTACGTTTTATAAAAAAAAAATCAGTTTGTGACCATGGTATAAGTTCGTCCAAACTGAAACAACTCGAGACTAAGGTCGCCGATTATGTGACGCTCTGGGTTCAATCTATCCGTAGAACGAATTGGGGGTGTTACATGTATGAACATCGGGATTGGTTTCACGAAGGTGTTAAATTCGATCAATATGTCTCGGGAGAAGCTTTGTGTCTTTGGCTCCTTGGGTACTGAAATTGTAGGAAGTGTTGGTTTAAAGGCCGAGTAGGACTCACAATAAGATTTTGTGGTGTCAAAATAGTAGTAAGGTCGATATAAGGCATATCGATCTTCATCGATGGGCTCCTTTGAAGTGGTGTTGAGGAAGAGGATGTAGTTTCGTCATGAGCTTGGATCACCTTGTAAGGTGCATAAGAAACTAGTTCCAAGTTGCTTGAGGGCTCTGTCAACGTTTGAGAACTAATAGAGAAGACATCATGCTCGAAGATGCTTGTTCAGGACACGAGGGGTTCAAGGTGAGGTGAGCAGGGGCTGGCCGCGGGCAGAGGAGACCCGCCAGCGGTGGAAGGTAAGTAGGCCGCGGGTAGAGAGCATGCACCCTCGGAGAAAGGTGGTTTGGACGCGGGCAAAGGGCTCCCGACCTCGGTGAAAGGGCTTCGTGATGACTTGTTCGGATCGTCGTCTTCTTCGTCTCCATTGGTGTCTTCTGGTTCTAAAGGTTCATTTGTTTTCTCTTCTAGGTCAGGAGCATGAATATCAAGTGTGGTATCATGCTCCTCATGATTTTTAGAAAGTTTCTCCAAACAATTTTCGGTCGTCCTTTGAGTGTCGGATAGGTGACTCATCGTGTGTTGAGGCGAGACTCAATCTCTTGGAGTTCATCATCAATTCATTCTCTATACCAAGAGGAAAACTCGCTAATTTTCTTTATTTCTTTCTTCAAATCGCGAATCTCTATGGAGTTTTGAATGATGTCGTAGTTTTGCTTTGTTTGCTCCTCCTCCATGATTTTCGTCCTTTCTTTGATAGTAGGAGCGTCCTTTAGAGTTTGTTCCTCGAGGATTGTGACGTGGGAAATAAGATCATCAAAAAAATTGTTGAACTCGGTATAGATGTAGTATATCTTTTTGTTCATAGTTGCCTCGGTCACGACTTGACAGTCGAGGTATTGATTTAACATAACGTTGAGTCGCTCCAAACGCATGCTGATGTCCGAGTTGTAAACATGTTGGTTCGAGGTTTGGTGTTGATGATTGTAAGAGTTTTGTCAAAAATTGACAAATGGAGACGCAAAAGGCTCGTCTCGGAAACAAGGATGCTTTTGGCGTCCTCGATAGTGGTTAGTCGGTGCGTGCTTCCGATCCATGTAGAACGCGTCACAATTGGTGTGTGAATCGTGAGAGTAGTGATCATAAGATGGGTCGTAAAAACCCTGCTCGTAGTAGTGATCTCGCTCCAAAGGCGAGTTCATGTTACAAAGTCTGAAACGAAGAAAAACAAAAACGAAAATTAAAAAGAAAAAGTTTGTTTTAGAGTTAATTTACTAACTTCTAAGGTGTGACAGAACATTATCAATTGCCTACTCGACAACGGCGCCAAAAATTTGATGCGTGTCGGATTAGTATCCTAATGGTTTTAAATTTATAAACCTAAAAGTTTGCAAGTGCACCAATGTGCGTTGTAGGACTTAACGTATCGATCCACAGGGAGGGAATATTTTTCTGTGAGACCTTAGACAGAGAATTAGCAAGTATGAAAAACGGAAAATTGCTTGTAAATTGAGGTATGAAAATCGATGGCATAAACTTAAAAGGGAAAAACGATTTGTAAACTATAATAAAACGATGTTGGGTCGACAGGGATATCTGAGGAGATGTTTGATTCAAACACGGTACCTAAGCTCTTAGTAACATTGATTCTAGTAAACTCCATGAACTATAACATAATAAATGGCGTAGCCTACTTTCGTACATCCTACGCACCAATAAATTATATACTCGACCGGTAGCTTTCGTCTCCGACAGCCCAGAAAGTCATGATGTTCGAGCTGGTTCATAAACATTCATGACACTCTATAAGTATACTTTTGTATCTTGTAGCGCAACACACTCTTATAAATGAACAATTCGGATGGTTAGATTTAACACTTTTGGTGGTATTTATAACACCTAGGAATTAACCTCTAGTTCATGACGCTAGATTCATGCATTAACAACGATCTATAAGAAAAAGTTCTAGAAACCGGCTAGGGTTTACCTTGTGAAATCTTTATCGAACATAGGACTCCCCTTTCGATATTCCCCTTAACCCCAACGACTAAACTACTCAGACATAATTGAAAACGAAGTCATGATTAGATTAAAAGTAGGAGATTGATAAAGAAGCTTCTCGATTTTAAGAACGAAATCCAAAGAAAACCTCTTCACCAATCTCAAAAAGTAGAGAACAAAAAGTAAGAACAAAAATAATCTAAAAGTTTTGTAAAAGGAAGCACACGAAATAAGGTCTCTAAAATCACATATTTATAGGTCTTCAACTTGCTTTCGTCGGTCTTTAGGGTTTCTTCCTGACGGAATTTGAATGGGCTTGCAAATAGGCTTATGGACTATGACCGCGGGGAACTACACCTTGTCCGCGGGTGGAGAGCTTCTGCCCGCGGTGAACTGCGTCTTGGCCGCGGGTGGAGCTCCTCCGTGGGTTGCTGAATGGGACGTCTTGATCTTGATGTATCTTTTGATTGAACAGTTGGATCGTCCTCAAATCAGTTGGAATGGAAATGTAGCTGGTCCTTCTTGAATATCTCCAAAAATTGGCTGGATCAGACGGTGACAAAAACCTCTTTGGCAGTTGAACTTCTGACGGTTTGACTCTGAGCCAAAAATCTGGTTTTTTCTCCAATTTGCAATGCTTTTGCCTAAGTAACATGAAAAGAGTCTTGAAACTACAAATATATGAAAACCATAACAAACACATGTAAAAAAGAATGAAACACATATTAAATTGTTCTAAAATAAACTGAAACATGGGTAAAAATACGGTGTTATCAGGCACGTAAGCCGAGATTACATCGCATGCCATAAAACCGGAGTACAAACAGTCAAAACCAGAAACTTCTCGCTGGTCATTATCATTTTAACGTTAAAAGTTTTGTTTGAGGCAATTTCCTAAAGCTTACTTGGCAAAGTTTAAAAGTTGCAGGCTAAGTAAGACAAGTCAAAAATAATGTTTTCAAAGTCAATATGGATAAAGCCATATGGGCACTATGTTTAAAAACAAAGACAAAATCCGAAGAAAACAAATCACGGAGACCCTAAAACAGGGACAAAACAAAAGCTACTTAGGACGGTTCGGGTCGACAGTCTCCTCGACAGCGAGGCTCGCAATACCAAGACTGTTGGCATTGTAACCAGAGGGATCGGCAACGCCAAGGCTGGCTGCGGTGGATTCCAATGGCTCGACGTCAAGAAGAAAACTCACAGAGTCCGGGGAAACAGGAGAAAGCTTTAGCTTGCCTCTCAGCTTGGTAGCAATCCTCTCAAACTCCACATCAGCCCCCTACAGCTCGGCTTTCCCTTCAATCAGCCTCACCGCATCATCATCTAGAGTCACGGCTTCTTCTTTACGAAGAATGTCATGGAGCTGGAGGTTACGTCGAGCTCCTTTTCCTTAGCATCTTTCAGCCCCGTGATGCTCTTCTCCACTTTAACTAGCCAATCGTGAAATTTATGGGCCAGTTATCACCTCGCTTATCTCTTGGCTTACTTAACGCTAGCCTCGTGCAAAGGCACCTTTGATTCAAGTTGCCTCTTCAGGGATGCCACCTCGGTAGCTTTCCTCATCCTAAACTCCTCCAACCAAAGTAAGAAATTCGAGGCTGGTGACACACCGGTTATTAATCTCAGCGTGGGGTTTTACCCTTTATATCGAAGCCGCAAGTGCACAGCACATAAAGTAGTATTTAGGCATCGAATCCACAGGGACAGACGTTGTCGATTTCTAACGAGTTCTAACTTATATCTCGACGTAAAATATATTTTGGATTTTGTTACGGTCGTATCTATGGAATCTAAACTAATCTAAGAAGGGCAGTAGCTAACCAATTATTTTATCGAGGTTGTGAATCAATTAAACGAAGCATTAGACAATCGAAAATTTTATAGGGTTTATGGCCGATTTTTACAAGGAAATTTCTAAAATTTCTAAAGCGACTTTTGTCGACTTTGGGTTCTTGAACTTGGAACATGTTTGCTGCGTGTAATCTACTCCCGTAATCCTACACACCTAGTCACTTCAGTACTCGGACGGTAGCTTTCGTCTCCCCCCGCGCAAGAAGTGAATGATACTCTTAAAGGTCGTTTACGCCCACAATTCATCTTTAAGTATACTTTCGAAATCTTACGACGGATTTGCTCGTCTACCCAAGGTCAAGCTATTAGATACAACACTCTCGTGGCTCTAAAACACCTAATATAAGTTGCTAAGACGATTAGTCAAGCAACGCATTAACAAAAAGGATAGAACAAAGAACCCTAATCGGTATCCTAGACTAAAAACCTAATAAGAATCAAACCATAAATTCCCCTTCAAACCCTTTTTACCCAACAAGATAATTACTCAGCCATAGATGAGGTAAACATATTCAATAAATTCTTGAAAAACCAAGAACATTAATTGCTAGGGGCTTGCCTCTGCCAAAAAGCGTGGAAAGAATCTAATGTGTCTGTCTAAGAGGCATAAAATAAGTATTTATAGAGGTATTCTACGTTTAGGGTTTGATGAGAAATGACGGTTTTGGCCTCGGTGAAAAAACGAGTTGAATTGATCGCGACATGCCCTCGCCGCATGTGCAGGCTTTCCAGGAGTGGTGAAACCATGTTTGGCCGCGTGTGGAGACTCTCCAGGAGTGGCAGATTGGCAGTTAGCCGCGGCTCCAGCTCCTCCAGGCGCGGTAGGCTTCTCTTCGGGGCAGCTTCATCTACCTTCAGTGCTTCGTGTATATTTAAGGATCCGACCATTGGATTGCCTCCAATCTAATTGCATTTGAAAGCTGGTTGTCTCTACTTTGTTGTGTCCAAATTTGGGGATGATCAGACGGTGAAAAGGTCTACATTAGCTGCAAGACTTCTTGACGGTCCAAGTTTATCCAAAATGCACTATTTTATTATGAGTTACATGAAACGTCTTTCAAATCTCTAAAATATGAAAATCACTTGAAAACCTTTGAAAACGGAGTTAAAACACATGCAAAGAATATGAAAGTGATCCATAAAAATGATCAAAAACCGGTGTTATCAACTCTCCCAGACTTAGATATTTGTTTGTCCTCAAACAAAACAGAAACCTAAACTCGGAAAGAGGTTTTCGAAAATATAGGAACTAACAAAATTCTCAGTGACCGTCCTTCTAAACCATATCCAACGTAATGAATCAATCGGGCTTAGTTTAGAAAATTCTCACCAAAGTACTACAACGCTAATCCACGGTATTCCTCATGCGAAAGTCTAACCACATAGATCCTAACTTTCAGTCAACTAGCTCTTAACATTCATTAAAGATTTCATGATTCTTACCAAAAATATTAGACAAGACAATCGATGCTAGGCATTTAAGGGCAATTTAGAGGTGAGGCTAAAAGTGTTTTGGGTTACCGTATTTTCTTCGGAAAATGCTAGATATTATGCAAAACAGCAAGAGAGGATGGAGCTGTTGGTACCCACAGTTTTCAGTCACTCCTTGCTCGCATAAGTGTTGCTGCAAAACTCCTCATTCGTCAGAACTCTTCTCCCTTTGACATAACTTTGGGGGTTCCGTCTTAGTCGACTCATCTTTCTCTTTTCCTTTAGGGAGAATCGAGTTTTTCATCTTTTGTTCGTCCCTCGGGTTTGGAATTTCGTCCGGGACAGTAGGATTGAATCCACATTTAAGAAGATGGCTTGACGGTTGGCGTGATCAAGGATGGCGCCAACGGTAGCTAAGAAGAGTCGACCAAAAATCAACTGTCTATCCTTGTCTCATTCCATTTTGAGAACTTGAAAATCATTAGGAACGATCTTGTTTCCAATGAGTATTTGAAGATCATGGATCTCTCCTTCGAGTTTCTTTTGTGATGAGTCCCCAAAAATTACGCTCAGTGTAGATGGCATGAGATTCATTAAACCGAGTTTCTCGGCAAATGTCTTAGACATGATGTTGATGTTGGCTCCAGAATCACACAAACAATCTGCAAAATAAATTCACGATATCCAACAAGAAAAATAAAAACGTCCCGGATCATCGGCTTTTCTAAGCCTTTGAAGCAGGATTAGTTTCGGTACCTCGAATGGTAGTTTTTGGATCATCTTGGATTCGGTAACGACTCGTCCATAGAGTGGGACGAATTTTTGGAACTTCTCTAGGCTCCATGGTCACGTCCTCATCTTTCTCAAGGGTCACTCTCCCACCTTGTTCCTCAATGTCCTCATTGAGCTTCAAGAGAGTTTCTCTAGGGGGAAGTGAAACGGTTTGTGATCCATAAAGTATAAGCTCAATCTCCTTAGTGGCGGCTTCATGATCTTCAATGGGACGTGATACCTTTGATAAGATGGCATTGCAATACTCCAAGTTCTCTCTCAAAAGGGAAAGGGTTTTTGACTAACAAAAAACATGATCATAAAAATTAGGTTTAGATGGGCTTTTATATGAAAAGTGGGCGACAAGGTCAACATCGCCCAGTTGCATTGGTCTGTGGTCGTTGGTTGCCGGTCGATGCTAAGGCTTTTTCCCCCCTGATCTTCCATCGGCCCGTTGCATCGCCCGGTGGTCTCGATGTAAATGTCCTGGAGCTTGAACATCGCTCCGTTGCATCGCTCGGTGGTCTCGGTGTAAACGTCCTGGCTAGTACAAGTCTTTCGGCTTCTCGGCTAGGTAGAGGCGACTTCAGTAAAACCGCGGTAGCTCTCGAACCACACGTCCAAATCGCCTGATTCAACTTCCCCTGGACAGCTAACTCACCCCTCTACAATATTCATGAAGGTTGCCAACCCTGATTCAGATCGAATGGCTGTCGTCCATACACATTTTTCCGGCATCTCGGATGGACTTCGCACTTCTCTAAGGTCCAACTCTCCAAATATGTCCAACCGCCTCCGTTTACCTAGAAAATACTCCAAAACATGCAAGAACACACTACACCTAATGCAAAATGTCCTAATCTCTAATTGAGACCTAAATGCAAGACAAGACCATGATTATGCATGAGAATTACACAAAACTCTAAATGAAATGCATGCTAAGACATGCAAAATATGAGTATATCAATTTAGCATCACTTGTATATAAGCTTCTGTAGGACCAAAATTTCGCACAATAGACAGGATAAGATTTAATCACGATTGTATAAATAAACAGTAAGGAACAGTCGATTCATAAAATGATTAAGGCATAAATAAATCTGATAAGGCGAGATGAATCTCTTTCCTTAACTCAAAGAATCTCCCGTAGTGCGACGGGTTATAATAGATCCATGAGTCACAAGATACAACCAAAGGAATCTGTATCATCTACACTTGATATCAGATCTGTCGAACATTATAACTACGATACTCTCGAGTAACAACTTACTCTAAGCGGTAGGGAATTGACAGAATTTTTGTTAGAACTTTTAGGTTGTGTTTTTAGTGTTTCAGCTGATGATCTTTCCTGTGAAAATCGGCCAGTATATATAGGAGAGAGCCTAGGGTTTTTTCCCAGACAGAAACAGAATATTCCTTAGAATATTCTAGGAGGCTGCGATTTTTAAGTCGGCCCGTCGAGTATCGATCGATACCAAGGGGTATCGATCGATACATCTAAAAGTCCACGAGCCCAACAAGGCCCAATGTGCGATCGACGCACGTGTGGTCTTTTCTTCTCTCTTGTTGTTCATCATTTAAATTAATGACACAACTATTCCAAAATATATACACGAGAAAACATTTCTCGGTCAATGAAAATATTTCATTAGAATGAACTTAACTCATTTCTTTTCACACTAACACAATTTTAACAAGCCCTCGAGCTTTGATAAAAAATTAGTTCCAACAATCCCCCACATGAATAGAAATGACTCTAAACAATTGAAAAATTGTACATACTAGACTTTTACTAGACATACTCGACTAAACTCATCTAGACGTAAACAGACTTCCGAGAGTATACGAAATTGTAACTGCATCTGAGAGGTAGCGTTTTCCAGCTTTGAACCAATCATTTTTGATATTTGTCGAGTTTACTCGGCCAGGAGGTGAACATGATGTCTTGAACCACCCGGATTTTGATGTAAACTGAGACAACAGATATCGCACAGCAACATTTTCTCGTAGAACTTTGTTCTCTATTGGGTTCATTTTGGCCTTGAACATTCCTGGTTTTTTCGTGAGTGAACTTGGAGAATATAGCCTTCTATTTCATTCTCCTAGAAACGGCCAACATTTCACACCTCACTAGGTGATCTTTTATTAGCTTGTTTTCAGAAGTGTCATGTCACACTCCACTATCTACACAGCTATGCAATCATTAAAAGCCAACGCTTATCCTCACTATCCACAGGTAACACTGTTTTATCATCCTTGGAACTGGGCAGAGACATAGTCCCACAGTACTCAAATTCGAATTAGTTCAATTTTGTTTCCCTTTGAACCTAGATCTTGGGATCTCCAGTCACATAGGTGGGGTATCTGTCAAACGTCATCTTTTTCTATAGGCTTTAAACCCATTCCTTTTGATGATTTAACAAACTTGATCTCGAGGCTAACTTTTTGGGAATTAGATCCGCTAAGTTATCAGCCGTTTTGAGATTAGTTGTCTAAATGGTCTTATATCATTCTCGAGATTTCCATTTTATAACTTACTCAGTGCCCGAGAGATAGCTCACTAACTCTCACAGTGTACACATAATGCTGGCACTGATTTTTACCACATTGGGATATATTCGAGAGAGTTTCGAAGCCATTCTGCTTCCTCTGCAACTTTGTCTAAAACTATAAACTTTGACTCCTTGGTTAATTAGGCCAAAAGTGCTTGTTTGGAAAATTTTCAGGATACTGCTGCACTACCAAGAACAAATATTATCCACTTATAATATCTGTCAGGTTTACTAGGCCAAGAGGTGAACATAATGTCTTGAACCCCCCAGACTTTGATGTAAACCGAGACGACGTATAACGCTGGATAATTCAAAATTCTAGTTATGGCTTTCCACAGAGTATGACCTGGATTACTCTTGTAGCGACTGAATGCGCTAAATCGGATCTAGTACGATTCACCAAGTACGTTAGACTTCCGATAATTCCTGCATACATCACTTGTGATACAACTTTATCACAATTGGAGTTATTGCAATCTTGTTTGAGTAGTTCTCCAAACACTCTAGGATTTCGAGACAGGATTATCCACTAATCTTATGTCTATCCAACTTCCCACTAAACACATTCTTAGTTTGTTGGATTATGTCCTTCTTGCTTCCATGATGACCATGTCATCATATAAACATAACAAAACGTATCCATGTGGAGTAATTTTTATGTATATCACCTTAAGTGATTTGAAAGCTATTTGACATCACTTTGTTGTCAAACTTTCTAAGCTATTGCTTAGGAGCTAACTTAAGCTCATATAAGGACTTTGCAAGTCCACTTATTTTCTTTCCTTGTTCAGGAGTGACATAACCCTCGGGTTGTTTCATGTAAATCTCCTCTTCTAAATGGTCGTTTAGAAAGGCAGATTTTACATCCATTTGATGGATTACAAGATCTCATATTGATGTGATTCCAATCAGCATACGACTAATTTCAACTTTAGACTCTTCTGCTTCTTTACCGAAGTACCAGAATTGCTCGATCTAAGGTCCAATGCCCGTCAAGCATCGATCGATACCGAGGGGTATCGATCGATACGCATTAAAGCGTAAGAACCCAAGAACTCAATTGCTCGCCTCAATTCGTGAGGTACTAGAATTTATCCTTTACACGGAAACTCATGTTCAAAGGAAGACACATTCCTAGGTTACCGTGAATACTTGGATGTCTAGTATATTTAATTTATACACCAGAAAGCAATCAGCACTACATTGTGTGCATATGCAATGAAGATACAATCCACCGTTTTTGGTCCGGTTGTCACCTTCTTAGGTGGTTGCTAGGCACCCCCACACTTTCATGTATTTGTATAAAAACACATTACTTTTCCAAAGTTCACATGAAACATTTCCAGTGACTTTGTGTGGTATTTAGTTCAGGATATAACTTGTAGTAAGCAATGCTTCTCCCCACATTTCTGGACTAACCCAGATTCCTGCAACATTGCTTTCATCATTTCCTTGAGAGTTCTGTTCTTTCTTTCAGCAACTCCACTGGAGTCAAGTGAGTAGGGATCAATCGTTTGATGGATACTACCATGTTCATGTCCTATATCACTTCAAACTATGTTGATAGTTCTTTCGAGTTAGTTTTCAACCTCGAGTTTAAACTCCTTGAGTTTTCCAAGGTCTTGTATTTGCTTCTTAGCAAATAGACATAACTATATTTCGTACAATCCTCAACGAAAGTCACGAAATATTTTTCACCACCTTTTGTATGAGTCAATCCAAGATGTTCGCTCGATTGTGGTGTTTTAGTGAGTTTGGTTTGAACGCAAACGTCACACTCATCTTTTCTTATTTTGTATCTCTGGATCTCATTCAATCTACGCATAGATTCGAATATAATGTGACTGAAACATTCAGATCAAATACTTAGAGATTATGTACCATAAACAAATGATTCTTTCTCATTGATATCAACAACATTGGTTACATTAATTTTAAGTCCGACTGTATAGACAACATTCTTTGTCAATACACGCTAATCAGCCTTGTCATTGACGATGAATTCGTGCCTAATTAGCATTGTGCCCTAAATAAGATTTTTATGCATCTCTAGCACATGCTTTACATTAGTGAGAGTGAGCTTCTTTGAGCAGTCAACTTCAGCACTATGATTAAATTCTTGTCATTATTTATGGTAGGAGGGAAACATTCCCATATCAACGCATATATGAGCTATTACATTGGTATAATACCACCACTCATTTGGGTTATGCTCAACCATATTGACTCCGAGGATGACTTTACACATGTCTATCTCGACTAAATTTGCTTCAGCCATTCCATTGTCTTTTACACCACCCGATCTAACAATGATCACATCGGTGTTGTTAGTCATTTTGAAATTTGATTTTGTTCAAGAGAATCAAACCAAATTAATATACTAACCAATACCCAACTCTCAAGTTTAAGTGTAAAATTAAATTAAATTTCTAGAATTTAATAAACTTAATACAATATTGAATTGTATTAGTATTCTTGAACTCATATCAAGAATCGCAAGAGGCCTGCTCACTTAGCCCAATGATTTAATTATTCGATTAAATCAGCCTCCAATACTTAATTGAACATCAATTAATTATTCCAAAATAGCAAATTTTTGGAAACATAGTACTAAGCTATTTGCAACATACTGCAACTTAACACGTCTTTAAAATAAAGAATGTTTAACGATTTCAACGTTGCATCAATTTAATTATTAAATAATTAAACATTAAGAGTATTCGATGAGAATCTGAAACTCTTTCTTTTTTATTTTGAAACCGCAGTTTTAAAACCGATTATAACGGATTATGAAATCGTTTTAGAATCGCTATCATGCGTTCTAATCTGAACCTCCGGAGAGCGTTCGCTGATTTGTTTCGTGGATCGCGTTTGATAACTTTTTTAGCCGGTTCTACGAGAAACGCTATGACAAGTTCGTAAACGCTAAACGACGCAGGATTAATACCACAAAGTTGTCACTTGTCGAACCGTTTATAAACGTTCGCGAACTCATTTAATAATGAGACGATTATTATCTGTGACTAATAAACCATCACCCTTTTATTGATGATATTTATCGATACGGAATTAAATTTTAATTTAAGATCCGCTTATCGAAACAACTAGAACCGCATGTGCGCGTTCTAAAGTTTTGAACCGCAAACGTGCGTTCAAGTTCGAACCTCCTCAGAGTGTTCGTCAAACGGTTTCTCGAAACACGTTTGATTAGCCTTTCTTCAAACCGTTCTAAACGAGTTTGATGTTAAGGGTTCGCAAACCCTAACACGGGAAGCGTTTTAAAACGTTCCATTCGCTTGTACCCAAGCTTTACATTTGTACCGATATATAGTTAAGAATCGTAATTCTAATCCTGATATCGAACCAAACAGTATTGGTGTCGATCGATACTCCTTGGTATCGATCGATATACACAGTATCGATCGATACACAACACATGTCGATCGATGCTTTAGCATAGTCTCAATCGATGCGACTGTAGGTGTCGATCGATGCACACACGGTGTCGATCGATGACCTACCAGTGTCGATCGATGCTCTACCAATGTCGATCGATACAGAGTGTCGATCGATGCTTAATCACTCAGTGTCGATCGATACATAACTGGTGTCGATCGATACTCATTGGTATCGATCGATGCATCACTGTTGTCGATCGATGCTCGATGCACATACTGTGTCAATCGATGCATCACTAGTGTTGATCGATGCTCGATGCACATATTATGTCAGTCGATGCATCACTAGTGTTGATCAATGCACACCCAGTGATCGATGCTCGATGCACAAATCATGACCGTGCGATTTGAGTGTGATTGACGGCTACATCTTTCACAGGATCGATCGATTTAGACCCAACTTGGTCGATGCATAGTATCAATCGATGCACCTCAGTGTCGATCGATACAAACTTTTGCATAGTATCGATCGATACACCTCAGTGTCGATCGATACAATTTTTTGCATAGTATCGATCGATACACCTCGGTGTCGATCGATACAACTCGATGCAAAGTATCGATAGATGCACCTTAGTGTCATCCGATACAACTGTTTGCATAGTATTGATCGATGCACCTCAGTGTCGACCGATACAACTTTTGTCTAGTATCGATCGATACCATAGGGTGTCGATCGATACTCACAAGGCTTCGATCGCAATCGAACCTATCAAGAACCACAAGGTGCGTTCGTTGATTACACCGTTCATTAATCGCAATTAAAGACGGTTTTAGAAGATGTGTAAAGTAGTACTGCTTCTACTACACGTTTCAAGTTGCTAAACAGGTTTTTGATAACGTTTGAGTATCACTAGCAGATGAACATCTTCTTAAAAATAGAGAGAGATATTGCCTCTACTATACGTTTCAAGTTGCTCACAAGCTTTTTGATAACGTTTGAGTGTCATCAGCAGTAGAAGAATAGTTTTTAAAAACCGTTTGAAAACGTTTATTTACTCGTGATTAAAGATCCGATTGAAGTAATAAAACAAAATCGGATCTTCTTTGAGTTAAGATTGTAGGACCAAAATTTCGCACAATAGACAGGATAAGATTTAATCACGATTGTATAAATAAATAGTAAGGAACAGACGATTCATAAAACGATTAAAGCATAAATAAATATGAGGAGGCGAGATGAATCTCTTTCCTTAACTCAAAGAATCTCTCGTAGTGCGACGGGTTATAATAGATCCATGAGTCCCATGATACAACCAAAGGAATCTGTATCATCTACACTAGATATCAGATCTGTCGAACATTATAACTACGATACTCTCGAATAACAACTTACTCTAAGCGGTAGGGAATTGACATAACTTCTGTTAAAACTTTTAGGTTGTGTTTTTAGTGTTTCAGCTGATGATCTTTCCTGTGAAAATCGGTCAGTATATATAGGAGAGAGGCTAGGGTTTTTCCCAGACAGAAACATAATATTCCTCAGAATATTCTAGGAGGCTGCGATTTTTAAGTCGGCCCATCGAGTATCGATCGATACCTCTAAAAGTCCACGAGCCCAACAAGGCCCAATGTGCTATCGACGCACGTGTAGTCTTTTTCTTCTCTCTTGTTGTTCATCATTTAAATTAATGACACAATTATTCCAAAATATATACACGAGAAAACATTTCTCGGTCAATAAAAATATTTCATTAGAATGAGCTTAACTCATTTCTTTTCACACTAACACAATTTTATCAAGCCTTCAAGCTTTGACAATAAATTAGTTCTAACATTTACATGTTCTACACATTGTACGATCCATACTGTTAATAACAGAAATCAAATCCATTTTGGATCTTCTTCTTCGTGAAGCTTTCTCTCCACTAAAAATAGAATTGATTGAATTAGTTGGATCAGAAAAAAATATCACTAGTTTTGTCTCGAAACCATAGTTCTTACAGCTTCTCCCGGATTCCATTGACCACGCCAGTGGTACTCTCCTGCAATCATAAGAAATCCCAAAACTTTAATCATTTAAGGACAAAGAAAGAAGAGAAACCATTACTGGATTCCAGGAACTAAGAAACACAAATCCTTAAAGCTTAAAAGAAGGTGAAAAAAGCACCTAAATTGGATTGGTGACTTTGGAAGCTTCTGCCTTGCTGCTCGATGATCTATCTTCTTGTTGGGTGTTCTGCGGTTCTTCAAGCAGCTTCTTCCTCCCAAAATTGGCATCATAAAACTTTTTAAATTCCAAATAAATACATAGATTTCTTGAACAAATCGATCCATTCTCCAAGCTCATTGCTTTGATTTTAGAGATCGTTTTTCACTAGGACATTTAATCTAAAATTAAACTCGAGAGAGTCAGATTTACCAGAAAGCTCCAGCGAGTGAGAGAGGGCTCATCGCTCGCCAAAGATGATGGATCTCCAAGGGGAGATGAAGTAAAGAGAGGAGAGAAGAAAACAAGAAAAATCACACACTCTCTCTCTCTTCTTATCTCGATGGTTGGCAAAATCACATGTTTATTTTGTTTCAGATTTCGAGTGAAAGAGAGAGAAAGGGAAAAAGGAAGAGAGAAAGGGAAAACAAGAGGGAGGCGGATATTTTAGGGCTCTGGTTTTTTTTTTTTTATCAAAAGGGTTAAGTGTTTAGGTTAACTTTTGAGTACTAAAAAGTTTTCTAAAACCAAAATTTTACTTCGAGGCTGGAACTTAATTAAAAACCCGCTCAAAATAAAATAAAAAATTCACAATCATTTTCAAATTATCCGCGCGTCTGAAAACAGAAAATATATAAAATTTACAAGATATATTACCTATAATATTCAACATATGAATATATGATTAAGAATGTTGATACTTGATTTTTACAAAATAATCCATATAATAACATATTTGCAACAAACCCAAGATATTCGTTACAAAATTGTTGTTATGTTTGTCAATTTGCAACGCTTTTGCAGCAAATCTAGCAATTCTGTTGTCATTCCTTTGCAAAGTCTAAAACCACACATGTCTTAATTGTGAAACCACAAATTTCTAAGCTATATGTTAACAACAATTATTTTAGTTGTTATTCTTATTTTCCTTCATATTTAATGTTTTTTTTTTGCTTATATTTGATTAGAAAATCTATGGTATGTCAAAAATATGGTTTAAGATCATAAGTTTGAGTAACTATGTATTCATCTTAACTTAAGATGACTGTTGCACTTACATATTTTTGACTTGAAAAATGATTGTTGTGATATTTTATTTCACTGAATGAATTAAATATATATTGTAGAATATAGCTTGCATTCGAAATTTCACAACTTGGGTAGTAGTTAAATGAGTAATAGGATTGATACATGATTTTTTAAGAATGAGACATTTAACAACGGAATTGAAAGGAAACTCAAGAAATCTGTTGCAAAATCAAGAAATTCGTTGCAAAATCAAGAAATCCGATGCTAAACCCATGCTATTCCGTTGCAAGAAATGAAACCACATATTTGTTAAGTGTGAAACCACAATTGGATAACTATATGTTGACAACGATTCATTTACTTGTTATTATTATTTTCCATCAGGTTTAATATTTTCTTTGCTCATATTCGATTACAAAATTTATGGTATGTGAAAAATATGCCTTAAAATTATATAAGTGAGTAAATGTGTATTCATGTTTACTCTTTCTTAAGATGAATGTTGGACTCTTGGATATTTTAGCCATGAATGATGATTGTTGTGGGTTTTTCTTTCACTGAATATATTAAATTTACACTGTGCAGTATACCATGCACAACTTGATTAATAGTTATACGACTACGTGGATTGTAACTTGGGTTTTTTTTGTAATGAACAATTTAGCAACGGAATTGCAAGGAAGCTCAAGAAATCCGTTGCAAAATCAAGAATTTCGTTGCGAATTCAAGAAATCCGTTGCAAATTCAAGAAATTTGTTGCAAAATCAAGAAATCCGTTGCTAATACCATGCTATTCCATTGCAAGAAGTGAAACCACATATTTGTTAAGTGTGAAACCACAATTGGATAACTATATGTTGACAACGATTCATTTACTTGTTATTGTTGTTTTCCATCATGTTTAATGTTTTCTTTGCTCATATTCGATTACAAAATTTATGGTATGTGAAAAATATGCCTTAAAATCATATAAGTGAGTAAATGTGTATTCATATTTACTCTTTCTTAAGATGAATGTTGGACTCTTGGATATTTTAGCCATGAATGATGATTGTTGTGGTTTTTTCTTTCACTGAATGTATTAAATCTACACTGTGCATTATTGATATGCTCAAATTAATACCCTAACAGTACTAAAGCAGTAGTTGTAATATAGTTAGGGGTCGAACCATAAAGACTCACGGAGATCACTCAATAAATTGTATATTGTCAAATCAAGCTAAGCAAATAGGATGAAATTGAAAGCAGTGCAGAAATTAAAAGAGTTGTAATTCAATTGGAGGAATATAGGCTCAGGGTACTTCTTAGGAAATCAATGAATGCAGATAAACTAACTAACATGATTCAGATTTAGCGCATTTCTTGAACTCAAATCACTAAGGTATAATTAACCAACTGTCGTTGCGAGAATTATCTAAATCTAAATCCTAGGAATTCCAAATCTCTTTGCGAATCTTAAAGTCTAAATCAGCTTTAAAGTTCATGTTTGATATGTTCACAAATCAATTAACCCAAATCTCTTTGCGAATAATCAATTTGCTCACCTAAGGTTCTATCAGGCAATTAATCGCACTTTCGTACCTAATCAATTATCCTAAGATCTAAGTTCTAGATTCGTCAACCTAGAATTAGCTTTGAAAACAACCTAAGGTGAAGAACTAATTCAGATGGTGAATCCTAATAAATTAACCAACCTATCATTCAGAGAAAACCCTTATGAGAACCCTGAACCTAAAGCGGATCTACTCAGACATGGAGAATGAAACAATCAACATAACTAAATAAATCATCAAATAAATAATCAGAAAGAGTAAAACAAGGGTTCGAAATCTTGTCTCGGATCAACAAAATCAGTAGGAACCAGGCAATCTCCTATTGTGATCATCAAATCAGCGATTGCCCCATATGGAAGAGAGGTGGAATCATTCGCGAACGTGATAGATGTCTTTGGAGGTTGAATATCAGCTCCCAATCTCTCTGCAATTGCCCTGGACATGACATTGACGCAGGCTCCTGAGTCAACGAGAAACTCTTCGAATTCAACTCTAGAGATAGAGCATGGAACTGAGAAGATCCCTGGGTCTTCCCTCTTAGTCAACTGTCTCAGTGGAGGTATACCTCTGGCCTTAATGAAGAGTGTCTTGATCTCTTCCTTAGTTTCTCTGCAATCTTTGAAGTGACTTAGCATAGGCCAGCCCTCTAGAGCTTCTTCAAAAGTGAACGAGTGGGGAATCCTTCGTACCCTCTTCTCAAAGCCACACAGCTGCTTTGGAGTGATAGGATCTCTGAGGTGTTTAGGAATAGGATTCAGCTTCTTGGGCTTGCGAACTCTTTCTGCAATCAATTCAGGTGTTTTCACAGTTTCTGGCTCGTTCTGCGAGGGGTATCGATCGACACCAGGCTGGGTATCGATTGATACTACTGCAGTTGAGTCGTCCCTGGCACATACATCAGCATCAGAAGGAAGCTCCACATTCTGCTTATCCAGCAAAGCCTTTCATCTAGCATCCTCCCATTCCTTCCTTGTCATAATACGAGGCATAGGATAAGGTATCTTGGGTGTATACACACTCTCCTCGAAAATCTCAGGCTTCTTCTCAACCTGCGTCTCAGCATCGATCGATAATTTAGGGGTATCGATCGATACTGGTGTTTTTGGATCCACACGGGTAGATGTCTGGATTGGTGTCGATCGACACTGGCTGGTATAGATCGATACCTGAGGATTTTCAGAATCCCAATCGAAATTTTCTGCACTTGAGCTGATTGCATTGACGTGTGCTCTTGGATTCTCAGTCTTCCCTGGAAGAAAGCCTTCCTGTCTCTTTACGGCTGCTGCTGTCTGAGCAACCTGAGTTTCCAACTTCCTCTGGCTAAGATTGATGACTTCGATTTTTCCATTCAGATCGATGTACAGAGAGTCAAACTTCCCATTGAAATCCCCCTGCAACTTCTCTTATCCCCGAAGAAGCTGTTCCATCATGAGTTCCATCTTATTCTCAGTGGATTTTAGAGAGATGGGCTGGTACGAGGAGTTTCCGTAATTGCAAGTGTTGTTGTTGTTGAAGTTTCGGTTGTTGTTGTACCCAAATTGCTGACCCTGAAATCCAGAACCACCAACGTAGTTAACATCCTCCAGTTCATCTCCACCGATATTATCGACTCCATCAGTAAAGTGTACAGTCTTCTTAGACTTTCAGATCAGAAAATTCAGCTTTGCCTGAACATCAGCAATCTGCGATCCATCAAGTCCTCCAGCTTGCTTATTCCGCTCGAAATCAGCATTCTTGGTGCTATTGCTAGACGCCAAGTTCTCAATCAGCACGACTGCATCATCTGGATACCTGGTGTTGAAGTTCCCATTACTCGCAGTATCAAAAGCCATCTGGTACCTCCAATCTATCCCTCTGTAGAAGGTACCCAGCAGCTGAACCTGATTGAACCCATGGTGCGGACAATCTCTCTGATATGATTTGAAGCGAATCCAAGCAGCCTTGAGTCCCTCTGTTGGACCTTGAGAAAACTGAGAAATTTTGTTTCTGAGCTCTTCGGATCTCGCGTCATCATAGATATTGCACAAGAATGCATTCTTCGTCTCATCCCATGTAGTTAGCGAACCAGGAGCCAACTGTTTCAGCCAATAAGCAGCATCTCCACCAAGAGAGTATGGGAAAAGTTTGCAGAAAAGATACTCATTTGGCACTCCATTGTACATCATACCAGTGACCAAATCCTCGAACCTCTCGATATGATCCATAGGGTGTTCATGAGGTAGGCCATGGAAATGGTTATGGCTTACAAGAGCGTAGTACGCATGCTTCAGCTCGAAGTCATTCCTCTGAAAAGTTGGGATGCGAATCGCATATCGATTTGCAAATAACTGATCAAGTATGTTGTGCTCGCCAAGTGTCCTACCTCGATCACCGGCAGCATTCCCAACGTTGGCGCGCCCAGCTGGCGCGACAATCTCAATAACCGCAGCAGGAGGGACAACGATGTTTCCAGCTTCATCAAGTCGCTGCCCTCCCTCATTGCACACATGACCCTCTTGGTCTCTCAAGACTCCAGCTTCATCAGCTCTTAATACCACTGGGTTGTTCATCCCTGATGTTTGCTTTGTCTTTATGTTTGTGCGTTCCACAAGCGCTAGCTGTTCCAGTGACAGTTCAACTAGCTGAGTGCTCTTGTTGCTTCTAGTGTCACGAACATGCATACACCTGAAAACAAAACACTAGACAAGGCACGTAAGTAACCAAAAAAATACGTTGAGTATCGATCGATACCGGATGCTGTCGATCGATATCAAAAAAGAAATCGCCTAAGTATCGACCGATACTAGGTAGTATCGATCGATACCGACGAACTTAGTCGAGCCTCGACAGCTAAAATCTAAAGGCGAAATTGAGTCCCCGGCAACGGCGCCAAATTTTATATGCTCAAATTAATACCCTAACAGTACTAAAGCAGTAGTTGTAATATAGTTAGGGGTCGAACCACAACGACTCACAGAGATCACTCAATAGATTGTATAGTGTCAAATCAAGCTAAGCAAATAGGATGAAATTGAAAGTAGTGCAGAAATTCAAAGAGTTGTAACTCAATTGGAGGAATAAAGGCTCAGGGTATTTCTCAGGAAATCAATGAATGCAGATAAACTAACTAACATGATTCAGATTTAGCGCAGTTCTTGAACTCAAATCACTAAGGTATAATTAACCTACTGTCGTTGCGAGAATTATTTAAATCTAAATCATAGGAATTCCAAATCTCTTTGCGAATCATTAAGCCAAAATCAGCTTTAAAGTTTAGGTTTGATATGTTCACAAATCAATTAAACCAAATCTTTTTGTATATAATCAATTTGCTCACCTAAGGTTCTATCATGCAATTAATCGAACTGTCGTGCCTAATCAATTATCCTAAGGTCTAAGCTCTAGATTCGTCAACCTAGAATTAGCTTTGAGAACAACCTAAAGTGAAGAACTAATTCAGATGGTGAATCCTAATAAATTAACCAACCTAGATTCAGAGAAAACCCTTATGAGAACCCTGAACCTAAAGAGGATCTACTCAGACATGGAGAATGAAACAATCAACATAACTGAATAAATCATCAAATAAATAATCAGAAAGAGTAAAACAAGGGTTCAAAATCTTCTCTTAGATCAATAGAGTTTCAGACTTGTCTCCCTCTAAATCACTTTCAAAAACCAAAGTAAAATAAAGCATAGCCTACAAAGTGGCTGTAAAATCCCTATAAATAACCTAAATCACGTTTTGGGGCTTCTTGTAAATAATAAAGTCTTCTGGGCAAGTTCTGCAATTCTTCCAACTTCATTAAAGTCGCGGCTTGTGATCTGCTCCGATGGGTGTCGATCGATACCAGGGGGTATCGATCGATGCTCGACGTGAAATCGGGTACTCAGCAACACGATCTTCAGCTTTGCTCCAAAATGCTCCAGAAAGCTCCAATATCTCCAATTATGCTCCAAACGTGCTAAGACCTGTAAAAGACTCTAAAATACTACAAAATACTAGAAAGACTCTATAAAACGGACTTATATCATGGCCTAAAAGGGGTAAAAACCATGATATATCAATTATACCATGCACAACTTGGATAATAGTTATACGAGTACGAGGATTGTAACTTGGATTTTTTTTTGTAATGAACCATTTAGCAACGGAATTGCAAGGAAGCTCAAGAAATCCGTTGCAAAATCAAGAAATCCGTTGCAAACTCAAGAAATCCGTTGCAAATTCAAGAAATCTGTTGCAAAATCAAGAAATTTGTTGCTAATCCCATGCTATTCCGTTGCAAGAAGTGAAACCACATATTTGTTAAGTCTGAAACTACAATTGGATAACTATATGTTGACAACGATTTCTTTACTTGTCATTGTTGTTTTCCATCAGGTTTAATGTTTTCTTTGTTCATATTCGATTACAAAATTTATGGTATGTGAAAAATATGCCTTAAAATCATATAAATGAGTAAATGTGTATTCATGTTTACTCTTTCTTAAGATGAATGTTGGACTCTTAGATATTTTAGCCATGAAGAATGATTGTTGTGGTTTTTTCTTTCACTGAATGTATTCAATTTACAATGTGCATTATACCATGCACAACTTGGATAATAGTTATATGAGTACGAGGATTGAAACTTGGTTTTTTTTGTAATGAACGATTTAGCAACGAAATTGCAAGGAAGCTCAAGAAATCTGTTGCAAAATCAAGAAATCCGTTGCAAACTCAAGAAATCATTGCAAATTCAAGAAATCTGTTGCAAAATCAAGAAATCCGTTGCTAATCCCATTCTATTCAGTTGCAAGAAGTGATACCACAATTGGATAACTATATGTTGACAACGATTCATTTACTTGTTGTTGTTTTCCATCAGGTTTAATGTTATATTTGCTCATATTTTATTACAAAATTTATGGTATGTGAAAAATATGCCTTAAAATCATATAAGTGAGTAAATGTGTATTCATGTTTACTCTTTCTTAAGATGAATGTTGGACTCTTGGATATTTTAGCCATGAATGATAATTGTTGTGGTTTTTTATTTCACTGAATGTATTAAATTTATACTGTGCATTATACCATGCACAACTTGGATAATAGTTAAACAAGTCTGAGGATTGTAACTTGGGCTTTTTCGGTAATGAACAATTAAGCAACATAATTGCAAGGAAGCTCAAGAAATCCGTTGCAAATTCAAGAAATTCGTTGCAAACACAAGAAATATGTTGCAAATTCAAGAAATTTGTTGCAAAATCAAAAAATCAGTTGCT
This sequence comes from Eutrema japonicum, assembly GCA_030161315.1. Classification (NCBI taxonomy): domain Eukaryota; kingdom Viridiplantae; phylum Streptophyta; class Magnoliopsida; order Brassicales; family Brassicaceae; genus Eutrema; species Eutrema japonicum. Next base: position 27,140,901 of record BSQW01000005.1, read on the forward strand.
AATCCCATGCTATTCCGTTGCAAGAAGTGAAACCACATATTTGTTAAGTGTGAAACCACAAACGGTTCAATCTGGTAACATCAATCAAACGAATCACAACTCCAAGTTCTACCCATTACCCATTACCCAAATAGACACGTAAAACAGGCAGCAATGGTTTAAGAATGGACTATCAGCATCATAACGTATAATGGAAAAATGGAAACGCATCATGCCCTCACCTTGGCACAGGCAGCGGAGAAGTCGTTGGAGACGGTGGAGGTGGCGTGAACAGCTCACCTCCGATCTCATCAAAGGAGCTCGGCGATGAAGGAGGAGAGGCAGATCCGACACCGTGCACTGGAACGGCCATAACTTCTGACAAGGATCTTCGATTCATATGAACTCGGGCTTCACGGAAAGAGGAGACTTGGGGCTTCAATTTGATGGCTAGTTTGTCGTCTGGTTCCTAGTGGTTTGTCGGAAAAGTAGCCCGCAAGGTGGTGACGGTGGTAATGGCGTGAGAGGAGGATCGCGGTGGCTTCTCTCGGGTGGGAGCAGCGACGGTGTGAGAAGGAGAGAGGAGAGGCGGCGATTGTGGAACGGCAGGGAGAGGCGAGTGGTGGCTGGTGGGGCAGGGAGCGACGATGGCGACGGAGAGAGAGAGGACACCAGAGAGCACGAAGAGGTAGTCGCGCGGGAGAAAAAGGAGAGAAGAGAGAAAAAAATAGACTTAGGGTTTTACTTTTCTTCTTGTTTTCTGTTTTTATAGGTCTTGTTTCGGTCCGGTTCAATCCAAAAGGGAGATAACCGGTCGGGTTATCACAAAGTTGTTGGTGGCTCATGAATCAACCAGAACGATAAGCTCCATCTCTCCTATCCTTCTCTTCACACTCATTGATTTTTCTGCAGTGAGACCAATTAACGATTGCAATGATAGCTTATTCACTTCATGCTTATCCATCATTTCCATATTCTCTTGTGTTATGTCATGTTCACATTCCTCATCCATCTCCAGATTTCAAAGACACTGCTGGTTCTTACACCTGTGTCCCGAGAAACACTGCTCTCCACAGTGACAACATGGATTAGTTTGCTTCGGTTATGTCCCACTACCGCATCTCTCATGTTATCTCTGCCTGCATCAAGTGATCTTCTAGCAGGAAGCTTATCGTTGTTTCTCAATGAACTATATCATGTATTTCTATTAACATGATTTAACATTATTGATGAATGATTCTTTGTACCGGTCTGTAGTTGTAGCCCATGTTATCACTCTCTTGGATCTCGATTAGTCTTGCTGCAGCAAATATATCATCTAACCCATTAGGCCTACAACATATTACTAGATCCCACATGATCTTCTTCAACCCTTTCAGAAATGCAGACTCCACCACATCGATGGAAACATGTGGAATTTCTACAAGCAGCTCTTCAAATCTCTCATAATATTCATCCACCGACCCTTTCTGTGTAATCGGCATGATCTGATCCACAACTGATCATCCTCTACTCGGTCCAAGTCTTTTCCTGAACTTGTCTTTAAAATCCAACCAATCCCTCATAACATCTCTATCTTTGACATACCTTAACCACATAACCGCGCTTCCGGTAAGACACGCTTGTGCTTGACTCAACATGTCTTCCTCAGCGGTTTTGTTCACCATAAAGCATCTCTCCACTCTATAAATCCATCAGTTTTCCCGATGAATCTAGATTGACACCTGGCGAATCAGGTTTTTAATATGTTTGAGTTGATGGCTTCGGAATAGCTAAGGGAGGTAGTGGAAGTAGCCCATCTCCTCTGGTTCTCTCCACCGACGGTTTGAATAGGCTCCATTGAGCTTGGTTTTGACCACTGGCGACAAGTGCTATGAACCCGGCTGGTGAAGCTTCTCCAAACTGTGCTATGTGCAAGTGATTTAGAGCTTCTCTAACCCACGCCATTTCCTTCTTGTTTTTGTCAGCTCGCTGTTCCAATCGGTCGAATCTCTACTCGAAAGGATCTGCAGCTTTTGATGGGTTTTCTGTGTTGGTCGAATATGAGACCACACTCACCTCTAGATTTGTCCTGGCACTCTAATTCCAAAATGATTAGCTCAATATCTGATCGAGAGAATGAAGAAAGGAAAGAGATAGAAGTGGAAAGAAGGAGGCGATAAATGAGTAAACTTTGATTGTATTTTCTAAGATATTGATAACACCGTAATTTTACCCATTTTACTATCTATTTTAGAATATTTTAATAAGTGTTTCACTTGCTTTTATATGTTTTTATCGTAGTTTTTGCTTATTTGTAATTTAAAGACTTTTTCAGGTTCCTTAGGCAAAACGACTCAAATTGGAGAAAAACCAGATTTTGGACAATTTTGGACCGTTAGAAAACATCTGATAGAGACATTTTCACCGTCTGATCACGCCCACATTTGGAAACAAGATAGAATGGAGAACCCCTTTTATACTCACTTGGTTTCAATAAAATCGAACGATTATATCTCAAGATACATCCAATTAAATGAAGACATGTTATGTAGTCTCGCGAAAGAAGCAAGAGAAGAATTGAATTTTCAACCTCATTGGCCAACCAGCGCGAGCTGATGACCGCGACAAATACACTCATGGATGCGGCTCCAGCTCACGCACAAGCGGCAAGCCAAATTCGGCCCAAAAACAGCTCGGTCGAAATCCGTTTCAATCCCACTTCGTTTTCTCATCAAGGAAACCCTAAGGATGACTAAAGCAAGAGTTGAAGACCTATAAATTTGTTCTTAAATACCTTATTTCGTGTGCCCCTTTTGGGTGCCATTTAGTTTACTTTTTGTTCTTATTTTTCCCTACTACAAGAAAACAGCCTGTTTCGGTTGGCCAAATCCGTCTGATTTCCGTCGGAAACGGCCATTCACGACGGAAATCCGACGGAATTAAGCCATCGGTTCTATCTCGTCGGAAAAAGTAAACTATTCGCAAAGAGATTTGGTTTAGTTTTTTTGTGAACAAATCAAAACTGATTTAATAGCTGGTTTAGACTTTAGGATTCGCAAAGAGATTTGGAATTCTAGGATTTAGACTTAGATAGTTTTCGCAACGAGAGTTGGTTAGCTATACTTTAGTGATTTGAGTTCAAGAACCGCGCTAAATCTGAATCCTGTTAGTTAGTTTATCTGGATTCATTGATTTCCTGAGAAATACCCTGAACCTATCTTTCTCCAATCGAACTTACAACTTGTTTAATTTACGCATTGCTTTCAATTACATCTTTTGGTTTAGCTTAATTCGAATCTATTTAATCTATTGTGTGATTTATGTGAGTCCTTGTGTTCGACCCCTACATATACTGCAACTACTGCTTAGTACTTTTAGGGTATTAATTTGAGCATATCATATATCAACTCCCCTAGACTTAGCCTTTGCTTGCCCTCAAGCAAAACAGAAAACTAAACCAGAGAAAGAAGTTTGAAAACGCGGAGACTCACCTGTTCAGGAACCATCGCAGAGATCCTTTTCCCAAGCACCCAAATGTTACCTAACCAGTTTTTGATCTAACCACCATGTACTTCTCCGTAGACATTCGCAATTTTTCCAGACTCCACACATTATCCCACAACATCCTTCAAACAAAGCCCTCATCGCCAGTTTCATCACTGCAGCCAATGTTCAAGAACCTTCTAGATTCTTTCCCATACAATATCACGACAAGGAACCATCCAATTTCACACTTTCTGGTATTGTTTTCTCTCCCCCAGACTTGTTTCTTATCATGTTATTTCTTTCTTTTTGGATCTGCATATACACATTAAGGTCCGAAACGCGAGTATTGATGGTGTTTGCCACCGAATCCCCGGTTCTTCCCTCTCTATGTATCAAAGGCTTAGGCGAATAGTGATATCACAAGATAATGATTGTGTGATCATTCCCTCTTAAGTAAAATAATGGGATCGCTGGAAATTTTCCTACCCCTCTAATCAGAAGAAAATAATTTCATCTTTTATGCTCTTATTTATCAACTTATAATAGGGGAGAGAGAGATACCATTACTTTAAACACATGTGTTCCTTTGTCAGATAAGAATGATGAATCAAGCTCTATGAACACTAACCACATTGATGAAGTGGAAAATTTTGGCTCAGGCTTTAAAGAACTTTGCTGGAAACATGAGTGTCTTCTAGTTAACTGGTCAGCCTTTGGATTTTTCATTAGTTGATCTAGAACTGATTCTGTAACAATGGTCACTTAGAAGCAAGGTCAGAACAAAAGATTCAAGCACATGATCATATCTCCAACAGATTTTGTCTCAATAAAACAACGAATGACTCAAAAACGACTGACTCTAAGAAAAAACAAAAACAATGTCAGCGACTACTGATACAAGGATTTTACAATCTAAGGAGGTATCAATATCCCCAATACGATGTAGTAAAGAGGTTATCAATCCATAATTGGGATTATTCTAATCACTAAGAATGCAAAGAACTCAAGCAAGTTAAGCTAAACGCGTGTTGTTTGTGATTAACTATCAATTCAAAAAAAGTATTGTGATTTAGTAACCAAATTCGAATTAAGCAAGGCAATAACTAAACAAGATGTAATTCAATCCATAATTCAATCAATAACCTCCCCAATACGATGTAGTAAAGAGGTTATCAATCCATAATTGGGATTATTCTAATCACTAAGAATGCAAAGAACTCAAGCAAGTTAAGCTAAACGAGTGTTGTTTGTGATTAACTATCAATTCAAAAAAAGTATTGTGATTTAGTAACCAAATTCGAATTAAGCAAGGCAATAACTAAACAAGATGTAATTCAAATAACAAAGGCGGAACTAGAGATGAGGTTAATGATATAAGGTGATCCAAGTCCAATTAGTGGTGTTCATTTACTCAAAGTAGATAATTCCTAGGCAATATATCTCTAATCTAGATTAGTTCTCTTTCAAGCAACTAATCAATATGTTAATTATTAAGCCCATTAGCAAATCATCATTTGTGGATTAACAACTAGCAAGCATTAAGAATCATAACAAGATCAACCAAAGATATGCCCTAAACAACTAATGTCTTAGGTTAGGAACATAAATCTCTTGTCTAGTTCATCAAGGCATTTCATCAAACACTTGGTGTGCGTGAAATGCCTTATGATCTAGATCCACTCTTTCAAGCTAGATCTAGCATTAAGGACACTAGACAAGAAGGAATATAAGATTATCTAACCCTAAATACCACTAATCAAACCTTAGACCACCCTAATCTATCTCATCTCAAGATCCTAAAAAGACTACTCAAGATCCATCAAGAACACCTCAAAATCGATATGGATGGGAGATGAATTCACTGATGGGTGATGGATAATCAAGATGAAAAGAATATAGATGGAAGAGATTGATGAAAACAAATACCAAATTGCATAAAAACCAAATATCCTTCTTACAAATCTCAAGTTCTCTCTCAAAGGTGAGGGTTTTTAGAACCAAAGAAAAGCATAAGTGGCAAAAATTAGGTCAAGTTATGTTTATAGTGAATAATATTCGACCGGGTCGACCTAGAAAAAACCGGGTTCCGACCCGGTCGAATTGGATCTTTTTTTGGCCGAAAACCAGACCTTGCTCCTTCTGGTCGGTCGGCTTTGCTTCTTCGGGTCGGTCGGATTCTCGGGAAATCCCTGTCCCAGGACCGGCTAAAATCGACCTTGCCGATTGGGGTCGGTCGGATTTTCCCCGAGGGAAGTTTTAGCCGAGGACCGTGCCTCTTCTGGTCGGTCGGTTTTTCTTCTTCAGGCCGGTCGGCTTTTCGGGAAAGCCCTGTCCCAGGACCAGCTAAAACCGACCTTGCCGAATGGGGTCGGTCGGAAACTTCTCGGGGGAACTTTTTAGCCGAGGACCGTGCCTCTTCGGGATGGTCGGATTTTTCTCGGCGGGCCGGTCGGTTATCTCGGACCGACTAAAATGTATTGCACGGGTGCTGGCCGGTCGTTCTTGAGCTTCGGGACTTCGCGAACATCTCCGAACTGCTCCAAAGTACCTAGAATAGACTCCATAAAATGCAAGACACTCTAAGACCTAGTGCAAAACTTCATATTCTCTAAACAAGACCAAAACATGCATGAAAGATTTAGGTATGCTCGAATGTGACTCAAAATGCAAAGTGAAATGTATGTTATGAAGGTTAAATTAGAGGATATCAACTCTCCCAAACTTAGACCATTGCTTGTCCTCAGGCAAACACGATCAAGAATGAGAGATGCAATGTAATGCAAGTGGAGCTCGTACCTATAAGAAGCATAAGAAACAATCGCACTCAACGTCCAAGTTAAAAGTTCTAGGATGCACCAAAGTTGTCTACTCAAAAGGAGTTAGCCATTTCCTTCTCAACAAGCAACAAAGCCAAACCTCAACCTAGACAAACCATCCTATTCTCTAGCCTCTTAACATTGATTAATGGTTTTATCCGTGAATTGTGCTTATGCAAAAATCAAATGAAACCGCTTGGCTAAAGGACCAGTTATGAGATGAAAGTGATCTCATCAATATGTATGGGCAATCAAATACAAGGATATCTCAATGAACGAGCAAACTTCGACAAAATGCTAAAGGCAAAAAGCAACCTATGCATACAAGGAAAAACTCTCGTCTACCCGAATGCCTAGAGTGTCTCTAACCTAAAGCTCCTAACCCGTCGTGCCCATAACTTAAGGTACCCTTCTATCATGAGGCATTTTGCCTTTTTAAACCCGCACATCCTTCTTGTCTCTTCACTTCACCTTCTTCTCAATTGGGGATCACTTCTTCCTCTTTGTTCTTCATGGTTTGGTGCTTCTTTGTTGTTATCTAGCTATTCTTTTCTTCTTTTTTGTTCCCGCCTCTTCTCATTCTTTTGATGCTTTGGCCTTTTTGGCCTTCTTCTTTTTCTTTGTATCTTTTGAGGCCATCTTAATCTTAGAGCTAGTCTTATGATCTTTGTACAACCCATTCTACAAATTCGATCCCCTTTTCCATACTCCTTGTCATCCTTTCCATTCCACAATCCATTCCAATCATACCCGTTAACTAAGTCTAAAACCGTTTCCCCCACACTTGAATCAAGAACCGCCATCCTAACTAGCCTATTCCTAGATTAGCCCCTTGATGATGGAGCTAAGTCTACACAAGAGTGCTTCCTTGTCGCCCTAAACCTAACACTTTTTGTCAAGTTGACTCCAAATAAGGCCTCACAAGACACACACGAAAGATTAGGGGCTAGAAAGGAGGTAATTGGCATGGTAGGGAAACCAATCCAAAGATGGGATTTGGCTATTTGGAAAAGCAAGAGTGGTGAAAGGAATAAGAATCTCCAAATATGTATATATGATCTACGAGTTCATTTAAGTTTGCATAAGCACAATAATTACATGTCAAATTATGGTTATCACTTAGATGAGGCTAGATTCAATTCAAGCTTGCTTCAATCAAAGAAAGGCAATGATGCATGCGCTCTAACAAATGGTTCGTCTTTGATTTCGGATTCAACTTCAATGCATCAAACAACTAATAACTTGGGTGTTAAATCAATTGCTAATTAAGCTTCCTTCAAGAATGTCATTACTCCATGCTTATGCAAATGCAAGCTAAAAATGCAAACTAGACACAACCTACAAGTGAATATGCAATCCTAAATTTTCTAAAATGTTCAAATTTATTGAAAATGCATGATATGCATGAGACTCAAATTCAAAAGAGAAGATAAGAGAAAGCAAACGCTATTAGATACCGGCCTCTCCCCCAAACTTAAATCACACCGTCCCGGTGTGAAATAAATAAAAGGAAGAGACCTAAAAACAAAAGATAAAATAAGCTAAACGATACAAGACTCAAGGTAAGAAAACTATGTACAAGTGTCACGGAGTGTTACCTAGATACTTTGAGATGGGGAAGAGGACCCCATGGAGTATGAAACGTTGCTAGATCCGGGAGATGGGGTCGGGATGTTTACCTCCTCGTCCGTGTTGTCTTCATGAATACGTTGAGCTCGTGTCCCGTCATGAACCATCAAGACTCCTTGATCAATCCCTTGACCACATGGTGTGCTTGCTTCTCCATCCTTCCCTTTTAGCTTCTTAACCACCTTCTTCAAGCTCCTCACCGTTTTAACCAACTTGTGGATGGTAGCATCTTGCCACTTGCACCATCTTTGGAGGAGCCGTGTTTGGTTATTGGCGTGGCGGGTTGCGGTGTTGGGCATAGTCCCATCAAAGGGGTCGAAATGATATCTCTTTCCATCAAAAGGGCGCGGGGGAAGAGGGCTCGGTCTCTTCATCGTCATCCTCACTTGACCCTATTGGTGACGTCGGAGTCTCTTTTCTCATCGCACCTTTCTTCACCTTCGCCCTACTTGTCACATTGATAGGCGGATCGGTGGCAGGGTTGTACAAAAGATCTCGCGGGATGTAGAAAGAAATATTCTTACTCTCATGAATATCGGTAAGAGGAGGGTTAGGTAAAAGCACTTGCCGCACGTCCGGATGAGAAAGCTTGACGTTGTGTGCAAGCTTATCTCTGACTCTCCCTTTTAAGGACAAGGTTCTAGTTAGGTAAGCTTCATCCAACAAGTCCCATTCTAGGTTCTCAATTGACATCTTCCCGCCTTTGGCTCTTAGGATCGGGGCAACTAGCCATCCAATCTCTATCTTGGCCTTGTTATTTTTTGTCTTAAACGCCCACTCCTTGAGGCAAAAGAGATTTTTCACCAAGAGAGTAGCTAGAGAAGGCATTCGCTCACATCCCTTGAATTCACTTCCATCTCCGAAAGTCTTGAGAAAAGGTTTTCACCCGACGTCCAACAACTCCATTTCGTCAAGTCCAACCGTTCCAAATTCGATCTTAGCGAAGATCATGTGAGCGAGCACCTTCTGTGCATAACAGATTGCCGGATGACGAATGGAATTGGACTTGTTGTGCCCGGCAACATACTTCCCACGGCCAATTGTTTCCCACAATTTCCTTAACTCATTCTTCGGATAATGGAAGTAGACACCGCACTGAATACCCTCCTTTTCGAAACCAAAGATTTCGCATAGCTCTAGGAAAGTGACTCGGTAATCGGATTGGCCAATGGTGAAGTAAAGGAATCCAAACCCGTTTTGAGCATTTGCCTTGGAGGATCTCTCATTGTAGAACGTCACTCTAAGAGATGAGAAGAATTGGCATGTGTTGATTCGGTTAGCTAGTTCTTTCATGAAGACGAACTTCCCAAACCCAATGTTCTCGAAGATTGCGGCTACATCTTCAAGAATTCCCATTCTCTCTAGCACTTCCGGATCCAAAAACCTCATTTGCTTAAAGTCCATTTTCATGAACTTGTTAAAACACTCAATGACGGGTGGATCCTCATCCATCTCCTTTATTTTCTTCTCCTTAACCGTGGTTGAGGCATCCAAAGCCACATCCTTTCCTTTCTCCTTTCTTTTCTTCTCCTTAACCGTGGTTGAGGCATCCAAAGGCACATCCTTTCCTTTCTCCCTTGCCGTGTCTCTCTTCTTGGGTTTAGAGCTTGAGGCAATGTCACTTGTTCCAGCTCGGACTAGGACCTCCCTGCCTTGTGCATTTGCCTTCTCTCTTGCCATTTCCTACAAGTTCTCAAAGATCCATTAAAATACAAAAATTTGTCAAGAAAATTAAAGAAACAAAATTTTGAAGAGATTATCCATTTGAGAATTTGTACCACGAATAAGAGTAATTAAACCTAGCACAAACAATTTAAATGATCAAATCATCTAGATTAAAATGCCCTTTTTCTAGAAAATTCAAGAGAGTAACCATCTTGGGAGAAAACAATTTCATAAATCCATATCTCAAATATTTCTCATAAGAATGCACAAACTTATCCATGTATTCAAGATATCTAACCCCTTTTCAACCCTAATCCCAAGGATATAATCCCATATGCTAGCTAACTCCAAGAGAAAACAAATGACTAATCAAAAGTTTTGCGTTTTTGCTAACCATGGAGATGATGAATCTTCTGTGAAAATACCTTGGGATCTTGTGCTTAGGTTGTCAAAACAATGTTGAATGCACAAAGTAGAGTGAAAATTGAGCCTATAGCAACTTGAATCTCGATTTTTGCTTGATAAATGAGAGAGATATGAGCAAATGAAGGTGAGAGAAGAGAAGGATTTGTCTTAGCCTTTAGGGGAGAGAGAGAGAGAGGGGCGGGTCGGATCTGTTAAATGGGTCGAGACACTGGGTGGACCACTGGGTAATAGATCTACTTTGACTGGTCAAAGGTCTCAAATTTTTGAAATTTCAAAAAATTTCAACCGCCCCCCATGAGCTCGGTCGGATCCGCGCGGTCGGCCTTTTCGGGGAATCCGGGGGAAAATATGACCGTCCATCATCGGGAAGGTCGGATCCGTGCGGTCGGCTTTTCGGGAAATCCCTGACCTAGGACCGACCTAAAACCGACCTTGCCGAAGGAGCGAGGTCGAGATTTTCCCAAAATTCCCAACAACCTATTAACACTTAGCAAAAACATTAAAACGAACAAACAAAGATTGAAAAATATATGAAGAGAAATATATACAAGGATAAGCTTGGGGTGTCTCCCAAGAGCACTTTGTTTAACGTCACTAAGTTCGACGTTTGTTACCTCCCTCAAGCTAGAGGAACATCATCTAGAGGGATCGAGCCTCCTTCTTCGATGATTTGGTTTGCTCGGTAGAGTTTGAGCCTTTGGCCATTAGCAATGAAATCTTGGCCTTCCTTTTTAAAAACTACCACGGCTCCATAAGGTCTTACTTATTTAACCTCAAATGGACCCGACCACCTTGACTTGAGTTTCCCGGGAAAGAGCTTCAACCGGGAATTGAACACCAACACTAGGTCCCCAATCTTGAAGTCCTTGTGCACAATCCTCTTGTCATGGAATTCTTTGGTCCACTCCTTGTAGATTCTCGAGCTCTCATAGGCATCGAGCCTAGTCTCCTCTAACTCTTGAAGTTGAATCAACCATTTCTCTTGAGCGGTCTTGATGTCAAAATTTAGAAGCTTTACCGCCCAAAGAGCTTTGTATTCCAATTCCACCGGAAGGTGACATGACTTCCCATAGAGCATGTTGAACGGTGTGGTTCCTATGGGTGTCTTGAAAGCGGTTCTATATGCCCATAAGGCATCATCAAGTTTTTTTGCCCAATCCTTCCTCGAGCTACCGACCGTCTTCTCAAGGATCGCCTTTATTTGGCGGTTGGAGACTTCTACTTGCCCGCTTGTTTGAGGATGATAGGGCGTTGCAACCTTGTGTTTCACCCCATTCTTCTTAAGTAGGCACTCGAAGACTTTGTTCACGAAGTGCGATCCACCATCACTAATGACCACTCTTGGAACCCCGAACCTTGGAAAAATGATTGACTTAAACATTTTGAGAACAACCTTTGCGTCGTTTGTGGGACTTGCGATAGCTTCCACCCATTTTGACACGTAGTCTACCGCAACCAAGATGTAGGAATTTCCATATGAAGATGGGAAAGGGCCCATGAAGTCGATTCCCCATACATCAAACATCTCTATCACAAGGATCGGGTTTTGGGGCATTTCGTCTCTCATTCCAATGTTTCCTTACCTTTGGCAAGCATCACATGAGGAGACATAGGTGTGTGCATCTTTGAAAAGAGTTGGCCACCAAAACCCGGATTGAAGAACCTTTGTCGCCGTTTTGAAAGAAGCGTGATGACCTCCGTAGCTTGACCCGTGACAATGGAATAAAATCCATTGGATCTCCTCCTCCGCGATGCACCTTCTATACAAGCTATCCGAGCAAAGCTTATACAAGAACGGCTCATCCCAATAATATCTTGTTACATCATGGAAGAACTTCTTCTTCTTTTATCCATCCAAAGGTGGCTCCTTCCCACAAACTAGATAGTTGACTAGATCTGCAAACCATGGGAGCTTCTCATCTTATAGACCACTAGCATCCTCCATACCATTCAGGGCTTCAATCCCCCTTCTCAATACCTTCACAACCATGAGGCTTTCTTCGGGAAGCTTGTCTTCAATGGGAACGAGGTCTTCTATCCTCATCCTAGACAAGTGATCCGCTACTCCGTTCTCTATGCCTTTATTGTTTACTATCTCCAAATCGAACTCTTGGAGTAGCACGATCCAACGTAATAGCCTCGGTTTCGTGTCCTTCTTTGCATGAATGTATCTCAAGGCCGCAGGATCGGTGTATACAATCACCTCGACCCCACAACATAAGATCTAAACTTCTCCATGGCAAAGACCACGGCCATAAACTCTTTCTCCGTGGTTGCATACCGAGTTTGAGCATCATCTAGAGTTCTACTAGCGTAGTAGATCACATTGGTCTTCTTGTCTTTCTTTTGACCCAAAACGGCTCCAACAACATAGTCGCTAGCGTCACACATGATTTCAAACGGGAGGTCCCAATCCGGTGCTTGGACTATAGGAGCGCTAATCAACGCTTTCTTGATATCTTGGAATGCCCCCATGCACTCCTCATCAAACACAAACTCGGCCTCCTTCCAAAGTATCCTTGTGAGAGGCCTTGTGATTTTTGAAAAGTTCTTGATGAACCTTCGGTAGAATCCTGCATGACCCAAGAAAGACCGGATGTCCTTGACTGACTTAGGCGGCTCCAAGCTAACCATCACCTCTATCTTGGCCTTGTCTACATCAATCCCCTTCTCGGATATCTTATGCCTGAGCACAATGCCTTCACGTACCATGAAATGGCACTTCTCCCAATTGAGCACCAAGTTTGCTTCTTCGCATCGTTGCAAGACCCTACAAAGATTAGACAAGCAAACACCAAAAGAAGAGCCATACACGGAGAAGTCGTCCATAAAGACTTCTACCATGTCCTCAATAAGATTGGAAAAATGGACATAATGCAACGTTGGAATGTTGCTGGCGCATTACACAATCCGAACGACATCCTTCGATATGCGAAGGTACCGTAAGGGCATGTGAAAGTTGTTTTCTCTTGGTCATTCGGGTGTATGGGTATTTGAAAGAAACCCGAATAACCGTCTAGGAAACAATAAAAAGGGTGATTAGCTAGACGTTCAAGCATTTGATCTATAAAAGGTAACGGGAAGTGATCCTTACGAGTGGATGAATTTAACTTCCTATAGTCAATGCACATTCTATGCCCGGTTATCGTCCTAGTAGGTATCATTTCATCCTTATCATTTTTAACAACCGTTATCCCCCCATTGTTGGGCACACAATGTACCAATGAGACCCAACTACTATCCGATATTGGGTATATAATGCCCGCGTCTAAGAGTTTAAGAATCTCTCTCTTTACAACATCTTTCAAATTAGGGTTCAACCTTCTTTGATGTTCAATAGAGGTCCTTGATTCATCCTCTAAGTGGATTCTATGCGTCCACAAACTAGGGGAAATACCCTTGATATCATCCAAAGAATAGCCAATTGCTCTCCTATATTTCCTGAGTTCTACAAGAAGGGAGGATAGCTCGATCTCATCTAGACTCTCATTCACGATAACCGGGTAAAACTCGTTGGAACCTAAGAACGCATACTTTAGTCCCGCGGGAAGTTGCTTTAGGTCCACCTTTGGGGCCTTGAGCTCGCTCCAATCGTCATATTTAAGACTAGTCTTACCATTGCTAGCCTATTCGACGGCTAGAACGAACCCTTCTTGAACCGTGCTAACCCTTAAACCATATTGACCCTTGGTACCGCGAATGCACAACTCAACAAACGTGGTGTCCTTGTCGACCGGTCTGTGAGAATCCATGAGAAGCTCATAACCTTGACTTTCCTTGCTCAAAAACCCATGATCGCCATGCTCCTTGGTCAAAACCACTTCTAAACCGTCTTCTACTCTCATTTCTTCAAGTAATTCATCGGCTAGCTCATCCATGGTCTCTATGTAGAAACATTTACCGTTTATAGTGGGCTTCTTCATCACTTTTTTGATATCAAACTCAAGCACTTCTCCTTTACCCAAATGGAAATCTATCTTGCCTTTCCTCACATCGATTATAGCTTCTGCGGTTGCTAGGAATGATCTACCAAAGATAAGAGGGTCTTTTGGTTCCTCATCCATTTCAAGAACCACAAAGTCCGTGGGGACGATGAAATCCTTCACCACAATAGGAAGATCCTCAAGTAAACCAATCGGGACCCTCACGCTCCTATCCGCCAATATTAGGGAGATGTTGCATGCCTTATAGCGTGTAAAGCCTAGTCTCTTGGCTACCGAAAACAGCATGAGGCTTACACTTGCTCCAAGATCACACAAACAATGATTGAAATCTAGAGGACCAAGAGCACAAGGTAGGGTAAATGATCCCGGATCTCCTAGCTTCTTTGGTACCATCTTCTTTGGTATGATGGCACTACACTTGATCATTTTAGTTGTTATTATTGATTTCCTTGAAGATTAATGTTTTCTTTGCCCATATTTCATTTGAAAATCCATGGTATGTCAAAAAATATGGCTTATGATCATAAGAGTGAGCAAGTGTGTATTCATCATATCTCATCCTTAAGATGAATGTTATACTCTTACATATTTTTGTTATGAATTCTTATTCTTGTTGTGCTTTCTTTTACTGCACATATTAAATTTACATTGTATAACATAGCTTGCACCACTCATGTAGTAGTTATATGCGTAAGATGATTCTCAGTTTATTTTTTTGGAATGAGACATTTAGCAACGGATTTGCAAGGAAACTAAAGAAATCCGTTGCAAAACCAAGAATTCCGTTGCAAAATCAAGAAATCCGTTGCAAAACCGTTGCTATTCCGTTGCAAAAGGAAAAACCAAAAATTACCCAAGTATGAAACCGAAAATGACTAATTATATGTTAGCAAGGATCATTTTAGTTGTTATTATTGATTTCCTTGAAGATTAATGTTTTCTTTGCCCATATTTCATTAGAAAATCCATGGTATGTCAAAAAATATGGCTTATGATCATAAGAGTGAGCAAGTGTGTATTCATCATATCTCATCCTTAAGATGAATGTTATACTCTTACAAATTTTTGTTATGAATTCGTATTCTTGTTGTGCTTTCTTTTACTGCACATATTAAATTTACATTGTATAACATAGCTTGCACCACTCATGTAGTAGTTATATGCGTAAGACGATTCACACTTTATTTTTTTGGAATGAGACATTTAGCAACGGATTTGCAAGGAAACTAAAGAAATCCGTTGCAAACCCAAGAATTCCGTTGCAAAATCAAGAAATCCGTTGCAAAACCGTTGCTATTCCGTTGGAAAAGGAAAAACCAAAAAGTACCCAAGTATGAAACCGAAAATGGCTAATTATATGTTAACAAGGATCATTTTAGTTGTTATTATTGTTTTCCTTGAAGATTAATGTTTTCTTTGCCCATATTTCATTAGAAAATTCTTGGTATGTCAAACAATATGGCTTATGATCATAAGAGTGAGTTAGTGTGTATTAATCATATCTCATCCTTAAGATGAATGTTCTATCTTACACATTTTTGATATGAATGCTTATTCTTGTTGTGCTTTCTTTCACTGCACATATTAAATTTACATTGTATAACATAGCTTGCACCACTCATGTAGTCGTTATATGCGTAAGATGATTCTCACTTTTGTTTTTGGAACGAGACATTTAGCAATGGATTTGCAAGGAAAGTCAAGAAATCCGTTGCAAAACCAAGAAATACATTGCAAAATCAAGAAATCCATTGCAAAACCGTTGTTATTCCGTTGCAAAAGGAAAAACCAAAAATTACCCAAATATGAAACCGAAAATGACTAATTATAAGTTAACAAGGATCATTTTAGTTGTTATTATTGTTTTCCTTAAAGATTAATGTTTTCTTTGCCCATATTTCATTAGAAAATCCATGGTATGTCAAAAAATATGGCTTATGATCATAAGAGTGAGCAAGTGTGTATTCATCATTTCTCATCCTTAAGATGAATGTTACACTCTTACACATTTTTGATATGAATTCTTATTCTTGGTGTGCCTTCTTTTACTGCACATATTAAATTTACATTGTATAACATAGCTTGCACAACTCATGTAGTAGTTATATGCGTAAGACGATTCACACTTTATTTTTTTGGAATGAGACTTTTAGCAACGGATTTGCAAGGAAACTAAAGAAATCCGTTGCAAAACCAAGAATTCCGTTGCAAAATCAAGAAATCCGTTGCAAAACCGTTGCTATTCTGTTGCAAAAGGAAAAACCAAAAGTTACCAAAAATATTTTTGATATGAATGCTTATTCTTGTTGTGCTTTCTTTCACTGCACATATTAAATTTACATTGTATACCATAGCTTGCACCACTCAGGTAGTAGTTATATGCGTCAGATGATTCACACTTTATTTTTTGGAATGAGAAATTTAGCAACGGATTTGCAAGGAAAGTCAAGAAATCCGTTGCAAACCGAAGAAATCCGTTGCAAAATCAAAAAATCCGTTACAAAACCGTTGCTATTCCGTTGCAAAAGGAAAAACCAAAAATTACCCGAGTATGAAACCGAAAATGGCTAATTATATGTTAACAA
Source organism: Eutrema japonicum (assembly GCA_030161315.1). NCBI lineage: Eukaryota > Viridiplantae > Streptophyta > Magnoliopsida > Brassicales > Brassicaceae > Eutrema > Eutrema japonicum. The sequence goes on from BSQW01000005.1 coordinate 27,157,413, forward strand.
GGATCATTTTAGTTGTTATTATTGTTTTCCTTGAATATTAATGTTTTCTTTGCCCATATTTCATTAGAAAATTCATGGTATGTAAAAAAATATGGCTTATGATCATAAGAGTGACCAAGTGTGTATTCATCATATCTCATCCTTAAGATAAATGTTATACTCTAACACATTTTTGATATGAATTCTTATTATTGTTGTGCTTTCTTTTACTGCAAATATTAAATTTACATTGTATAACATAGCTTGCACCAATCATGTAGTAGTTATATGCGTAAGACGATTCACACTTTATTTTTTTGGAATGAGACTTTTAGCAACGGATTTGCAAGGAATCTAAAGAAATCTGTTGCAAAACCAAGAATTCCGTTGCAAAATCAAGAAATCAGTTGCAAAACTGTTGCTATTCCGTTGCAAAAGGAAAAACCAAAAATTACCCAAGTATGAAACCGAAAATGGCTAATTATATGTTAACAAGGAACATTTTTGTTGTTATTATTGTTTTCATTGAAAATTAATGTTTTCTTTGCCCATATTTCATTAGAAAATTTGTGGTATGTCAAACAATATGGCTTATGATCATAAGAGTGAGTAAGTGTGTATTAATCATATCTTATCCTTAAGATGAATGTTCTGCTCTTACACATTTTTGATATGAATGCTTATTCTTGTTGTGCTTTCTTTCACTGCACATATTAAATTTACATTGTATAACATAGCTTGCACCACTCAGGTAGTAGTTATATGCGTAAGATGATTCACACTTTATTTTTTGGAATGAGACATTTAGCAACAGATTTGCAAGGAAAGTCAAGAAATCCGTTGCAAAACGAAGAAATCCGTTGCAAAATCAAGAAATCCGTTGCAAAACCGTTGCTATTCCGTTGCAAAAGGAAAAACAAAAAAATTACCCAGTATGAAACTGAAAATGGGTAATTATATGTTAACAAGGATCATTTTAGTTGTTATTATTGTTTTCCTTGAAGATTAATGTTTTCTTTGCCCATATTTCATTAGAAAATCCATGGTATGTCAAAAAATATGGCTTATGATCATAAGAGTGACCAAGTTTGTATTCATCATATCTCATCCTTAAGATGAATGCTATACTCTTACACATTTTTGATATGAATTCTTATTCTTGTTGTGCTTTCTTTTAATGCACCTATTAAATTTACATTGTATAACATAGCTTGCACCACTCGTGTAGTAGTTATATTCGTACGACGATTCACACTTTATTTTTTTGGAATGAGACTTTTAGCAACGGATTTGCAATGAATCTAAAGAAATCCGTTGCAAAACCTAGAATTCCATTGCAAAATAAAGAAATCAGTTGCAAAACCGTTGCTATTCCGTTGCAAAAGGAAAAACCAAAAATTACCCAAGTATGAAACCGAAAATGGCTAATTATATGTTAACAAGGAACATTTTTGTTGTTATTATTGGTTTCATTGAAGATTAATGTTTTCTTTGCCCATATTTCATTTGAAAATTCGTGGTATGTCAAACAATATGGCTTATGATCATAAGAGTGAATAAGTGTGTATTAATCATATCTTATCCTTAAGATGAATGTTCTGCTCTTACACATTTTTGATATGAATGCTTATTCTTGTTGTTCTTTCTTTCACTGCACATATTAAATTTACATTGTATAACATAGCTTGCACCACTCAGGTAGTAGTAATATGTGTAAGATGATTCACACTTTATTTTTTGGAATGAGACATTTAGCAACGGATTTGCAAGGAAAGTCAAGAAATCCGTTGCAAAACGAAGAAATCCATTGCAAAATCAAGAAATCCGTTGCAAACCCGTTGCTATTCCGTTGCAAAAGGAAAAACAAAAAAATTACCCAGTATGAAACTGAAAATGGCTAATTATATGTTAACAAGGATCATTATAGTAGTTATTATTGTTTTCCTTGAAGATTAATGTTTTCTTTGCCTATATTTCATTAGAAAATCCATGGTATGTCAAAAATATGGCTTATGATCATAAGAGTGACCAAGTTTGTATTCATCATATCTCATCCTTAAGATGAATGTTATACTCTTACACATTTTTGATATGAATTCTTATTCTTGTTGTGCTTTCTTTTACTGCACATATTAAATTTACATTGTATAACATAGCTTGCACCACTCATGTAGTAATTATATTCGTACGACGATTCACACTTTATTTTTTTGGAATGAGACTTTTAGCAACGGATTTGCAATGAATCTAAAGAAATCCGTTGCAAAACCAAGAATTCCATTGCAAAATAAAGAAATCAGTTGCAAAACCGTTGCTATTCCGTTGCAAAAGGAAAAACCAAAAATTACCCAAGTATGAAACCGAAAATGGCTAATTATATGTTAACAAGGAACATTTTAGTTGTTATTATTGTTTTCCTTGAATATTAATGTTTTCTTTGCCCATATTTTATTAGAAAATTCGTGGTATGTCAAACAATATGGCTTATGATCAGAAGAGTGAGTAAGTGTGTATTAATCATATCTTATCCTTAAGAAGAATGTTCTACTCTTACACATTTTTGATATGAATGCTTATTCTTGTTGTGCTTTCTGTCACTGCACATATTAAATTTACATTGTATAACATAGCTTGCACCACTCATGTAGTAGTTATATGCGTAAGATGATTCACACTTCGTTTTTGGAATGAGACATTTAGCAACGGATTTGCAAGGAAAATCAAGAAATCCGTTGCAAAACCAAGAAATCCGTTGCAAAATCAAGAAATCCGTTGCAAAACCGTTGCTATTACGTTGCAAAAGGAAAAACCAAAAATTACCCAAGTATGAAACCGAAAATGGCTAATTATATGTTAACACGGAACATTTTAGTTGTTATTATTGTTTTCCTTGAAGATTAATGTTTTCTTTGCCCATATTTCATTAGAAAATCCATGGTATGTCAAAAAATATGGCTTATGATCATAAGAGTGACCAAGTGTGTATTCATCATATCTCATCCTTAAGATAAATGTTATACTCTTACACATTTTTGATATGAATTCTTATTATTGTTGTGTTTTCTTTTACTGCACATATTAAATTTACATTGTATAACATAGCTTGCACCAATCATGTAGTAGTTATATGCGTAAGACGATTCACACTTTATTTTTTTGGAATGAGACTTTTAGCAACGGATTTGCACGGAATCTAAAGAAATCTGTTGCAAAACCGAGAATTCCATTACAAAATCAAGAAATCAGTTGCAAAACCGTTGCTATTCCGTTGCAAAAGGAAAAACCAAAAATTACCCAAGTATGAAACCGAAAATGGCTAATTATATGTTAACAAGGAACATTTTTGTTGTTATTATTGTTTTCATTGAAGATTAATGTTTTCTTTGCCCATATTTCATTAGAAAATTCGTGGTATGTCAAACAATATGGCTTATGATCATAAGAGTGAGTAAGTGTGTATTAATCATATCTTATCCTTAAGATGAATGTTCTGCTCTTACACATTTTTGATATGAATGCTTATTCTTGTTGTGCTTTCTTTCACTGCACATATTAAATTTACATTGTATCACATAGCTTGCACCACTCAGGTAGTAGTAATATGTGTAAGATGATTCACACTTTATTTTTTGGAATGAGACATTTAGCAACAGATTTGCAAGGAAAGTCAAGAAATCCGTTGCAAAACGAAGAAATCCATTGCAAAATCAAGAAATCCGTTGCAAAACCGTTGCAAAAGGAAAAACCAAAAAATTACCCAGTATGAAACTGAAAATGGGTAATTATATGTTAACAAGGATCATTTTAGTTGTTATTATTGTTTTCCTTGAAGATTAATGTTTTCTTTGCCCATATTTCATTAGAAAATCCATGGTATGTCAAAAAATATGGCTTATGATCATAAGAGTGACCAAGTTTGTATTCATCATATCTCATCCTTAAGATGAATGTTATACTCTTACACATTTATGATATGAATCCTTTTTCTTGTTGTGCTTTCTTTCACTGCACATATTAAATTTACATTGTATAACATAGCTTGAACCACTCAGGTAGTAGTTATATGCGTAAGATGATTCACACTTTATTTTTTGGAATGAGACATTTAGCAACGGATTTGCAAGGAAAGTCAAGAAATCCGTTGCAAAACGAAGAAATCCGTTGCAAAATCAAGAAATCCGTTGCAAAACCGTTGCTATTCCGTTGCAAAAGGAAAAACCAAAAAATTACCCAGTATGAAACTGAAAATGGCTAATTATATGTTAACAAGGATCATTTTAGTTGTTATTATTGTTTTCCTTGAAGATTAATGTTTTCTTTGCCCATATTTCATTAGAAAATCCATGGTACGTCAAAAATATGGCTTATGATCATAAGAGTGACCAAGTTTGTATTCATCATATCTCATCCTTAAGATGAATGTTATACTCTTACACATTTTTTTTATGAATTCTTATTCTTGTTGTGCTTTCTTTTACTGCACATATTAAATTTACATTGTATAACATATCTTGCACCACTCATGTAGTAGTTATATTCGTACGACGATTCACACTTTATTTTTTTGGAATGAGACTTTTAGCAACGGATTTGCAATGAATCTAAAGAAATCCGTTGCAAAACCAAGAATTCCATTGCAAAATAAAGAAATCAGTTGCAAAACCGTTGCTATTCCGTTGCAAAACGAAAAACCAAAAATTACCCAAGTATGAAACCGAAAATGGCTAATTATATGTTAACAAGGAACATTTTAGTTGTTATTATTGTTTTCCTTGAAGATTAATGTTTTCTTTGCCCATATTTTATTAGAAAATTCGTGGTATGTAAAACAATATGGCTTATGATCACAAGAGTGAGTAAGTGTGTATTAATCATATCTTATCCTTAAGATGAATGTTCTACTATTACACATTTTTGATATGAATGCTTATTCTTGTTGTGCTTTCTTTTACTGCACATATTAAATTTACATTGTATAACATAGCTTGCACCACTCATGTAGTAGTTATATGCATAAGACAATTCACACTTTATTTTTTTGGAATGAGACTTTTAGCAACGGATTTGCAAGGAAACTAAAGAAATCCGTTGCAAAACCAATAAATCCGTTGCAAAATCAAGAAATCCGTTGCAAAACCGTTGCTATTACGTTGCAAAAGGAAAAACCAAAAATTACCCAAGTATGAAACCGAAAATGGCTAATTATATGTTAACAAGGAACATTTTAGTTGTTATTATTGTTTTCCTTGAAGATTAATGTTTTCTTTGCCCATATTTTATTAGAAAATTCGTGGTATGTCAAACAATATGGCTTATGATCAGAAGAGTGAGTAAGTGTGTATTAATCATATCTTATCCTTAAGATGAATGTTCTACTCTTACACATATTTGATATGAATGCTTATTCTTGTTGTGCTTTCTTTCACTGCACATATTAAATTTACATTGTATAACATAGCTTGCACCACTCAGGTAGTAGTTATATGCGTAAGATGATTCACACTTTGTTTTTGGAATGAGACATTTAGCAACGGATTTGCAAGGAAAATCAAGAAATCCGTTGCAAAACCAAGAAATCCGTTGCAAAATCAAGAAATCCGTTGCAAAACCGTTGCTATTACGTTGCAAAAGGAAAAACCAAAAATTACAAGAGAATGAAACCAAAAATGGCTAATTATATGTTAACAAGGATCATTTTAGTTGTTATTATTGCTTTCCTTGAAGATTAATGTTTTCTTTGCCCATATTTCATTAGAAAACTCGTGGTATGTCAAACAATATGGCTTATGATCATAAGAGTGAGTAAGTGTGTATTAATCATATCTAATCCTTAAGATGAATGTTCTACTCTTACACATTTTTGATATGAATGCTTATTCTTGTTGTGCTTCCTTTCACTGCACATATTAAATTTACATTGTATAACATAGCTTGAACCACTCAGGTAGTAGTTATATGCGTAAGATGATTCACACTTTATTTTTTAGAATGAGACATTTAGCAACGGATTTGCAAGGAAAGTCAAGAAATCCGTCGCAAAACAAAGAAATCCGTTGCAAAATCAAGAAATCCGTTGCAAAACCGTTGCTATTCCGTTGCAAAAGGAAAAACCAAAAAATTACCCAGTATGAAACTGAAAATGGCTAATTATATGTTAACAAGGATCATTTTAGTTGTTATTATTGTTTTCCTTGAAGATTAATGTTTTCTTTGCCCATATTTCATTAGAAAATCCATGGTATGTCAAAAAATATGGCTTATGATCATAAGAGTGACCAAGTTTGTATTCATCATATCTCATCCTTAAGATGAATGTTATACTCTTACACATTTTTGATATGAATTCTTATTCTTGTTGTGCTTTCTTTTACATCACATATTAAATTTACATTGTATAACATAGCTTGCACCACTCATGTAGTAGTTATATTCGTACGACGATTCACACTTTATTTTTTTGGAATGAGACTTTTAGCAACGGATTTGCAATGAATCTAAAAAAATCCGTTGCAAAACCAAGAATTCCATTGCAAAATAAAGAAATCAGTTGCAAAACCGTTGCTATTCCGTTGCAAAACGAAAAACCAAAAATTACCCAAGTATGAAACCGAAAATGGCTAATTATATGTTAACAAGGAACATTTTAGTTGTTATTATTGTTTTCATTGAAGATTAATGTTTTCTTTGCCCATATTTTATTAGAAAATTTGTGGTATGTAAAACAATATGGCTTATGATCACAAGAGTGAGTAAGTGTGTATTAATCATATCTTATCCTTAAGATGAATGTTCTACTATTACACATTTTTGATATGAATGCTTATTCTTGTTGTGCTTTCTTTCACTGCACATATTAAATTTACATTGTATAACATAGCTTGCACCACTCAGGTAGTAGATATATGCGTAAGATGATTCACACTTTGTTTTTGGAATGAGACATTTAGCAACGGATTTGCAAGGATAATCAAGAAATCCGTTGCAAAACCAAGAAATCCGTTGCAAAATCAAGAAATCCGTTGCAAAACCGTTGCTATTACGTTGCAAAAGGAAAAACCAAAAATTACCCAAGTATGAAACCGAAAATGGCTAATTATATGTTAACAAGGAACATTTTAGTTGTTATTATTGTTTTCCTTGAAGATTAATGTTTTCTTTGCCCATATTTTATTAGACAATTCGTGGTATGTCAAACAATATGGCTTATGATCAGAAGAGTGAGTAAGTGTGTATTAATCATATCTTATCCTTAAGATGAATGTTCTACTCTTACACATTTTTGATATGAATGCTTATTCTTGTTGTGCTTTCTTTCACTGCACATATTAAATTTACATTGTATAACATAGCTTGCACCACTCAGGTAGTAGTTATATGCGTAAGATGATTCACACTTTGTTTTTGGAATGAGACATTTAGCAACGGATTTGCAAGGAAAATCAAGAAATCCGTTGCAAAACCAAGAAATCCGTTGCAAAATCAAGAAATCCGTTGCAAAACCGTTGCTATTCCGTTGCAAAAGGAAAAACTTAGAATTACCCAAGTATGAAACCGAAAATGGCTAATTATATGTTAACAAGGAACATTTTAGTTGTTATTATTGTTTTCCTTGAATATTAATGTTTTCTTTGCCCATATTTTATTTAAAAATTCGTGGTATGTCAAACAATATGACTTATGATCATAAGAGTGAGTAAGTGTGTATTAATCATATCTTATCCTTAAGATGAATGTTCTACTCTTACACATTTTTGATATGAATCCTTTTTCTTGTTGTGCTTTCTTTCACTGCAAATATTAAATTTACATTGTATAACATAGCTTGCACCACTCAGGTAGTAGTTATATGCGTAAGATGATTCACACTTTATTTTTTGGAATGAGACATTTAGCAACGGATTCGCAAGGAAAGTCAAGAAATCCGTTGCAAAACGAAGAAATCCGTTGCAAAATCAAGAAATCATTTGCAAAACCGTTGCTATTCCGTTGCAAAAGGAAAAACCAAAAATTACAAGAGAATGAAACCAAAAATGGCTAATTATATGTTAACAAGGATCATTTTAGTTGTTATTATTGCTTTCCTTGAAGATTAATGTTTTCTTTGCCCATATTTCATTAGAAAACTCGTGGTATGTCAAACAATATGGCGTATGATCATAAGAGTGAGTAAGTGTGTATTAATCATATCTAATCCTTAAGATGAATGTTCTACTCTTACACATTTTTGATATGAATGCTTATTCTTGTTGTGCTTCCTTTCACTGCACATATTAAATTTACATTGTATAACATAGATTGCACCACTCAAGTAGTAGTTATATACGTAAGATGTTTCACACTTTATTTTTTGGAATGAGACATTTAGCAACGGATTTGCAAGGAAAGTCAAGAAATCTGTTGCAAAACCAAGAATTCCGTTGCAAAATCAAGAAATCCGTTGCAAAACCGTTGCTATTCTGTTGCAAAAGGAAAATTACCAAAAATATTTTTAATATGAATGCTTATTCTTGTTGTGCTTTCTTTCACTGCACATATTAAATTTACATTGTATAACATAGCTTGCACCACTCAGGTAGTAGTTATATGCGTAAGATGATTCACACTTTATTTTTTGGAATGAGACATTTAGCAACGGATTTGCAAGGAAAGTCAAGAAATCCGTTGCAAAACGAAGAAATCCGTTGCAAAATCAAGAAATCCGTTACAAAACCGTTGCTATTCCGTTGCAAAAGGAAAAACCAAAAATTACCCGAGTATGAAACCGAAAATGGCTAATTATATGTTAACAAGGATCATTTTAGTTGTTATTATTGTTTTCCTTGAAGATTAATGTTTTCTTTGCCCATATTTCATTAGAAAATCCATGGTATGTCAAAAAATATGGCATATGATCATAAGAGTGACCAAGTGTGTATTCATCATATCTCATCCTTAAGATGAATGTTATACTCTTACACATTTTTGATATGAATTCTTATTCTTGTTGTGCTTTCTTTTACTGCACATATTAAATTTACATTGTATGACATAGCTTGCACCAATCATGTAGTAGTTATATGCGTAAGACGATTCACACTTTATTGTTTTGGAATGAGACTTTTAGCAACGGATTTGCAAGGAATCTAAAGAAATCTGTTGCAAAAAAAGAATTCCATTGGAAAATCAAGAAATCCGTTGCAAAACCGTTGCTATTCCGTTGCAAAAGGAAAAACCAAAAATTACCCGAGTATGAAACCAAAAATGGCTAATTATATTTTAACAAGGATCATTTTAGTTGTTATTATTGTTTTCCTTGAAGATTAATGTTTTCTTTGCCCATATTTCATTAGAAAATCCATGGTATGTCAAAAAATATGGCTTATGATCATAAGAGTGACCAAGTGTGTATTCATCATATCTCATCCTTAAGATGAATGTTATACTCTTACACATTTTTGATATGAATTCTTATTCTTGTTGTGCTTTCTTTTACTGCACATATTAAATTTACATTGTATAACATAGCTTGCACCACTCATGTAGTTGTTATATGCGTAAGACGATTCACACTTTATTTTTTTGGAATGAGACCTTTAGCAACGAATTTGCAAGGAATCTAAAGAAATCTGTTGCAAAACCAAGAATTCTATTGCAAAATCAAGAAATCAGTTGCAAAACCGTTGCTATTCCGTTGCACAAGGAAAAACCAAAAATTACCCAAGTATGAAACAGAAAATGGCTAACTATATGTTAACAAGGAACATTTTAGTTGTTATTATTATTTTCCTTGAAGATTGATGTTTTCTTTGCCCATATTTCATTAGAAAATTCGTGGTATGTCAAACAATATGGCTTATGATCATAAGAGTAAGTGTGTATTAATTATATCTTATCCTTAAGATGAATGTTCTACTCTTACACATTTTTGATATGAATGCTTATTCTTGTTGTGCTTTCTTTCACTGCACATATTAAATTTACATTGTATAACATAGCTTGCACCACTCAGGTAGTAGTTATATGCGTAAGATGATTCACACTTTATTTTTGGAATGAGACATTTAGAAACGGATTTGCAAGAAAAGTCAAGAAATCCGTTGCAAAACGAAGAAATCCGTTGCAAAATCAAGAAATCCGTTGCAAAACCGTTGCTATTCCGTTGCAAAAGGAAAAACCAAAAATTACCCAGTATGAAACTGAAAATGGCTAATTATATGTTAACAAGGATCATTTTAGTTGTTATTATTGTTTTCCTTGAAGATTAATGTTTTCTTTGCCCATATTTCATTAGAAAATCCATGGTATGTCAAAAAATATGGCTTATGATCATAAGAGTGACCAAGTTTGTATTCATCATATCTCATCCTTAAGATGAATGTTATACTCTTACACATTTTTGATATGAATTCTTATTCTTGTTGTGCTTTCTTTTACTGCACATATTAAATTTACCACTACAAGAAAACAATCGATTTGCAATGGAATTTGCGATGGATATTATCCGTCGCAAATTTGCAACGGATTTGCGAGGGATTTGCGAGGGATTTGCGAGTGACTATTTGTCGTCGCAAATCCGTCGCTATTTTGCGAGGGAAAAAGTCGTCGCAAATTGCGACAATTTTGCAACATATTTGCGACGAAAATGCGAGGGAAAGTCTAGAGTCACAAATCCCTCGCAAATTTGCGAGGGGCAAGAGGTCGTCGCAAATTCGTTGCAAATTTGCGAGGAATCTGCGAGGGATTAGCGAGCAAAATTTGCAATAGAATTGCTAGGGATTCATTCCTTATTTCCGGCGAGGATAAAATCGTGACAAATGTCTAACGGTTTTAAAAGTGAATCTCAAAAAATTATATTTCTAAATTTATTTAATGATGGGCATTCATAAACCACGAAAATTTGAAAATGTCTCCGTATGATATATAAAACGTCATATATCCGTATCTGTTGTTTATGAATATATATATATAAGTTTAACATCCCTCGTACCCTCAAATTCATTATATTTTTGAAAAAAAATTCTTATGATCATGACTCTTATGAGATTATAAACTGTAAACTTTATTACGTTATTATACCCTATACCCTAAACCTTAAAAAATAAAAATCATGAATTTGCAACGGATTTGCAATGGATCCGTCGCAAATCCGTTGCAAATACAAAATCCATCGCAAATCCGTCGCAAATTTGCGATGGATTTGCGATGGATATTTTGCAAATCCGTTGGAAATAAAGGATCCATCGCAAATCCGTTGCAAATTTGCAATGGAATTGCTAGGGATTCATTCTTTATTTCCGGCGAGGATAAAATCATGACAAATATCTAACGGTTTTAAAAGTGAATCTCAAAAATTTATATTTCTAAAGTTACTTAATGATATGTATTCATAAATCGCGAAAATTTGGAAATGTCTCCGTATGATATATAAAACGTCATATATATATCCGTATATGTTGTTTAGGAATATATATATAAGTTCAACATCCCTCGTACCCAAAAATTCATTATATTTTTGAAAAAAAATTCTTATGATCATGACTCTTATGAGATTATAAACTGTAAACTTTATAATGAATATATACGTTATTATACCCTAAACCCTAAACACTAAACCTTAAAAAATAAAAATCATGAATTTGCAACGGATTTGCAATGGATCCGTCGCAAATCCATTGCAAATACAGGATCCATCGCAAATCCGTTGCAAATTTGCGATGGATTTGCGATGGATCCGTTGCAAATCCGTTGCAAATAAAGGATCTATCGCAAATCCGTTGCAAATTTGCAATGGAATTGCTAGGGAATCATTCTTTATTTCCGGTGAGGATAAAATCATGACAAATATCTAACGGTTTTAAAAGTGAATCTCAAAAAATTATATTTGTAAAGTTACTTAATGATATGTATTCATAAATCGCGAAAATTTGGAAATGTCTCCGTATGATATATAAAACGTCATATATCCGTATATGTTGTTTAGGAATATATAATAAGTTCAACATCCCTCGTACCCTCAAATTCATTATATTTTTGAAAAAAAATTCTTATGATCATGACTCTTATGAGATTATAAACTGTAAACTTTATTACGTTATTATACCCTAAACCCTAAACCTTAAAAAATAAAAATCATGAATTTGCAACGGATTTGCAATGGATCCGTCGCAAATCCGTTGCAAATACAGGATCTATCGCAAATCCGTTGCAAATTTGCGATGGATTTGCGATGGATCCGTTGCAAATCCGTTGCAAATAAAGGATCCATCGCAAATCCGTTGCAAATTTACAATGGAATTGCTAGGGATTCATTCCTTATTTCCGGCGAGGATAAAATCGTGACAAAGATCTAACGGTTTTAAAAGTGAATCTCAAAATATTATATTTCTAAAGTTACTTAATGATATGTATTCATAAATCGCGAAAATTTGGAAATGTCTCCGTATGATATATAAAACGTCATATATCCGTATATGTTGTTTAGGAATATATATATAAGTTCAACATCCCTCGTACCCTCAAATTCATTATATTTTTGAAAAAAAATTCTTATGATCATGACTCTTATGAGATTATAAACTGTAAACTTTATTACGTTATTATACCCTAAACCCTAAACCTTAAAAAATAAAAATCATGAATTTGCAACGGATTTGCAATGGATCCGTCGCAAATCCGTTGCAAATACAGGATCCATCGCAAATCCGTTGCAAATTTGCGATGGATTTGCGATGGATCCGTTGCAAATCCGTTGCAAATAAAGGATCCATCGCAAATCCGTTGCAAATTTACAATGGAATTGCTAGGGATTCATTCCTTATTTCCGGCGAGGATAAAATCGTGACAAATATCTAACGGTTTTAAAAGTGAATCTCAAAAAATTATATTTCTAAAGTTATTTAATGATGTGCATTCATAAATCGCGAAAATTTAGAAATGTCTTCGTATGATATATAAAACGTCATATATCCGTATGTGTTGTTTATGAATATATATATAAGTTCAACATCCCTCGTACCCTCAAATTCATTATATTTTTGAAAAAAATGCTTATGATCATGACTCTTATGAGATTATAAACTGTAAACTTTATTATGTTATTATACCCTAAACCTTAAAAAATAAAACTCATGAATTTGCAACGGATTTGCGATGGATCCGTCGCAAATCCGTTGCAAATACAGGATCCATCGCAAATCCGTTGCAAAATGATTTTTTTTGAAATTTGGTACGAAAATTGAATTTTTTCAGCACATGTTGGGCCAAATTTAACCGCGAATTGGTAGTGGACCAAACATTTTGCGATGGATTAATCCGTTGCAAATCCGTTGCAAATGTTGGAGCTATCGCAATTCCGTTGCAAATCCATCGCGTATTAGTTTATAAATTAACCTGTTTATCTTCTTCTTCCTTTCTCCCTTCTTAATTCCCTCAATCTCAATCTCCCGTCGATCTAAAATCGATCTCCGGCCCACTGTACATTCCGGCGACCCCACTCCTCCTCCTCCTCCGGCGATCGGTTCCTCTTCCTCTGGCGATCGGTTTCTCTTCCCTTCCTCTCCTCCGCGACCTCCTCCCTTCACCTCGCGAGCTCTTTCTTCTCCTCCTCCGCCGGCGAGCACTCCTCTCCCTCCGGCGACCTCCTCTCCCTCCGGCGAGCCCCTCCCTCCGGCGAGTCCCCTCCTCTCCCCTCTCCCTCCGGCGACCTCTTCCTCTCCTGGGCGAAGGTAAGTATTTTTTTTTAATTTCATTTTTTATTTCAAAAATATATGTTGTTATCTTAAAAAAACAAATATTGGATTTGATAGATTTGTGAAATTTGTTAGATTTGAGAACAAAAATTTAGATTTGTTAGATTTGGATTTGTATTTAATTTAGATTTTTAGATTTTTAGAATTGTTAGATTTTGTTAGATTATTTAGATTTTTAGATTTGTTAAAAAAATATATTTGTTAGATTTGTATTTAAATTAGGATGAATTTAGATTGTTAGATTTAGATTTGTTATTTATTAAGTTGTTAAATTTGTATTTTAATTCGGATGAATATTATATAATTTTATAATTATTATGACATTATATAAAATTATTAGTTTGATTGTAATTTTTTTGTATTTTCTAAATTATAATATAATTATATGAATTAATTATTAAATTTTTTTTTGTAGATGTCGGGATTTCGAGGTAACGACTACACTCGATTTCTTTCGATGGGTTCCACAAGTACTCCTCCTGTTATACAGATGGATTTCGTAACTTCAGCTGTTCCTGAGACCGTGGAGCCTGCCCCAGCACCGGCGGATCCCGCACCGTCTAACCCCGCGGTTGACTCCATCCCCATTGATATTGGACTACTTTGCTGAGAAGGATCCGGCTTTTGCAAGACTTCGCGCAGCACGTAACCCTTCGGGATCGGGATCGGGATCCAGAACCGGTACCGAAACCGGAACCGGTCCTTTTGTAAACATTTTGTTTTGTTTTTTTAAAACAATTATGCATTTTTTGTAATAAATAAATTATATAATTATGTTTTTTAATTTTATATGTTAATTATTTTTAATTATTATTCAATTTATAAATTAATTTTTTAATTATTTAATTTTTTTAATTACAAAATTCAATTTTTCTCGCAAATCCATTGCAATTTTGCGAGGGAATATTTTCCGTCGCAAGTTTGCGAGGGAAGAGTTTCGTCGCAAACTTGCGAATATGCGACGGATTTGCGAGGGAGAGTTGCCTTTGCAAATTTGCGACGGAATTTTTCTCGTCGCAAATTTGCGACGGATATGCGAAGGAAATTTGCCGTTGCAAATTTGCGAGGGACTCTATCTCGTCGCAAATTTGCGACGGAGTTGCGAGGGAACTTGGCCGTTGCAAATTTGCGAGGGAGTATATCTCCTCGCAAATTTGCGACGAATTTGCGACGGAATTTGGCCGTTGCAATTTTGCGAGGAAAATTGTTTCGTCGCAAATTTGCGACGGATTTGCGAGGAAAACTGTTTTGCGACGACTGATTTGCGACGGAAGTGGTGTCGTCGCAATTCCGTCGCAAAGCGTGATTTGCGACGGATTTGCTATGGATTTTTCCATCGCAAAACGGTTGTTTTCTTGTAGTGTACATTGTATAACATAGCTTGCACCACTCATGTAGTAGTTATATGCGTAAGACGATTCACACTTTAGTTTTTTGGAATGATACTTTTAGCAACTGATTTGCAAGGAATCTAAAGAAATACGTTGCAAAACCAAGAATTCCATTGCAAAATAAAGAAATCAGTTGCAAAACCGTTGCTATTCCGTTGCAAAAGGAAAAACCAAAAATTACCCAAGTATGAAATCGAAAATGGCTAACTATATGTTAACAAGAAACATTTTAGTTGTTATTATTGTTTTCCTTGAAGATTAATGTTTTCTTTGCCCATATTTCATTAGAAAATTCGTGGTATGTCAAACAATATGGCTTATGATCATAAGAGTGAGTAAGTGTGTATTAATCATATCTTATCCTTAAGATGAATGTTCTACTCTTACACATTTTTGATATGAATGCTTATTCTTGTTGTGCTTTCTTTCACTGCACATATTAAATTTACATTGTATAACATAGCTTGCACCACTCAGGTAGTAGTTATATGCGTAAGATGATTCACACTTTATTTTTTGGAATGAGACATTTAGCAACGGATTTGCAAGGAAAGTCAAGAAATCCGTTGCAAAACGAAGAAATCCGTTGCAAAATCAAGAAATCCGTTGCAAAACCGTTGCTATTCCGTTGCAAAAGGAAAAACCAAAAATTACCCAGTATGAAACTGAAAATGGCTAATTATATGTTAACAAGGATCATTTTAGTTGTTATTATTGTTTTCCTTGAAGATTAATGTTTTCTTTGCCCATATTTCATTAGAAAATCCATGGTATGTCAAAAAATATGGCTTATGATCATAAGAGTGACCAAGTTTGTATTCATCATATCTCATCCTTAAGATGAATGTTATACTCTTACACATTTTTGATATGAATTCTTATTCTTGTTGTGCTTTCTTTTACTGCACATATTAAATTTACATTGTATAACATAGCTTGCACCACTCATGTAGTAGTTATATGCGTAAGACGATTCACACTTTATTTTTTTCGAATGAGACTTTTAGCAACGGATTTGCAAGGAATCTAACGAAATCCGTCGCAAAACCAAGAATTCCATTGCAAAATAAAGAAATCAGTTGCAAAACCGTTGCTATTCCGTTGCAAAAGGAAAAACCAAAAATTACCCAAGTATGAAACCGAAAATGGCTAATTATATGTTAACAAGGAACATTTTAGATGTTATTATTGTTTTCCTTGAAGATTAATGTTTTCTTTGCCCATATTTTATTAGAAAATTCGTGGTATGTCAAACAATATGGCTTATGATCAGAAGAGTGAGTAAGTGTGTATTAATCATATCTTATCCTTAAGATGAATGTTCTACTCTTACACATTTTTGATATGAATGCTTATTCTTGTTGTGCTTTCTTTCACTGCACATATTAAATTTACATTGTATAACATAGCTTGCACCACTCAGGTAGTAGTTATATGCGTAAGATGATTCACACTTTTTTTTGGAATGAAACATTTAGCAACGGATTCGTAAGGAAAGTCAAGAAATCAGTTGCAAAACGAAGAAATCCGTTGCAAAATCAAGAAATCCTTTGCAAAACCGTTGCTATTCCATTGCAAAAGGAAAAACCAAAAATTACATGAGTATGAAACCAAAAATGGCTAATTATATGTTAACAAGGATCATTTTAGTTGTTATTATTGTTTTCCTTGAAGATTAATGTTTTCTTTGCCCATATTTCATTAGAAAATCCATGGTATGTCAAAAAATATGGCTTATGATCATAAGAGTGACCAAGTTTGTATTCATCATATCTCATCCTTAAGATGAATGTTATACTCTTACACATTTTTGATATGAATTCTTATTCTTGTTGTGCTTTCTTTTACTGCACATATTAAATTTACATTGTATAACATAGCTTGCACCACTCATGTAGTAGTTATATGCGTAAGACGATTCACACTTAATTTTTTTGGAATGAGACTTTTAGCAACGGATTTACAAGGAATCTAAAGAAATCCGTTGCAAAACCAAGAATTCTATTGCAAAATCAAGAAATCAGTTGCAAAACCGTTGCTATTCCGTTGCAAAAGGAAAAACCAAAAATTACCCAAGTATGAAACCGAAAATGGCTAACTATATGTTAACAAGGAACATTTTAGTTGTTATTATTGTTTTCCTTGAAGATTAATGTTTTCTTTGCCCATATTTCATTAGAAAATTCGTGGTATGTCAAACAATATGGCTTATGATCATAAGAGTGAGTAAGTGTGTATTAATCAAATCTTATCCTTAAGATGAATGTTCTACTCTTACACATTTTTGATATGAATGCTTATTCTTGTTGTGCTTTCTTTCACTGCACATATTAAATTTACATTGTATAACATAGCTTGCACCACTCAGGTAGTAGTTATATGCGTAAGATGATTCACACTTTGTTTTTGGAATGAGACATTTAGCAACGGATTTGCAAGGAAAATCAAGAAATCCGTTGCAAAATCAAGAAATCCTTTGCAAAACCGTTGCTATTCCGTTGCAAAAGGAAAAACCAAAAATTACAAGAGAATGAAACCAAAAATGGCTAATTATATGTTAACAAGGATCATTTTAGTTGTTATTATTGCTTTCCTTGAAGATTAATGTTTTCTTTGCCCATATTTCATTAGAAAACTCGTGGTATGTCAAACAATATGGCGTATGATCATAAGAGTGAGTAAGTGTGTATTAATCATATCTAATCCTTAAGATGAATGTTCTACTCTTACACATTTTTGATATGAATGCTTATTCTTGTTGTGCTTCCTTTCACTGCACATATTAAATTTACATTGTATAACATAGCTTGCACCACTCAAGTAGTAGTTATATACGTAAGATGTTTCACACTTTATTTTTTGGAATGAGACATTTAGCAACGGATTTGCAAGGAAAGTCAAGAAATCTGTTGCAAAACCAAGAATTCCGTTGCAAAATCAAGAAATCCGTTGCAAAACCGTTGCTATTCTGTTGCAAAAGGAAAATTACCAAAAATATTTTTAATATGAATGCTTATTCTTGTTGTGCTTTCTTTCACTGCACATATTAAATTTACATTGTATAACATAGCTTGCACCACTCAGGTAGTAGTTATATGCGTAAGATGATTCACACTTTATTTTTTGGAATGAGACATTTAGCAACGGATTTGCAAGGAAAGTCAAGAAATCCGTTGCAAAACGAAGAAATCCGTTGCAAAATCAAGAAATCCGTTACAAAACCGTTGCTATTCCGTTGCAAAAGGAAAAACCAAAAATTACCCGAGTATGAAACCGAAAATGGCTAATTATATGTTAACAAGGATCATTTTAGTTGTTATTATTGTTTTCCTTGAAGATTAATGTTTTCTTTGCCCATATTTCATTAGAAAATCCATGGTATGTCAAAAAATATGGCATATGATCATAAGAGTGACCAAGTGTGTATTCATCATATCTCATCCTTAAGATGAATGTTATACTCTTACACATTTTTGATATGAATTCTTATTCTTGTTGTGCTTTCTTTTACTGCACATATTAAATTTACATTGTATGACATAGCTTGCACCAATCATGTAGTAGTTATATGCGTAAGACGATTCACACTTTATTGTTTTGGAATGAGACTTTTAGCAACGGATTTGCAAGGAATCTAAAGAAATCTGTTGCAAAAAAAGAATTCCATTGGAAAATCAAGAAATCCGTTGCAAAACCGTTGCAATTCCGTTGCAAAAGGAAAAACCAAAAATTACCCGAGTATGAAACCAAAAATGGCTAATTATATTTTAACAAGGATCATTTTAGTTGTTATTATTGTTTTCCTTGAAGATTAATGTTTTCTTTGCCCATATTTCATTAGAAAATCCATGGTATGTCAAAAAATATGGCTTATGATCATAAGAGTGACCAAGTGTGTATTCATCATATCTCATCCTTAAGATGAATGTTATACTCTTACACATTTTTGATATGAATTCTTATTCTTGTTGTGCTTTCTTTTACTGCACATATTAAATTAACATTGTATAACATAGCTTGCACCACTCATGTAGTAGTTATATGCGTAAGACGATTCACAGTTTATTTTTTTGGAATGAGACCTTTAGCAACGAATTTGCAAGGAATCTAAAGAAATCTGTTGCAAAACCAAGAATTCTATTGCAAAATCAAGAAATCAGTTGCAAAACCGTTGCTATTCCGTTGCACAAGGAAAAACCAAAAATTACCCAAGTATGAAACCGAAAATGGCTAACTATATGTTAACAAGGAACATTTTAGTTGTTATTATTGTTTTCCTTGAAGATTGATGTTTTCTTTGCCCATATTTCATTAGAAAATTCGTGGTATGTCAAACAATATGGCTTATGATCATAAGAGTAAGTTTGTATTCATCATATCTTATCCTTAAGATGAATGTTATACTCTTACACATTTTTGATATGAATGCTTATTCTTGTTGTGCTTTCTTTCACTGCACATATTAAATTTACATTGTATAACATAGCTTGCACCACTCAGGTAGTAGTTATATGCGTAAGATGATTCACACTTTATTTGTTGGAATGAGACATTTAGCAACGGATTTGCAAGGAAAGTCAAGAAATCTGTTGCAAAACGAAGAAATCCGTTGCAAAATAAAGAAATCCGTTGCAAAACCGTTGCTATTCCGTTGCAAAAGGAAAAACCAAAAATTACCCTAGTATGAAACAGAAAATGGCTAACTATATGTTAACAAGGATCATTTTAGTTGTTATTATTGTTTTCCTTGAAGATTTATGTTTTCTTTGCCCATATTTCATTAGAAAATTCGTGGTATGTCAAACAATATGGCTTATGATCATAAGAGTGAGTAAGTGTGTATTAATCATATCTTATCCTTAAGATGAATGTTCTACTCTTACACATTTTTGATATGAATGCTTATTCTTGTTGTGCTTTCTTTCAATGCACATATTAAATTTACATTGTATAACATAGCTTGCACCACTCAGGTAGTAGTTATATGCGTAAGATGATTCACACTTTATTTTTTGTAATGAGACATTTAGCAACGGATTCGCAAGGAAAGTCAAGAAATCCGTTGCAAAACGAAGAAATCCGTTGCAAAATCAAGAAATCCTTTGCAAAACCGTTGCTATTCCATTGCAAAAGGAAAAACCAAAAATTACCCGAGTATGAAACCAAAAATGGCTAATTATATGTTAACAAGGATCATTTTAGTTGTTATTATTGTTTTCCTTGAAGATTAATGTTTTCTTTGCCCATATTTCATTAGAAAATTCGTGGTATGTCAAACAATATGGCTTATGATCATAAGAGTGAGTAAGTGTGTATTAATCATATCTTATCCTTAAGATGAATGTTCTACTCTTACACATTTTTGATATGAATGCTTATTCTTGTTGTGCTTTCTTTCACTGCACATATTAAATTTACATTGTATAACATAGCTTGCACCACTCAGGTAGTAGTTATATGCGTAAGATGATTCACACTTTATTTTTT
>BSQW01000005.1:27178496-27240852 GCA_030161315.1 Eutrema japonicum
TGTCAAACAATATGGCTTATGATCATAAGAGTGAGTAAGTGTGTATTAATCGTATCTCATCCTTAAGATGAATGTTCTACTCTTACACATTTTTGATATGAATGTTTATTCTTGTTGTGCTTTCTTTCACTGCACATATTAAATTTACATTGTATAACATAGCTTGCACCACTCATGTAGTCGTTATATGCGTAAGATGATTCACACTTTTTTTTTTTGGAATGAGACATTTAGCAACGGATTTGCAAGAAAGTCAAGAAATCCGTTGCAAAACCAAGAAATACGTTGCAAAATCAAGAAATCCATTGCATAACCGTTGCTATTCCGTTGCAAAAGGAAAAACCAAAAATTACCCAAGTATGAAACCGAAAATTGCTAATTATATGTTAACAAGGATCATTTTAGTTGTTATTATTGTTTTCCTTGAAGATTAATGTTTTCTTTGCCCATATTTCATTAGAAAATCCATGGTATGTCAAAAAATATGGCTTATGATCATACGAGTGAGCAAGTGTGTATTCATCATATCTCATCCTTAAGATGAATGTTATACTCTTACACATTTTTGATTTGAATTCTTATTCTTGTTGTGCCTTCTTTTACTGCAAATATTAAATTTACATTGTATAACATAGCTTGCGCCACTCATGTTGTAGTTATATGCGTAAGACGATTCACACATTCTTTTTTTGGAATGAGACATTTAGCAACGGATTTGCAAGGAAAGTCAAGAAATCCGTTGCAAAATCATGAAATCCGTTGCAAAACCGTTGCTATTCTGTTTCAAAAGGAAAAACCAAAAATTACCCAAGTATGAAACCGAAATGGCTAATTATATGTTAACAAGGATCATTTTAGTTGTTATTATTGTTTTCCTTGAAGATTAATGTTTTCTTTGCCCATATTTCATTAGAAAATCCATGGTATGTCAAAAAATATGGCTTATGATCATAAGAGTGAGCAAGTGTGTATTCATCATATCTCATCCTTAAGATGAATGTTATACACTTACACATTTTTGATATGAATTCTTATTCTTGTTGTGCTTTCTTTTACTGCACATATTAAATTTACATTGTATAACATAGCTTGCACCACTCATGTAGTAGTTATATGCGTAAGACGATTCACACTTTATTTTTTTGGAATGAGACTTTTAGCAACGGATTTGAAAGGAAACTAAAGAAATTCGTTGTAAAACCAAGAAATCCGTTGCAAAATCAAGAAATCCGTTGCAAAACCGTTGCTATTCTGTTGCAATAGTAAAAACCAAAAATTACCCAAGTATGAAACCGAAAATGGCTAATTATATGTTAACAAGGATCATTTTAGTTGTTATTATTGTTTTCCTTGAAGATTAATGTTTTCTTTGCCCATATTTCATTAGAAAATCCATGGTATGTCAAAAATATGGCTTATGATCATAAGAGTGAGCAAGTGTGTATTCATCATATCTCATCCTTAAGATGAATGTTATACTCCTACACATTTTTGATATGAATTCTTATTCTTATTGTGCTTTCTTTCACCGCACATATTAAATTTACATTGTATAACATAGCTTGCACCACTCAGGTAGTAGTTATATGCGTAAGATGATTCACACTTTACTTTTTGGAATGAGACATTTAGCAACGGATTTGCAAGGAAAGTCAAGAAATCCGTTGCAAAACAAAGAAATCCGTTGCAAAATCAAGAAATCCGTTGCAAAACCGTTGCTATTCCGTTGCAAAAAGAAAAATAAAAAATTACCCAAGTATGAAACCGAAAATGGCTAATTATATGTTAACAAGGATCATTTTAGTTGTTATTATTGTTTTCCTTGAAGATTAATGTTTTCTTTGCCCATATTTCATTAGAAAATCCAAGGTATGTCAAAAAATATGGCTTATGATCATAAAAGTGAGCAAGTGTGTATTCATCATATCTCATCCTTAAGATGAATGTTATACTCTTACACATTTTTGATATTAAATTTACATTGTATAACATAGCTTGCACCACTCATGTAGTAGTTATATGCGTAAGACGATTTATTTTTTTGGAATGAGACTTTTAGCAACGGATTTGCAAGGAAACTAAAGAAATCCGTTGCAAAACCAAGAATTCCGTTGCAAAATCAAGAAATCCGTTGCAAAACCGTTGCTATTCTGTTTCAAAAGGAAAAACCAAAAATTACCCAAGTATGAAACCGAAAATGGCTAATTATATGTTAACAAGGATCATTTTAGTTGTTATTATTATTTTCATTGAAGATTAATGTTTTCTTTGCCCATATTTCATTAGAAAATCCATGGTATTTCAAAAAATATGGCTTATGATCATACGAGTGAGCAAGTGTGTATTCATTATATCTCATCCTTAAGATGAATGTTCTACTCTTACACATTTTTCATATGAATGCTTATTCTTGTTGTGCTTTCTTTCACTGCACATATTAAATTTACATTGTATAACATAGCTTGCACCACTTAGGTAGTAGTTATATGCGTAAGATGATTCACACTTTATTTTTTTGGAATGAGACATTTAGCAACAAATTTGCAAGGAAACTAAAAAAATCCGTTGCAAAACCAAGAATTCCGTTGCAAAATCATGAAATCAGTTGCAAAACCGTTGCTATTCCGTTGCAAAAGGAAAAACTAAAAATTACCAAAGTATGAAACCGAAAATGGCTAATTATATGTTAACAAGGATCATTTTAGTTGTTATTATTGTTTTCCTTGAAGATTAATGTTTTCTTTGCCCATATTTCATTAGAAAATTCCTGGTATGTCAAACAATATGGCTTATGATCATAAGAGTGAGTAAGTGTGTATTAATCGTATCTCATCCTTAAGATGAATGTTCTACTCTTACACATTTTTGATATGAATGTTTATTCTTGTTGTGCTTTCTTTCACTGGACATATTAAATTTACATTGTATAACATAGCTTGCACCACTCATGTAGTCGTTATATGCGTAAGATGATTCACACTCTTTTTTTTGGAATGAGACATTTAGCAACGGATTTGCAAGAAAAGTCAAGAAATCCGTTGCAAAACCAAGAAATACGTTGCAAAATCAAGAAATCCATTGCATAACCGTTGCTATTCCGTTGCAAAAGGAAAAACCAAAAATTACCCAAGTATGAAACCGAAAATTGCTAATTATATGTTAACAAGGATCATTTTAGTTGTTATTATTGTTTTCCTTGAAGATTAATGTTTTCTTTGCCCATATTTCATTAGAAAATCCATGGTATGTCAAAAAATATGGCTTATGATCATACGAGTGAGCAAGTGTGTATTCATCATATCTCATCCTTAAGATGAATGTTATACTCTTACACATTTTTGATTTGAATTCTTATTCTTGTTGTGCTTTCTTTTACTGCAAATATTAAATTTACATTGTATAACATAGCTTGCGCCACTCATGTTGTAGTTATATGCGTAAGACGATTCACACATTCTTTTTTTGGAATGAGACATTTAGCAACGGATTTGCAAGGAAAGTCAAGAAATCCGTTGCAAAATTAAGAAATCCGTTGCAAAACCGTTGCTATTCTGTTTCAAAAGGAAAAACCAAAAATTACCCAAGTATGAAACCGAGAATGGCTAATTATATGTTAACAAGGATCATTTTAGTTGTTATTATTATTTTCATTGAAAATTAATGTTTTCTTTGCCCATATTTCATTAGAAAATCCATGGTATGTCAAAAAATATGGCCTATGATCATACGAGTGAGCAAGTGTGTATTCATTATATCTCATCCTTAAGATGAATGTTCTACTCTTACACATTTTTGATATGAATGTTTATTCTTGTTGTGCTTTCTTTCACTGCACATATTAAATTTACATTGTATAACATAGCTTGAACCACTTAGGTAGTAGTTATATGCGTAAGATGATTCACACTTTATTTTTTTGGAATGAGACATTTAGCAACAAATTTGCAAGGAAACTAAAGAAATCCGTTGCAAAACCAAGAATTCCGTTGCAAAATCATGAAATCCGTTGCAAAACCGTTGCTATTCCGTTGCAAAAGGAAAAACTAAAAATTACCCAAGTATGAAACCGAAAATGGCTAATTATATGTCAACAAGGATCATTTTAGTTGTTATTATTGTTTTCCTTGAAGATTAATGTTTTCTTTGCCCATATTTCATTAGAAAATTCCTGGTATGTCAAACAATATGGCTTATGATCATAAGAGTGAGTAAGTGTGTATTAATCGTATCTCATCCTTAAGATGAATGTTCTACTCTTACACATTTTTGATATGAATGTTTATTCTTGTTGTGCTTTCTTTCACTGCACATATTAAATTAAATTGTATAACATAGCTTGCACCACTCATGTAGTCGTTATATGCGTAAGATGATTCATACTTTTTTTTTTGGAATGAGACATTTAGCAACGGATTTGCAAGGAAAGTCAAGAAATCCGTTGCAAAACCAAGAAATACGTTGCAAAATCAAGAAATCCATTGCATAACCGTTGCTATTCCGTTGCAAAAGGAAAAACCAAAAATTACCCAAGTATGAAACCGAAAATTGCTAATTATATGTTAACAAGGATCATTTTAGTTGTTATTATTGTTTTCCTTGAAGATTAATGATTTCTTTGCCCATATTTCATTAGAAAATCCATGGTATGTCAAAAAATATGGCTTATGATCATACGAGTGAGCAAGTGTGTATTCATCATATCTCATCCTTAAGATGAATGTTATACTCTTACACATTTTTGATTTGAATTCTTATTCTTGTTGTGCTTTCTTTTACTGCAAATATTAAATTTACATTGTATAACATAGCTTGCGCCACTCATGTTGTAGTTATATGCGTAAGACGATTCACACATTCTTTTTTTGGAATGAGACATTTAGCAACGGATTTGCAAGGAAAGTCAAGAAATCCGTTGCAAAATTAAGAAATCCGTTGCAAAACCGTTGCTATTCCGTTGCAAAAGGAAAAACCAAAAATTACCCAAGTATGAAACCGAAAATGGCTAATTATATGTTAACAAGTATCATTTTAGTTGTTATTATTGTTTTCCTTGAAGATTAATGTTTTCTTGTCCCATATTTCATAAGAAAATCCATGGTATGTCAAAATATATGGCTTATGATCATAAGAGTGAGCAAGTGTGTATTCATCATATCTCATCCTTAAGATGAATGTTATAATCTTACATATTTTTGATATGAATTCTTATTCTTGTTGTGCTTTCTTTTACTGCACATATTAAATTTACATTGTATAACATAGCTTGCACCACTCATGTAGTAGTTATATGCGTAAGACGATTCACACTTTCTTTTTTTTGGAATGAGACATTTTGCAACAGATTTGCAAGGAAAGTCAAGAAATCCGTTGCAAAACCAAGAAATACGTTGCAAAACCGTTGCTATTCTGTTGCAAAAGGAAAAACCAAAAATTACCCAAATATGAATCCGAAAATGGCTAATTATATGTTAACAAGGATCATTTTAGTTGTTATTATTGTTTTCCTTGAAGATTAATGTTTTCTTTGCCCATATTTCATTAGAAAATCCATGGTATGTCAAAAAATATGGCTTATGATCATAAGAGTGAGCAAGTGTGTATTCATCATATCTCATCCTTAAGATGAATGTTATACTCCTACACATATTTTATATGAATTCTTATTCTTATTGTGCTTTCTTTCACCGCACATATTAAATTTACATTATATAACATAGCTTGCACCACTCAGGTAGTAGTTATATGCGTAAGATGATTCACACTTTACTTTTTGGAATGAGACATTTAGCAACGGATTTGCAAGGAAAGTCAAGAAATCCGTTGCAAAACAAAGAAATCCGTTGCAAAATCAAGAAATCCGTTGCAAAACCGTTGCTATTCCGTTGCAAAAAGAAAAAAAAAAAATTACCTAAGTATGAAACCGAAAATGGCTAATTATATGTTAACAAGGATCATTTTAGTTGTTATTATTGTTTTCCTTGAATATTAATGTTTTCTTTGCCCATATTTCATTAGAAAATCCAAGGTATGTCAAAAAATATGGCTTATGATCATAAAAGTGAGCAAGTGTGTATTCATCATATCTCATCCTTAAGATGAATGTTATACTCTTACACATTTTTGATATGAATGCTTATTCTTGTTGTGCTTTCTTTCACTGCACATATTAAATTTACATTGTATAACATAGCTTGCACCACTTAGGTAGTAGTTATATGCGTAAGATGATTCACACTTTATTTTTTTGGAATGAGACATTTAGCAACAAATTTGCAAGGAAACTAAAGAAATCCGTTGCAAAACCAAGAATTCCGTTGCAAAATCATGAAATCAGTTGCAAAACCGTTGCTATTCCGTTGCAAAAGGAAAAACTAAAAATTACCAAAGTATGAAACCGAAAATGGCTAATTATATGTTAACAAGGATCATTTTAGTTGTTATTATTGTTTTCCTTGAAGATTAATGTTTTCTTTGCCCATATTTCATTAGAAAATTCCTGGTATGTCAAACAATATGGCTTATGATCATAAGAGTGAGTAAGTGTGTATTAATCGTATCTCATCCTTAAGATGAATGTTCTACTCTTACACATTTTTGATATGAATGTTTATTCTTGTTGTGCTTTCTTTCACTGGACATATTAAATTTACATTGTATAACATAGCTTGCACCACTCATGTAGTCGTTATATGCGTAAGATGATTCACACTTTTTTTTTTGGAATGAGACATTTAGCAACGGATTTGCAAGAAAAGTCAAGAAATCCGTTGCAAAACCAAGAAATACGTTGCAAAATCAAGAAATCCATTGCATAACCGTTGCTATTCCGTTGCAAAAGGAAAAACCAAAAATTACCCAAGTATGAAACCGAAAATTGCTAATTATATGTTAACAAGGATCATTTTAGTTGTTATTATTGTTTTCCTTGAAGATTAATGTTTTCTTTGCCCATATTTCATTAGAAAATCCATGGTATGTCAAAAAATATGGCTTATGATCATACGAGTGAGCAAGTGTGTATTCATCATATCTCATCCTTAAGATGAATGTTATACTCTTACACATTTTTGATTTGAATTCTTATTCTTGTTGTGCTTTCTTTTACTGCAAATATTAAATTTACATTGTATAACATAGCTTGCGCCACTCATGTTGTAGTTATATGCGTAAGACGATTCACACATTCTTTTTTTGGAATGAGACATTTAGCAACGGATTTGCAAGGAAAGTCAAGAAATCCGTTGCAAAATTAAGAAATCCGTTGCAAAACCGTTGCTATTCTGTTTCAAAAGGAAAAACCAAAAATTACCCAAGTATGAAACCGAGAATGGCTAATTATATGTTAACAAAGATCATTTTAGTTGTTATTATTATTTTCATTGAAGATTAATGTTTTCTTTGCCCATATTTCATTAGAAAATCCATGGTATGTCAAAAAATATGGCTTATGATCATACGAGTGAGCAAGTGTGTATTCATTATATCTCATCCTTAAGATGAATGTTCTACTCTTACACATTTTTGATATGAATGCTTATTCTTGTTGTGCTTTCTTTCACTGAACATATTAAATTTACATTGTATAACATAGCTTGAACCACTTAGGTAGTAGTTATATGCGTAAGATGATTCACACTTTATTTTTTTGGAATGAGACATTTAGCAACAAATTTGCAAGGAAACTAAAGAAATCCGTTTCAAAACCAAGAATTCCGTTGCAAAATCATGAAATCCGTTGCAAAACCGTTGCTATTCCGTTGCAAAAGGAAAAACTAAAAATTACCCAAGTATGAAACCGAAAATGGCTAATTATATGTCAACAAGGATCATTTTAGTTGTTATTATTGTTTTCCTTGAAGATTAATGTTTTCTTTGCCCATATTTCATTAGAAAATTCCTGGTATGTCAAACAATATGGCTTATGATCATAAGAGTGAGTAAGTGTGTATTAATCGTATCCCATCCTTAAGATGAATGTTCTACTCTTACACATTTTTGATATGAATGTTTATTCTTGTTGTGCTTTCTTTCACTGCACATATTAAATTTACATTGTATAACATAGCTTGCACCACTCATGTAGTCGTTATATGCGTAAGATGATTCATACTTTTTTTTTTGGAATGAGACATTTAGCAACGGATTTGCAAGGAAAGTCAAGAAATCCGTTGCAAAACCAAGAAATACGTTGCAAAATCAAGAAATCCATTGCATAACAGTTGCTATTCCGTTGCAAAAGGAAAAACCAAAAATTACCCAAGTATGAAACCGAAAATTGCTAATTATATGTTAACAAGGATCATTTTAGCTGTTATTATTGTTTTCCTTGAAGATTAATGTTTTCTTTGCCAATATTTCATTAGAAAATCCATGGTATGTCAAAAAATATGGCTTATGATCATACGAGTGAGCAAGTGTGTATTCATCATATCTCATCCTTAAGATGAATGTTATACTCTTACACATTTTTGATTTGAATTCTTATTCTTGTTGTGCTTTCTTTTACTGCAAATATTAAATTTACATTGTATAACATAGCTTGCGCCACTCATGTTGTAGTTATATGCGTAAGACGATTCACACATTCTTTTTTTGGAATGAGACATTTAGCAACGAATTTGCAAGGAAAGTCAAGAAATCCGTTGCAAAATTAAGAAATCCGTTGCAAAACCGTTGCTATTCCGTTGCAAAAGGAAAAACCAAAAATTACCCAAGTATGAAACCGAAAATGGCTAATTATATGTTAACAAGGATCATTTTAGTTGTTATTTTTGTTTTCCTTGAAGATTAATGTTTTCTTGTCCCATATTTCATAAGAAAATCCATGGTATGTCAAAATATATGGCTTATGATCATAAGAGTGAGCAAGTGTGTATTCATCATATCTCATCCTTAAGATGAATGTTATAATCTTACATATTTTTGATAAGAATTCTTATTCTTGTTGTGCTTTCTTTTACTGCACATATTAAATTTACATTGTATAACATAGCTTGCACCACTCATGTAGTAGTTATATGCGTAAGACGATTCACACTTTCTTTTTTTTGGAATGAGACATTTTGCAACAGATTTGCAAGGAAAGTCAAGAAATCCGTTGCAAAACCAAGAAATACGTAGCAAAACCGTTGCTATTCTGTTGCAAAAGGAAAAACCAAAAATTACCCAAATATGAATCCGAAAATGGCTAATTATATGTAACAAGGATCATTTTAGTTGTTATTATTGTTTTCCTTGAAGATTAATGTTTTCTTTGCCCATATTTCATTAGAAAATCCAAGGTATGTCAAAAAATATGGCTTATGATCATAAGAGTGAGCAAGTGTGTATTCATCATATCTCATCCTTAAGATAAATGTTATACTCGTACACATTTTTGATATGAATTCTTATTCTAATTGTGCTTTCTTTCACCGCACATATTAAATTTACATTGTATAACATAGCTTGCACCACTCAGGTAGTAGTTATATGCGTAAGATGATTCACACTTTACTTTTTGGAATGAGACATTTAGCAACGGATTTGCAAGGAAAGTCAAGAAATCCGTTGCAAAACAAAGAAATCCGTTGCAAAATCAAGAAATCCGTTCCAAAACCATTGCTATTCTGTTGCAAAAAGAAAAACCAAAAATTACCCAAGTATGAAAACGAAAATGGCTAATTATATGTTAACAAGGATCATTTTAGTTGTTATTATTGTTTTCCTTGATGATTAATGTTTTCTTTGCCCATATTTCATTAGAAAATACAAGGTATGTCAAAAAATATGGCTTATGATCACAAGAGTGAGCAAGTGTGTATTCATCATATCTCATCCTTAAGATGAATGTTATACTCTTACACATTTTTGATATGAATTCTTATTCTTGTTGTGCTTTCTTTTACTGCACATATTAAATTTACATTGTATAACATAGCTTGCACCACTCATGTAGTAGTTATATGCGTAAGACGATTCACACTTTCTTTTTTTTGGAATGAGACATTTAGCAACGGATTTGCAAGGAAAGTCAAGAAATCCGTTGCAAAATTAAGAAATCCGTTGCAAAACCGTTGCTATTCCGTTGCAAAAGGAAAAACCAAAAATTACCCAAGTATGAAACCGAAAATGGCTAATTATATGTTAACAAGGATCATTTTAGTTGTTATTTTTGTTTTCCTTGAAGATTAATGTTTTCTTGTCCCATATTTCATAAGAAAATCCATGGTATGTCAAAATATATGGCTTATGATCATAAGAGTGAGCAAGTGTGTATTCATCATATCTCATCCTTAAGATGAATGTTATAATCTTACATATTTTTGATATGAATTCTTATTCTTGTTGTGCTTTCTTTTACTGCACATATTAAATTTACATTGTATAACATAGCTTGCACCACTCATGTAGTAGTTATATGCGTAAGACGATTCACACTTTCTTTTTTTTGGAATGAGACATTTTGCAACAGATTTGCAAGGAAAGTCAAGAAATCCGTTGCAAAACCAAGAAATACGTAGCAAAACCGTTGCTATTCTGTTGCAAAAGGAAAAACCAAAAATTACCCAAATATGAATCCGAAAATGGCTAATTATATGTTAACAAGGATCATTTTAGTTGTTATTATTGTTTTCCTTGAAGATTAATGTTTTCTTTGCCCATATTTCATTAGAAAATCCAAGGTATGTCAAAAAATATGGCTTATGATCATAAGAGTGAGCAAGTGTGTATTCATCATATCTCATCCTTAAGATAAATGTTATACTCGTACACATTTTTGATATGAATTCTTATTCTAATTGTGCTTTCTTTCACCGCACATATTAAATTTACATTGTATAACATAGCTTGCACCACTCAGGTAGTAGTTATATGCGTAAGATGATTCACACTTTACTTTTTGGAATGAGACATTTAGCAACGGATTTGCAAGGAAAGTCAAGAAATCCGTTGCAAAACAAAGAAATCCGTTGCAAAATCAAGAAATCCGTTCCAAAACCATTGCTATTCTGTTGCAAAAAGAAAAACCAAAAATTACCCAAGTATGAAAACGAAAATGGCTAATTATATGTTAACAAGGATCATTTTAGTTGTTATTATTGTTTTCCTTGATGATTAATGTTTTCTTTGCCCATATTTCATTAGAAAATACAAGGTATGTCAAAAAATATGGCTTATGATCACAAGAGTGAGCAAGTGTGTATTCATCATATCTCATCCTTAAGATGAATGTTATACTCTTACACATTTTTGATATGAATTCTTATTCTTGTTGTGCTTTCTTTTACTGCACATATTAAATTTACATTGTATAACATAGCTTGCACCACTCATGTAGTAGTTATATGCGTAAGACGATTCACACTTTCTTTTTTTTGGAATGAGACATTTAGCAACGGATTTGCAAGGAAAGTCAAGAAATCCGTTGCAAAATTAAGAAATCCGTTGCAAAACCGTTGCTATTCCGTTGCAAAAGGAAAAACCAAAAATTACCCAAGTATGAAACCGAAAATGGCTAATTATATGTTAACAAGGATCATTTTAGTTGTTATTTTTGTTTTCCTTGAAGATTAATGTTTTCTTGTCCCATATTTCATAAGAAAATCCATGGTATGTCAAAATATATGGCTTATGATCATAAGAGTGAGCAAGTGTGTATTCATCATATCTCATCCTTAAGATGAATGTTATAATCTTACATATTTTTGATATGAATTCTTATTCTTGTTGTGCTTTCTTTTACTGCACATATTAAATTTACATTGTATAACATAGCTTGCACCAGTCATGTAGTAGTTATATGCGTAAGACGATTCACACTTTCTTTTTTTTGGAATGAGACATTTTGCAACAGATTTGCAAGGAAAGTCAAGAAATCCGTTGCAAAACCAAGAAATACGTAGCAAAACCGTTGCTATTCTGTTGCAAAAGGAAAAACCAAAAATTACCCAAATATGAATCCGAAAATGGCTAATTATATGTTAACAAGGATCATTTTAGTTGTTATTATTGTTTTCCTTGAAGATTAATGTTTTCTTTGCCCATATTTCATTAGAAAATCCAAGGTATGTCAAAAAATATGGCTTATGATCATAAGAGTGAGCAAGTGTGTATTCATCATATCTCATCCTTAAGATAAATGTTATACTCGTACACATTTTTGATATGAATTCTTATTCTAATTGTGCTTTCTTTCACCGCACATATTAAATTTACATTGTATAACATAGCTTGCACCACTCAGGTAGTAGTTATATGCGTAAGATGATTCACACTTTACTTTTTGGAATGAGACATTTAGCAACGGATTTGCAAGGAAAGTCAAGAAATCCGTTGCAAAACAAAGAAATCCGTTGCAAAATCAAGAAATCCGTTCCAAAACCATTGCTATTCTGTTGCAAAAAGAAAAACCAAAAATTACCCAAGTATGAAAACGAAAATGGCTAATTATATGTTAACAAGGATCATTTTAGTTGTTATTATTGTTTTCCTTGATGATTAATGTTTTCTTTGCCCATATTTCATTAGAAAATACAAGGTATGTCAAAAAATATGGCTTATGATCACAAGAGTGAGCAAGTGTGTATTCATCATATCTCATCCTTAAGATGAATGTTATACTCTTACACATTTTTGATATGAATTCTTATTCTTGTTGTGCTTTCTTTTACTGCAAATATTAAATTTACATTGTATAACATAGCTTGCGCCACTCATGTTGTAGTTATATGTGTAAGACGATTCACACATTCTTTTTTTGGAATGAGACATTTAGCAACGGATTTGCAAGGAAAGTCAAGAAATCCGTTGCAAAATTAAGAAATCCGTTGCAAAACCGTTGCTATTCCGTTGCAAAAGAAAAAACCAAAAATTACCCAAGTATGAAACCGAAAATGGCTAATTATATGTTAACAAGGATCATTTTAGTTGTTATTATTGTTTTCCTTGAAGATTAATGTTTTCTTGGCCCATATTTCATAAGAAAATCCATGGTATGTCAAAATATATGGCTTATGATCATAAGAGTGAGCAAGTGTGTATTCATCATATCTCATCCTTAAGATGAATGTTATAATCTTACATATTTTTGATATGAATTCTTATTCTTGTTGTGCTTTCTTTTACTGCACATATTAAATTTACATTGTATAACATAGCTTGCACCAGTCATGTAGTAGTTATATGCGTAAGACGATTCACACTTTCTTTTTTTTGGAATGAGACATTTAGCAACGGATTTGCAAGGAAAGTCAAGAAATCCGTTGCAAAACCAAGAAATACGTTGCAAAACCGTTCCTATTCTGTTGCAAAAGGAAAAACCAAAAATTACCCAAATATGAAACCGAAAATGGCTAATTATATGTTAACAAGGATCATTTTAGGTGTTATTATTGTTTTCCTTGAAGATTAATGTTTTCTTTGCCCATATTTCATTAGAAAATCCAAGGTATGTCAAAAAATATGGCTTATGATCATAAGAGTGAGCAAGTGTGTATTCATTATATCTCATCCTTAAGATAAATGTTATACTCCTACACATTTTTGATATGAATTCTTATTCTAATTGTGCTTTCTTTCACCGCACATATTAAATTTACATTGTATAACATAGCTTGCACCACTCAGGTAGTAGTTATATGCGTAAGATGATTCACACTTTACTTTTTGGAATGAGACATTTAGCAACGGATTTGCAAGGAAAGTCAAGAAATCCGTTGCAAAACAAAGAAATCTGTTGCAAAATCAAGAAATCCGTTGCAAAACCATTGCTATTCTGTTGCAAAAAGAAAAACCAAAAATTACCCAAGTATGAAAACGAAAATGGCTAATTATATGTTAACAAGGATCATTTTAGTTGTTATTATTGTTTTCCTTGATGATTAATGTTTTCTTTGCCCATATTTCATTAGAAAATCCAAGGTATGTCAAAAAATATGGCTTATGATCACAAGAGTGAGCAAGTGTGTATTCATCATATCTCATCCTTAAGATGAATGTTATACTCTTACACATTTTTGATATGAATTCTTATTCTTGTTGTGCTTTCTTTTACTGCACATATTAAATTTATATTGTATAACATAGCTTGCACCACTCATGTAGTAGTTATATGCGTAAGACGATTCACACTTTCTTTTTTTTGGAATGAGACATTTAGCAACGGATTTGCAAGGAAAGTCAAGAAATCCGTTGCAAAACCAAGAAATACGTTGCAAAACCGTTCCTATTCTGTTGCAAAAGGAAAAACCAAAAATTACCCAAATATGAAACCGAAAATGGCTAATTATATGTTAACAAGGATCATTTTAGGTGTTATTATTGTTTTCCTTGAAGATTAATGTTTTCTTTGCCCATATTTCATTAGAAAATCCAAGGTATGTCAAAAAATATGGCTTATGATCATAAGAGTGAGCAAGTGTGTATTCATTATATCTCATCCTTAAGATAAATGTTATACTCCTACACATTTTTGATATGAATTCTTATTCTAATTGTGCTTTCTTTCACCGCACATATTAAATTTACATTGTATAACATAGCTTGCACCACTCAGGTAGTAGTTATATGCGTAAGATGATTCACACTTTACTTTTTGGAATGAGACATTTAGCAACGGATTTGCAAGGAAAGTCAAGAAAT
Source organism: Eutrema japonicum (assembly GCA_030161315.1). NCBI lineage: Eukaryota > Viridiplantae > Streptophyta > Magnoliopsida > Brassicales > Brassicaceae > Eutrema > Eutrema japonicum. The sequence goes on from BSQW01000005.1 coordinate 27,193,119, forward strand.
CCGTTGCAAAACAAAGAAATCTGTTGCAAAATCAAGAAATCCGTTGCAAAACCATTGCTATTCTGTTGCAAAAAGAAAAACCAAAAATTACCCAAGTATGAAAACGAAAATGGCTAATTATATGTTAACAAGGATCATTTTAGTTGTTATTATTGTTTTCCTTGATGATTAATGTTTTCTTTGCCCATATTTCATTAGAAAATCCAAGGTATGTCAAAAAATATGGCTTATGATCACAAGAGTGAGCAAGTGTGTATTCATCATATCTCATCCTTAAGATGAATGTTATACTCTTACACATTTTTGATATGAATTCTTATTCTTGTTGTGCTTTCTTTTACTGCAAATATTGAATTTACATTGTATAACATAGCTTGCACCACTCATGTAGTAGTTATATGCGTAAGACGATTCACACTTTATTTTTTTGGAATGAGACTTTTAGCAACGGATTTGCAAGGAAACTAAAGAAATCCGTTGCAAAACCAAGAATTCCGTTGCAAAATCAAGAAATCCGTTGCAAAACCATTGCTATTCTGTTGCAAAAGGAAAAACCAAAAATTACCCAAGTATGAAACCGAAAATGGCTAATTATATGTTAACAAGGATCATTTTAGTTGTTATTATTGTTTTCCTTGAAGATTAATGTTTTCTTTGCCCATATTTCATTAGAAAATCCAAGGTATGTCAAAAAATATGGCTTATGATCATAAGAGTGAGCAAGTGTGTATTCATCATATCTCATCCTTAAGATGAATGTTATACTCCTACACATTTTTGATATGAATTCTTATTCTTGTTGTGCTTTCTTTCACCGCACATATTAAATTTACAGTGTATAACATAGCTTGCACCACTCAGGTAGTAGTTATATGCGTAAGATGATTAACACTTTATTTTTTGGAATGAGACATTTAGCAACGGATTTGCAAGGAAAGTCAAGAAATCCGTTGCAAAACCAAGAAATCCGTTGCAAAACCATTGCTATTCTGTTGCAAAAAGAAAAACCAAAAATTACCCAAGTATGAAAACGAAAATGGCTAATTATATGTTAACAAGGATCATTTTTGAAACGACCGCACTCATTTTTTTTTTTTTTTTTTTTTTATAATTAAACAACACAATTACAAGAACTACCCAAGTTCTACAGTTCATACCAACTAGCAGTTCTATAACAACACAAGCAACCGCAATAATAGCAACAACAAAAAAAAACCCCGGGTCCAAATCATCCCCTCTTCACCGCCTTGATTCCACGATCACGCCTTATCTTTACCTGCATCGACAAAAGTGATGCATCAACATTTGGCTAACCAAATGCTGAGTGAGATTGATCACCCCAACAACAGGCTACCAATAAGCACAATTAATCAACAATTAACCATACGAATAATTAATTAACACCAATTAAAAGAAAACCCAACACAATTAGCAATTAATCACCAATTAAATGAAAACCCAACACAATTAGCAATTAATCACCAATTAAATGAAAACCCAACACAATTAGCAATTCAAGAAATACCCAAACACAAGCTTAACGATCCAGCTCCCGCTAAGCTTTCCCGGATCGCAAAACCGCATCAAGGGGGACCAACTCCACACAAACTTAGCAACCCGCCCCCTTAAGCTTTCAAGGATCGCAATCGACAACCATGAGAGCAAGCAAGAAACGCAACACAACAACAAGGAACCAAGCTCGGATCAATCAACAAGAGACAAGCTCGGATCGACCAACAACCAAGAAGCAAACCGAGTCGCGAAATCAACAATAAGAAGAACGGGCATGGATCGCGAACCAACAGCAAGAAGAACCAGCAAGAATCGCGAAATCAACCACAAGAGAGCAAGCAAGAAACGCGAACCGACCGCAAGAAGAACAAGTATGAAACGCGACACAACAACGAAGGGAAACAAGCTCCACACAAGCTTAAATGCTAGCCTTTGGTCACAACTCACCTTAATCGGATGGATCGAGCTCCAAAACGACTTCCCGAGCTCAAGATCGACCTCCCCTTCACGCTCAACACCAAGGTCCTCCAACCTCTTCTTCAAGCCTCTCCCCACGCTCAAGCCTCTCTCGATCTCGCAAGACCCAAGCTTCACCAAGCTTCACCTCTCTCACGCTCTCCTTCTCTCTCTCTCTCTCTCTCTCTCTCTCTCTCTCGCGACCAGTCTTTTCTTTTTCCAAGATCTGGTTTTCACGCAAGAAGAAGATAGGAGGAAGAAGACAACAAAGATCCCAACTTTGAGAAAAACCCCACAACTTCCAAATCGGTTTATGACACCCCCGGAACAAACCCGAATTAATTATTTCCCCCAATAATCAATTTCCCCAGATTTGTCTAAGGCTCAAAACCCGAAGGAAAATTCCGAAACAATTAAATTAATTAATTTAATTAATTTATTTTCCGGAACGCGGGCGTTACAATTCTCCCCCACTAACATAGATTCGCCCTCGAATCTTCGAGACCGTTCATCTCCCATGAACCGTTCATCTCCAATGAACCTTATCGTCGCAACGATTACACAACCTTTGGCCAAACCCGACCATCTCAATACTCACACGAGGTCCAATACCAACCTACGAGGTTTCCCATTCAGTCCCTATGCTTATAACACCGCGGCATCATATGTACTTATTGCTCAAACACCGGCCAACCCCATTACTCAAGACACCGCAGCATCTCTGAGTTCCGAGCATCAGCCATATCCCGCAGGATATCCACCATACCATATCACCCAAGACACCGCAGCATCTCCGGGTTCTAGGTATATGCCGTACCACTCCACTCGGTAATATAACCTACAAGAGTCTCAATACCCCATACCACTCAATTCTAGGCAATATATCCCACGTCTGGGACATACTCCTTACGAATCCACGGTATCACGTATCACTCTAGGCTATAAATCTCCCGAGACTGGGTACATCGCCACTCGCACTCCCAGGACACACAGTCCTGCGAGCTATCGGCACCGGAGGAACTAGTCCTCCCAACGAGCAATAAATCACATATCTCTAAGCATTTCGACTGAACTATACTCCATACCCGGAATATCTGCCGTGCATGACCAATAACCCGGCCATCGCACCTCCCTTGCGCACCTCCCAGTGTCGGCTTGCTTTAGAAAAAACTTGTCAAGACAACTACGACTAGGCTATCTTTAACACCCAACAACTCTCTGCAGTAAGTCATCAATACAAACGTAATAAAACAAACAAGTACCATACGCCTGCAATCCAACCCACCACATAGAACCGCTAAGTGAAATAACCAGGTCTCGTCACTCGACTCATTTTCCCAAACAAGCTTAACGAAAACACGCAATGCTCACCACAGCAACATGAACATATATCTTATTACTCTCTCGCATTAACGCTTTTACCCCAACGCAATGCAAACCCGTGACTCACAAGTCACCAATAAGAAATACTCATCTTATTACACATCATAATGTAACATCGTTCTACACAACGGCAATACAAAATGAAACACACATAGCATACAGCTACAACCGAAACTGGAACCTCTCTGAAACGACCGCATTTTTTTTTTTTTTTAAACATTAATACAGTCATAAATAAACAACGCAGAAACAATACAAACACCAGTTCTACAGCTTACACCAGCCAACAGTTTTATAACAATAAAAGCAACAACAACAACAATAAAAACCCCGGGTCCTAATCATCCCCTCTTCACTGCCTCGATTCCACGATCACACTTATCTTTACCTGCATCGACAAAAGTGATGCATCAACATTTGGCTAACCAAACGCTGAGTGAGAGATCATCCCAACAACAGGATAAACAATAAGCACAAACAGCAACAATTATCAATACGCATGATTAATTAACACCAATTAAAACTTCTAACACAATAGCAATTCATCACCATGAAAACTATACCAACGCCTAACAATTCTATCCCAAGAACTGTTAGACACACAGCCTGAAAGGCATACACGCAACACGCTTTCCAAGCACAAACCAACAACAGGTATCGATCGATACACCTCTGGTATCGATCGATGCCAAGACAACACGTGCCCACAGGCAACGACTGGTATCGATCGATACACTCCATGTATCGATCGATGCCACAGGCAACACATGCCCACAGACCACGATCAGTGTCGATCGATACACCCCTGGTATCGATCGACACCCACACAACTCGAGTCCACCGACAAGAGTATAGTATCGATCGACACCCTCATGGTATCGATCGATACCCACCTGCAACTCACAACCTTCCGCGAAATCTAAACCCAGAAATCGCCAAGACCAACCACGAAAATCATCAATCAAGCTTAAACAAGCAACACACAAGCTTAATTGCTAACCTTTGGTCCCAACTCACCTTAAATCGGCTGGTTCGAGCTCTAGAAGACTTCACTCGCTTCCCACAAGCTCACGCCCAAAACCAAGACCAAACTCTTCCGATCTCTTCTTCAAGCTTCTCCCAAGCTCGAATCTCTCTCGATCTCACAAGATCCAAGCTTCACCAAGCTTTCTTCTCTCTCACGCTCTCTCACGCTCTTCTTCTCTCACTCTCTCCCTCTCTCGCGACCAAGACTTTTCTTTCCCAAAAGAATGGTTTCCACGCGTAAGAAGAGAAGAGGAAGAAGACTAATAAGGAGAAATCCCGACCGGTATCGATCGATACCCCCAGTATCGATCGATACTATCCGGAACAAACCTGAAATTAATTATTTCACCTAAATAATTAATCTCTCCGGAACGCGGGCGTTACAATTCTCCCCCACTAACTTAGATTCGACCTCGAATCTTCGTTACCGTTCATCTCCCATGAACCGTTCATCTCCAATGAACCTTAATCGTCGCAACGATAACACAATCCTTGGCCAACTCGGCCATCTCAACACTCATACGAGGTTCAAAACCAACCTCCGAGGTTTCCCACTCAGTCCTTATGCTTATGACACCGCGGCATCATATGTACTCATTGTTCAACACACGCCAATCCCATCACTCAAGACACCGCATCATCTCCGAGTTCCGAGCATCCGCCATATCCCGCAGGATATCCACCATACCTCACAAGGTATCAACCATACCACAGCACTCAAGACACCGCAGCATCTCTGAGTTCTGATCATCTACCATATCCCGCAGGATATACACCATACCTCGCAAGGTATCTACCATATCCCGCAGGATATACACCATACCTCGCAAGGTATCTACCATACCACAGCACTCAAGACACCGCGGCATCTCTGAGTTCTGGGTATCTGCCGTACCACTCCACTCGGTAATATAACCTATAAGAGTCCAAATACTCCATACCACTCAATTCTAGGCAATATATCCTACGTCTAGGATATACTCCTTACGAATCCACGGTATCACGTATCACTCTAGGCTATTAACCTCCCGAGCCAGGGTACATTGCCAGTCGCACCCTCAAGACACACAGTCCTGTGAGCTATCGGCACCAGAGGAACCAATCCTCCCGTGATCCGTGTAAATCCTCGCAAGGCAACACCGGCATCACCCATATTCCCTACCCGGAATATCTGCCGTGCATGACCAATAACCCGGCCATCGCACCTCCCTACCTCCTGTGATCCGTGTAAATCCTCGCAAGGCAACACCGGCATCACTTATATTCCATACCCGGAATATCTACCGTGCATGACCAATAACCAGGCCATCGCACCTCCAATACGCACCTTCCAGTGTCGGCTTGCTTTAGAAAGACTTGTCAAGCCAACTATGACTAGGCTACCTTTTAACACCCAACAACTCTCTGCAGTAGGTCATCAATACAGACGTAATAAAACAAACAAGTACCATACGCCTGCAATCCGACCCACCACATAGAACCGCTAAGTGAAATAACCCGGTCACGTCACTCGACTCATTTCCCCGAACAAGCTTAACTGAAACACGCAACGCTCACAACAGCAATAAGAACACCCATCTTATTACTCTCTCGCATTAACGCTTTCACCCCAAACGCAAATGCGAAACCGTGACTCCCAAAGTCACCAATAATAAGAAATACTCATCTTATTATACTTCATAATGTAACATCGTTCTACACAACGGCAATACAAAATGAAACACACATAGCACACAGCTATAACCAAAACTGGAACCGCTCGATGGAACTCAAGCCGCAGCTTGCTTCTGGAACCACTTCTGGAACCTCGCTTCCATCCTAGCCTCTGGCTCCCAAGTTTCCTCCTGCACCCCGTCGCAGTCCCACAGAACTCGCATCATCGGAATCCTCTTCCGACGAAGCTCCTTGACCATCCGCTCGAGAACTCTCAAAGGTCTCGCCTCAACGGTCATATTAGGCTGGAAATCTGACGGAATCTCAACCAATACCTCGTCACCCCTATGCAAACACTTCTTCAGCATCGACACATGGAATACCTTATGAAATGCTTGCATAACCGCGGGTAACTCCAACAGATACGCTACCGGTCCAACACGCTCCACAATCCGGAACGGTCCCATATACCTCGGACTCAACTTAGTCGCAATAATGGACCTGTTCGGACCTCTCAGCAAAGCCATCTTGAGATACACACTATCTCCCACCTCAGACACAAGCTCTTTCCGCCTCTTATCAGCATAACTCTTTTGCCGATCTTGGGTCTCTTTCATGTTCAGCTTCAAAACCCGGATCTTCTCTGTAGTTTCCTGAACAAAACTCGCACCCAAAGTGCTCCTCTCCCCCACTTGTGTCCAACACAACGGGGTACGACATGGCCTCCCATACAGAGCCTCATATGGAGCCATCCCAATACTCGCCTGGTAACTATTGTTAAACGCAAACTCTACCATGCTCAAGTGATCCATCCAGTGACCACCCCAAACCAGCACGCACATCCTCAACAAATCCTCCAGAGTCTGGATGTTCCGTTCGGACTGCCCATCTGCCTGAGGATGATACGCCGTGCTCAAGTGCACCTTCGTGCCCACCTCTGCCTGAAACGCATTCCAGAACTCCGATGTGAACTTAGGATCCCGGTCTGAAACAATGCTCACCGGTACTCCATACAGTCTCACAATCTCCTGCACGTACTTCCTAGCCAAAACTGCGGCCCCATCGGTCTTCTTAATGGCCAGAAAACGCGCACACTTGGTCAATCGATCGACGATGACCCAAATAGCATCCTTGGTCCGAGAAACTGGTAATCCCACCACGAAATCCATCGTGATCATATCCCACTTCCACTCTGGAATGGGTAAACTCCGCAACAAACCACTCGGGACCTGGTGCTCCGCCTTCACTAACTGGCACACGTTGCACGAAGCAACCCAGTTAGCCACATCCTTCTTCATCCCGACCCAATGATAATAGCGCTTGAGATCGCGGTACATCTTAGTCGCTCCGGGATGAATCGCAAACATACTCGAATGAGCCTCGCTCAGGATCTCTCGCCGCAAATCCTCATCCAAAGGTACGCATACCCTCCCACTGACAAGGATAGTGCCGTTCGCAGATACCTGATAATCAGAACACTCTGCTCTCGAAGCCTTAACCAAACCCTCATCTTTTTCCTGAGCCAACCGAATTCTGCTCAAAAGATCCGCCTGGTTAGCCGCCTCTAAGCCCAAAGGTTCCTGAGATACAACACATAAGCGCAATGTGCTAATCTTGCTCAACAAATACTCTACCTCGAGCTCCCGAGCCAAAGCCACCCGCTTCCGACTCAACGCATTCGCAACCAGATTAGCCTTACCAGGATGGTAAGCTATCTCAAGATCATAATCGGCCACTAGCTCCATCCAGCGCCTCTGCCTCAAATTCAACTCGGGCTGAGTGAAAATGTACTTCAAGCTCTTATGATCTGTGAACACCCGCACCCTTCCGCCATAAGGATAAGATCTCCAAATCTTTAAAACGAAAACCACTGCAGCCATCTCTAGATCATGGGTAGGGTAGTTGCCCTCATGCTTCCGCAGCTGCCGCGAAGCATAGGCAGTAACCTTCCCCCGCTGCATCAACACACAACCAAGACCCACTCCCGACGCATCGGTATACACCACGTAAGGCTCACCCGACTCAGGCAACGCCAATACTGGAGTACTAGTCAACATGGCCTTCAGTTGCGCGAAACTCTCATCACACTCTGAGGACCACACGAAAGGAACATCCTTCCCTGTCAGCTTCGTCATAGACTTAGCCAACTCGCGAAATCCCTTGACGAACCGCCGATAATATCCTGCCAACCCAAGAAAACTCCGAATCTCAGTAGCATTCCTCGGCCTCGACCAAGGAAATAGTAGCCAAATACGCCTCGCAACCTCTCTCGATCAGACGCTCCGCGTGCACAACCGAGATCACGAGACTCCCGGAAGTCGGTCTCACACCCTGATACACCAACTTCCCTTTCCCTTGGTCGAACTCAACTCGCCCTCGGTGACAGTCCAGATGCGCCCTAAACTTCCCGAGCCAATCCATGCCCAAGATGACATCGTACAGCTCCACTGAGCAGATAATCAAATCGGCAGCCATGGACTCTCCTGCTACCTGAACATCCACGTCTCGCACCCGACCGTGAATCCTCAGGAGCTTCCCCCCCCGGCGACCTCCACGAAACCCAAATTCACACCGGGCTCGCTCCGGAGATTAGCCTTCTCGGCCAACTCCGGGGAAACGAAGCAATGCGATGCTCCTGTGTCAAACAACACATGACACTCTACACCCCCAACACAAAAGGTCCCTTCACATAAATATGTGCCGAGAACCTAAACACCCCGACGAGCACGACATTCCCCAACACAAATTAAACTTAGATGAGTCTAAGAAAATACCTGTGATCGGCCTGGAACTCGGCTCGCCGGTCTCGGTGATGGAGTACACTCGAGGCGCTGATGCCACCTGCCTGAGAGGCTGCACTACCGAGGTCTCCCTCTGCCGCAACTGGGGACACTGAGGCCTGATGTGCCCCGCCTCCTTGCAGTGATAGCACACTCGAGAATCCACTCGCACTCCGCCCTTCTGAGGACAGCTCGCCACTCGGTGATCCATGCTCCCACATCTAAAGCAACCCGGACCACCCCGACTACCTCTCGAAGCGCTCTCCCGCTTCCGCTTCCGCTTCTGTCCTTGCATCGGCTTACCGCCTCTGCTCGGACCGGACTGCTGCTGTACAGATCTCGCCTGAAAACTCGGTGTAACCGCTACCACCTCGTCCTTCAGACCCTCCTCAAGCAAAGCTGCAGTCTCAACCAACTCATCAACCGCGCAAAAAGCCCTCACCATGCAACGGTTCCTCAAGTCAACCCGAAGATCCCTCATGAATCTCTGCACACGGGCCGACTCACTCTCAACCGCTCGTCTAACATAAGACCCGAGCCGGTTGAACTCCACCTCATACTCGCGTACCGACCGATCCCCCTGAGTCAAACTCGCAGGCCTCGACTCTAACCGGTTGAACGCCTCCTGAGGGAAGTACTTGGAGTTAAACTCCTCCACAAAATCCGCCCAAGCCATCGCGGCCTGCGCTCTCCGTGCTGCCACACCCCTCCACCAGAGATGCGCATCACCCTCCAGAAAATGGACCGCAATGTCCACCTGGTACCCCGCAGGACACCTACTCAAACACCAGCCACACTGACGCTCGCGCCAGCCCCAACGGCACTCACACCGGCCGCACCCTCAGAACCCACCTGACTCGCACGCGAATCCTCGACCTGCTCCTCCGGCACACGGCCACGACCTCTACCACGCCCACTAGCCATCTGCACACGTGCAGAAGCACAAGCTAAGAAAACTAAAAACAATCATCACAATAAAGATACTCACCGTGGAATCTCACAAGGCTCGAAGAGGATGATTCCAAGACCCCCACACAATACCCAATTTAATCTAGAACCACCTAGGCTCCTAGAACCGTAAGGGCTCTGATACCAAATTGAAACGACAGCATTTTTTTTTTTTTTTTAAACATTAATACAGTCATAAATAAACAACGCAGAAACAATACAAACACCAGTTCTACAGCTTACACCAGCCAACAGTTTTATAACAATAAAAGCAACAACAACAACAATAAAAACCCCGGGTCCTAATCATCCCCTCTTCACTGCCTCGATTCCACGATCACACTTATCTTTACCTGCATCGACAAAAGTGATGCATCAACATTTGGCTAACCAAACGCTGAGTGAGAGATCATCCCAACAACAGGATAAACAATAAGCACAAACAGCAACAATTATCAATACGCATGATTAATTAACACCAATTAAAACTTCTAACACAATAGCAATTCATCACCATGAAGACTATACCAACGCCTAACAATTCTATCCCAAGAACTGTTAGACACACAGCCTGAAGGCATACACGCAACACGCTTTCCAAGCACAAACCAACAACAGGTATCGATCGATACACCTCTGGTATCGATCGATGCCAAGACAACACGTGCCCACAGGCAACGACTGGTATCGATCGATACACTCCATGTATCGATCGATGCCACAGGCAACACATGCCCACAGACCACGATCAGTGTCGATCGATACACCCCTGGTATCGATCGACACCCACACAACTCGAGTCCACCGACAAGAGTATAGTATCGATCGACACCCTCATGGTATCGATCGATACCCACCTGCAACTCACAACCTTCCGCGAAATCTAAACCCAGAAATCGCCAAGACCAACCACGAAAATCATCAATCAAGCTTAAACAAGCAACACACAAGCTTAATTGCTAACCTTTGGTCCCAACTCACCTTAAATCGGCTGGTTCGAGCTCTAGAAGACTTCACTCGCTTCCCACAAGCTCACGCCCAAAACCAAGACCAAACTCTTCCGATCTCTTCTTCAAGCTTCTCCCAAGCTCGAATCTCTCTCGATCTCACAAGATCCAAGCTTCACCAAGCTTTCTTCTCTCTCACGCTCTCTCACGCTCTTCTTCTCTCACTCTCTCCCTCTCTCGCGACCAAGACTTTTCTTTCCCAAAAGAATGGTTTCCACGCGTAAGAAGAGAAGAGGAAGAAGACTAATAAGGAGAAATCCCGACCGGTATCGATCGATACCCCCAGTATCGATCGATACTATCCGGAACAAACCTGAAATTAATTATTTCACCTAAATAATTAATCTCTCCGGAACGCGGGCGTTACACTCTCGATGGAACTCAAGCCGCAGCTTGCTTCTGGAACCACTTCTGGAACCTCGCTTCCATCCTAGCCTCTGGCTCCCAAGTTTCCTCCTGAACACCGCCACAGTCCCACAGAACTCGCATCATCGGAATCTTCTTCCGACGAAGCTCCTTGACCCTCCGCTCGAGAACTCTCAAAGGTCTCGCCTCAACGGTCATATTGGGCTGGAGATCTGGCGGAATCTCAGCCAATACCTCGTCACCCCTATGCAAACACTTCTTCAGCATCGACACATGGAATACCTTATGAAAGGCTTGCATGACCGCGGGTAACTCCAACCGATACGCTACCGGTCCAACACGCTCTACAATCCGGAACGGTCCCATATACCTCGGACTCAACTTAGTCGCAACAATGGACCTGTTCGGACCTCTCAGCAAAGCCATCTTGAGATACACACTATCTCCCACCTCAAACACAAGCTCTTTTCGCCTCTTATCAGCATAACTCTTTTGCCGATCCTGGGCCTCTTTCATGTTCAGCTTCAAAATCCGGATCTTCTCTGTAGTTTCCTGAACAAAACTCGCACCCAAAGTGCTCCTCTCCCCCACTTGGGTCCAACACAAGGGGGTACGACAGGGCCTCCCATACAGAGCCTCGTATGGAGCCATGCCAATACTCGCCTGGTAACTATTGTTATACGCAAACTCAACCAAGCTCAAGTGATCCACCCAATGACCACCCCAATCCAGCACGCACATCCTCAACAAATCCTCCAAAGTCTGAATGGTCCGCTCGGACTGCCCATCTGTCTGAGGATGATACGCCGTGCTCAAGTGCACCTTCGTGCCCATCTCTGCCTGAAACGCATTCCAGAACTCCGATGTGAACTTAGGGTCCCGGTCCGAAACGATACTCACCGGTACTCCATACAGTCTCACAATCTCCTGCACGTACTTCCTAGCCAAAACTGCCGCCCCATCGGTCTTCTTAATGGCCAGAAAACGCGCACACTTGGTCAATCGATCGACGATGACCCAAATAGCATCCTTGGTTCGAGAAACTGGTAATCCCACCACGAAATCCATCGTGATCATATCCCACTTCCACTCTGGAATGGGTAAACTCCGCAACAAACCACTCGGGACCTGGTGCTCCGCCTTCACTAACTGGCACACGTTGCACGAAGTAACCCAGTTAGCCACATCCTTCTTCATCCCGACCCAATGATAATAGCGCTTGAGATCGCGGTACATCTTAGTCGCTCCGGGATGAATCGCAAACATACTCGAATGAGCCTCACTCAGGATCTCTCGCCGCAAATCCTCATCCAAAGGTACGCATACCCTCCCATTAACAAGGATAGTGCCATTCGCAGATACCTGATACTCAGAACCCTCTGCTCTCGAAGCCTTAACCAAACCTTCATCTTTTCCCTGAGCCAACCGAACCCTGCTCAAAAGATCTGCCTGGTTAGCCGCCTCCAAGCCCAAAGGTTCCTGAGATACAACACATAAGCGCAATGTGCTAATCTCGCTCACCAAGGACTCTACCTCGAGCTCCCGAGCCAAAGCCACCCGCTTCCGACTCAACGCATCCGCAACCAGATTAGCCTTACCAGGATGGTAAGCTATCTCCAGATCATAGTCGGCCACTAGCTCCATCCAGCGCCTCTGCCTCAAATTCAACTCAGGCTGAGTGAAAATGTACTTCAAGCTCTTATGATCTGTGAACACCTGCACTTTTCCGCCATAAAGATAAGATCTCCAAATCTTTAATGCAAAAACCAATGCAGCCATCTCCAAGTCATGGGTAGGGTAGTTGCCCTCATGCTTCCGCAGCTGCCGCGAAGCATAGGCAATAACCTTCCCCCGCTGCATCAACACACAACCCAGACCCACTCCCGACGCATCGGTGTACACCACGTAAGGCTCACCCGACTCAGGCAACGCCAATACTGGAGTACTAGACAACATGGCCTTCAGCCCTGCGAAACTCCTCTCACACTCTGAGGACCACACGAAAGGAACATCCTTCCCTGTTAGCTTCGTCATAGGCTTAGCCAAACTCGCAAAACCCTTGACGAACCGCCGATAATACCCTGCCAACCCAAGAAAACTCCGAATCTCAGTGGCATTCCTTGGCCTCGGCCAAGTACTAATGGCCTGGATCTTCCCCGGATCTACCGACACTCCCTCCGCAGAGACAATGTGACCCAGAAAACCGATCTCCCGCTGCCAGAAGCTACACTTGCTCAACTTAGCAAATAACTTCTGTTCCCGCAGCCTCGAAAGAACCACTCGCAGATGCACCTCATGCTCCTCCCGGCTCCTCGAATACACCAAGATGTCATCGATAAAGATGATCACGAACTCATCTAGATACTCCTGGAAAACGCTGTTCATCAATCTCATAAATGCAGCCGGTGCATTAGTCAACCCAAATGGCATCACCACAAACTCGTAGTGACCATAACGAGATCTGAAAGCCGTCTTCCGGATATCTACCTCATCGATGGGAATCTGATGATATCCCGACGCCAGGTCAATCTTGGAGAACCAAGTAGCCCCTCTCAACTGATCCAACAACTCATCAATCCGCGGAAGAGGATACCTGTTCTTCACTGTGACTCGGTTAAGTCCCCGATAATCGATACACAACCGAAAACTCCCGTCCTTCTTCTTCACGAACAACACTGGCGCTCCCCACGGTGAAGAACTCGGACGAATAAATCCCTTACTCAACAACTCCTCCAGCTGCTTCTTCAGCTCTGCCATCTCTGCGGGAGCCATCCTATAAGGAGCCCTGGATATCGGTGCCGTCCCCGGTTCCAACTCGATCGTGAAAGGATCCGACCTAGATGGTGGCAACCCCTGCAACGACTGGAACACATCCTGGAACTCACGAACCACCCGAATATCCTGAACCCTAGCCTCTCCGACGGCCTCCGGCAAGGAAATGGTAGCCAAATACGCCTCGCAACCTCTCTCGATCAGACGCTCCGCGTGCACAACCGAGATCACGAGGCTCCCGGAAGTCGGTCTCACACCCTGATACACCAACTTCCCTTTCCCCTGGTCGAACTCAACTCGCCCTCGGTGACAGTCCAGATGCGCCCTGAACTTCCTGAGCCAATCCATGCCCAAGATGACATCGTACAGCTCCACTGAGCAGACAATCAAATCGGCAGCCATGGACTCTCCTGCTACCTGAACATCCACGTCTCGCACCCGACCGTGAATCCTCAGGAGCTTCCCTCCGGCGACCTCCACGAAACCCAAACTCACACCGGGCTCGCTCCGGAGATTAGCCTTCTCGGCCAACTCCGGGGAAACGAAGCAATGCGATGCTCCTGTGTCAAACAACACATGACACTCTACACCTCCAACACACAAGGTCCCTGCACATATACATGTGCCGAGAACCTTAACACCCCAACGAGCACGACATTCCCCAACACAAAAATTAAACTTAGATGAGCCTAAGAAAATACCTGTGATCGGCCTGGAACTCGGCTCGCCGGTCTCGGTGATAGAGTACACTCGAGGCGCTGATGCCACCTGCCTGAGAGGCTGCACTACCGAGGTCTCCCTCAGCCGCAACTGGGGACACTGAGGCCTGATGTGCCCCGCCTCCTTGCAGTGATAGCACAATCGAGTATCCACTCGCGCTCCGCCCTTCTGCGGACAGCTCGCCACTCGGTGATCCATGCTCCCGCAACCAAAGCAACCCGGACCACCCCGACTACTACTCGAAGCGCTCTCCCGCTTCCGCTTCTGTCCGTGCGTCGGCTTACTACTGCCTCTGCTCGAACCGGACTGCGGCTGTACCGATCTCGCCTGAGAACGCGGTGTAGCCACTAACACCTCGTCCTTCAGACCCTCCTCAAGCAGAGCTGCAGTCTCTACCAACTCATCAACCGTGCGAAAGGACCTCACCATGCAACGGTTCCTCAAGTCAACCCGAAGACCCATCAAGAATCTCTGCACACGGGCCGACTCACTCTCACCCGCTCGTCTAACATAAGACCCGAGCCGGACGAACTCCACCTCATACTCGCGTACCGACCGATCCCCCTGAGTCAAACTCGCAAGCCTCGCCCCTAACCGGTGGAACGCCTCCTGAGGAAAGAACTTGGAGTTAAACTCCTCCACAAAATCCGCCCAAGCCATCGCGGCCTGCGCTCTCCGTGCTGCCACACCCCTCCACCAGAGATGCGCATCACCCTCCAGAAAATGGACCGCAATGTCCACCTGGTACCCCGCAGGACACCTACTCGAGAGGAAATTCCTCTCTATCCTCCTCAACCACGCATCAGCTTCCTCCGGATTAGCACCTCCAGAAAAGAACCCCGTGCCAATCCTCAGCATCTGCTCCATCATCCTTAGATAGGATGGGACCTCCTCAGCAACCGCAGCTGCCGCCTGAGGCTGAGCCTCCACCACTACCGGAGCCACAGGAACCTGAGCCGGTACCCTCTCTGGTAACCGCTCCAACAACCTCGTCAACAGATCCGCTATGCGATCATCTCGGGCACGAGCATCACCCGCTGCTACACCCGCAGCACCCGCTGGAACACCAGCCACACTGACGCTCACACCAGCCCCAACGGCACTCACTTCGGCCGCACCCTCAGACCCAACCTGACTCGCACGCGAATCCTCGACCTGCTCCGCCGGCACACGGCCACGACCTCTACCACGGCCACGACCCCTACCGCGCCCTCTAACCATCTGCACACGCGCAGAAGCACAAACTAAGAAAACTAAAAACAATCATCACAATAAAGATACTCACCGTGGAATCTCACAAGGCTCGAAGAGGATGATTCTAAGACCCCCACACAATACCCAATTTAATCTAGAACCACCTAGGCTCCTAGAACCGTAAGGGCTCTGATACCAAAATGAAACGACCGCACTCATTTTTTTTTTTTTTTTTTTTATAATTAAACAACACAATTACAAGAACTACCCAAGTTCTACAGTTCATACCAACTAGCAGTTCTATAACAACACAAGCAACCGCAATAATAGCAACAACAAAAAGAAACCCCGGGTCCAAATCATCCCCTCTTCACCGCCTTGATTCCACGATCACGCCTTATCTTTACCTGCATCAACAAAAGTGATGCATCAACATTTGGCTAACCAAATGCTGAGTGAGATTGATCACCCCAACAACAGGCTACCAATAAGCACAATTAATCAACAATTAACCATACGAAGAATTAATTAACACCAATTAAAAGAAAACCCAACACAATTAGCAATTAATCACCAATTAAATGAAAACCCAACACAATTAGCAATTAATCACCAATTAAATGAAAACCCAACACAATTAGCAATTCAAGAAATACCCAAACACAAGCTTAACGATCCAGCTCCCGCTAAGCTTTCCCGGATCGCAAAACCGCATCAAGGGGGACCAACTCCACACAAACTTAGCAACCCGCCCCCTTAAGCTTTCAAGGATCGCAATCGACAACCATGAGAGCAAGCAAGAAACGCAACACAACAACAAGGAACCAAGCTCGGATCAATCAACAAGAGACAAGCTCGGATCGATCAACAACTAAGAAGCAAACCGAGTCGCGAAATCAACAATAAGAAGAACGGGCATGGATCGCGAACCAACAGCAAGAAGAACCAGCAAGAATCGCGAAATCAACCACAAGAGAGCAAGCAAGAAACGCGAACCGACCGCAAGAAGAACAAGTATGAAACGCGACACAACAACGAAGGGAAACAAGCTCCACACAAGCTTAAATGCTAGCCTTTGGTCACAACTCACCTTAATCGGATGGATCGAGCTCCAAAACGACTTCCCGAGCTCAAGATCGACCTCCCCTTCACGCTCAACACCAAGGTCCTCCAACCTCTTCTTCAAGCCTCTCCCCACGCTCAAGCCTCTCTCGATCTCGCAAGACCCAAGCTTCACCAAGCTTCACCTCTCTCACGCTCTCCTTCTCTCTCTCTCTCTCTCTCTCTCTCTCTCGCGACCAGTCTTTTCTTTTTCCAAGATCTGGTTTTCACGCAAGAAGAAGATAGGAGGAAGAAGACAACAAAGATCCCAACTTTGAGAAAAACCCCACAACTTCCAAATCGGTTTATGACACCCCCGGAACAAACCCGAATTAATTATTTCCCCCAATAATCAATTTCCCCAGATTTGTCTAAGGCTCAAAACCCGAAGGAAAATTCCGAAACAATTAAATTAATTAATTTAATTAATTTATTTTCCGGAACGCGGGCGTTACAATTTTAGTTGTTATTATTGTTTTCCTTGATGATTAATGTTTTCTTTGCCCATATTTCATTAGAAAATCCAAGGTATGTCAAAAAATATGGCTTATGATCACAAGGGTGAGCAAGTGTGTATTCATCATATCTCATCCTTAAGATGAATGTTATACTCTTACACATTTTGATATGAATTCTTATTCTTGTTGTGCTTTCTTTTACTGCACATATTAAATTTACATTGTATAACATAGCTTGCACCACTCATGTAGTAGTTATATGCGTAAGACGATTCACACTTTCTTTTTTTTGGAATGAGACATTTAGCAACGGATTTGCAAGGAAAGTCAAGAAATCCGTTGCAAAACCAAGAAATACGTTGCAAAACCGTTGCTATTCTGTTGCAAAAGGAAAAACCAAAAATTACCCAAGTATGAAACCGAAAATGGCTAATTATATGTTAACAAGGATCATTTTAGTTGTTATTATTGTTTTCCTTGAAGATTAATGTTTTCTTTGCCCATATTTCATTAGAAAATCCAAGGTATGTCAAAAAATATGGCTTATGATCATAAGAGTGAGCAAGTGTGTATTCATCATATCTCATCCTTAAGATGAATGTTATACTCCTACACATTTTAGATATGAATTCTTATTCTTATTGTGCTTTCTTTCACCGCACATATTAAATTTACATTGTATAACATAGCTTGCACCACTCAGGTATTAGTTATATGCGTAAGATGATTCACACTTTACTGTTTGTAATGAGACATTTAGCAACGGATTTGCAAGGAAAGTCAAGAAATCCGATGCAAAACAAAGAAATCCGTTGCAAAATCAAAAAATCCGTTGCAAAACCGTTGCTATTCTGTTGTAATACACCCTTGTCCAAAGGATCTCTAAAAGGAAGCGGTGGTGCTGGATAATCCTTGAATCGAAATTCAAGGCGATGGAAAACGTAACCCCGGGAACGTGGAGCAGGCTCGAAGGCGTGGGAATCCACCCGAAAATCCTTCCAACACTCAGCTCGCTATTGACACTCTCGACACGACATTCGGTAGAGTGGCTGCCCACAAAGAGAGATGGTGATCTCTTTGATAAACCAGTTTCGAAATACCTTAGAAATCCACTAAGAAAAATCAGAAACAAGAGAGAAAATGTGTTTGATTTTATTTGATGATTGTTGTTGATCAAATGATCATACACGAAAATATAAAAGCAAGAGGGGAGTCCAAGGGACTAATCCACCTCGAAAATACAAGGAGAATTCTCGAAAATGAGAGAAGAAAATGTTTAGAAAATTGTGTAAATAAATGCAGAAATTGACTAAGGCAAAATCGAATGTCTTTTGGTCTTCTTGAGGGATTTTGCCGCGGAAAAATTGCTGAGGGATTTGCTGCGGGATTTGCTGCGGGATTTGGGCTTGAGGGAAAAAGTGTTCTAAGGCCTCGTTAAAAACCTTGTCACGTAAAACCTGTTGGGTAAAAACCATGACTAAGGAAAAGAGCACACTTGCACTTGTATCGAAACCAATACGGTTCGAGGCACTTCTTCCTTCAAACCCACGGCTTCGTGAACATGTCGAACGAGTCCTCCAAGTGCGTCCTTAAGCTTCTTCGCCTTAGCTCTCGTCATTGCTCCTTCCGGGACATGCAAAGCTTCCTCGGGATCAAGTTCCTTCTCGCCAAATGTTTCCCCGGGAAGTTCCCCGGGAAGGTGATTAACCTCCGTTGAGCCGTTTAGGATCATATCATGCCCCTCCTCTTCAAAAGGATTTTTCCTCAAATCTGGACTATCTGCAACTAAAGGGATCAAGTCAGGAACATTGAAACTCGAACTAATAGCGTACTTACCTTGCAAATCGATGACGTAGGCATTGTTGTTGATCCGTTTGAGTACACGGAATGGACCGTCCGTCCTTGGAATGAGCTTAGACTTCCGTTCGTCCGGAAAACGTTCTTTCCGTAAATGAACCCAAACAAGATCTCCCGGTTCGAAAATTTGCTCTCGCCGGCCTTTATTAGCTTGCTTACGATATTGTTCGGTCCTCTTCTCGATGTTCAACCGCGCTTGTTCATGCAATTGTTTCACGAGCTCAGCCTTCTTTTTCCCATCAAAACTCAAACGCTCATTGGAAGGTAACTCGGTTAGATCCAAAGGAGTAATAGGATTAAAGCCATAAACTAATTGAAACGGTGAAAATTTAGTGGCGGAATGTACAGCATGATTGTAAGCGAATTCAACATGTGGTAAACAATCTTCCCATGTCCTAATATTCTTTTTAATAACAGCACGCAAAAGAGTGGACAGGGTTCTATTCACTACTTCCGTTTTCCCGTCAGTTTGCGGGTGACAAGTAGTAGAAAACAAAAGTTTAGTGCCTAACTTAGACCATAATGTTTTCCAAAAATAACTTAAAAATTTAGTGTCACGGTCGGAAACTATCGTCCTAGGCATGCCATGCAAACGTATTACTTCCCTAAAGAACAATTCTGCAACTAGTGATGCATCATCCGTTTTATGACAAGGAATAAAATAAGCCATCTTAGAAATTCTATCAACTACCACAAAGATGGAATCTCGACCTTTTCTAGTCCTAGGTAATCCAAGAACGAAGTCCATAGACACATCAACCCACGGAACAGTAGGGATAGGTAAAGGAGAGTACAAACCTTGCGGACTTACCTTGGATTTGGCTTGCTTGCAAGTGACACAACGTCCGCAAATTCGTTCCACGTCCTTTCGCATATGCGGCCAATAGAAATGGGCTTGCAATGTACTCAACATTTTGGCGACTCCAAAGTGTCCCATAAGGCCTCCTGCATGTGATTCCCTAACAAACAATTCTCGCAAAGAATAGTGAGGCACGCAAAGTCTATTTTCAAAGAAAAGAAATCCATCATTTCGGAAAAAATTTCCAAAGGAAAATTTTTCGGTTGCGTGATAAGCCTCTGTAAAATCGGAATCACTAGCATATAAATCCTTGATTTGCTCAAATCCTAGCAACTTAGTTTCAAGAGTAGAGATAAGAACATACCTCCTTGACAATGCATCGGCAACTACATTGTCCTTACCATGTTTGTATCGAATGACATACGGAAAGGTCTCGATGAACTCGACCCACCGTGCGTGACGTTTGTTCAGCTTTTGTTGTCCTTTGAGATGCTTGAGAGACTCATGATCAGTGTGGATCACGAACTCTTTAGGCCAGAGATAGTGTTGCCACGTTTGTAAGGCTCGGACCAACGCGTAAAGCTCTTTATCGTACGTCGGGTAATTCAACGTTGCTCCTCCGAGTTTTTCGCTAAAGTAAGCGATTGGTCTCTTCTCCTGCATAAGGACAGCACCGATACCTATACTAGAGGCATCACATTCAATCTCAAATGTCTTAGAAAAATTAGGTAAAGAGAGAAGTGGGGCGTTGGTAAGCTTGTCTTTCAACGCTTGGAATGCGGTTTCTTGTGCTTCTTCCCACTTGAATCCAACGTCTTTCTTGATAACTTCGGTTAGAGGTGCGGCCAATGTGCTGAAATCCTTCACAAAGCGCCGGTAAAAGCCTGCAAGTCCATGGAAACTCCTTACTTCGCCAACGGACTTTGGACTAGGCCAATCGCGGATAGCCTTCACCTTTTCTTCATCCACCTTGATTCCCTGTGCACTTACAACAAAGCCTAGAAAAACCAAGTTATCCGTACAAAACGTACACTTCTTCAAGTTCGCATAAAGTTTTTCCTTCCTAAGAATATCCAAAACAGCCCTGACATGCGTAACATGCTCGTCTATGTTCTTGCTATACACTAAGATATCATCAAAGTATACAACGACAAAGACTCCTATAAATGATCGCAAGATATGGTTCATTAGCCTCATGAATGTACTAGGTGCATTAGTTAACCCGAAAGGCATCACTAACCATTCATACAACCCATGCTTAGTTTTAAATGCTGTTTTCCACTCATCCCCCTCTTTCATCCTAATTTGCAAGACCCATAGAAAATATCATCTAAACGATTTTAGATCGATATTAGAAAATATGCAAGATCGATTTTAAGATCGATTTTAGAAAATATGCAAGAAAATTTCACCCACTTTTAAGATCGATTTTAGAAAATATGCAAGACCCATAGAGTTCATCTAACATATCATCTAAACGAGGAATAGGATGGCGATACTTTACAGTGATATTATTGATGGCGCGACAGTCGACGCACATACGCCACGTTCCGTCCTTCTTCGGAACAAGCAAAACCGGCACCGCACAAGGACTCATGCTTTCACGGATATGTCCTTTTTCCATAAGTTCCGTGACCTGCCTTTGGAGTTCCTTAGTCTCCACGGGATTAGTCCTATATGCTGGTCGATTTGGAAGAGCAGCCCTGGGCACAAAATCGATTTGATGTTCTATTCCCCGGATAGGCGGTAATCCGTGCGGATTGTCATCGGGAAAAACGTCGTCAAAATCCTGTAAAACAGAAATCATTTTGCTCGGCAGCTCCGGCTCAAGGTTAGTATAACTCATAAGAGTTTCTTTAAACATAAGAACAATAATAGATTTCTTTGTAAACAAAGCTTGTTTTACCTCACTAGATTTCGCAAAAAGAGTAGAATTCCTTACGGTTTTCGTCTCGGCGGTTGTCTTTGGAGTTGTGCTCGAAATCATACATGTATGGGCTTGGGATTGGTCGGTCTGAATGTCACTCTTAGCCTCAGCCTATTTCTTCTTATCACGTAGTTTCTGGTCTTGGTAAATTTCGAGAGGAGTCATAGGAACTAATACCACTTTTCTTCCTTTATACGCGAAAGAGTGTTTATTTGTGATACCGTCGTGAGTCACCTTGCGGTCAAATTGCCAGGGTCGACCCAGCAATATATGCCCAGCCTCCATAGGTAGCACGTCGCAGAGAACTTCATCCACGTAACTCCCTATAGACAATGGAACCAAACTTTGTGTCGTTACCTTTAAGTGTCCCTCGTTGTTTAACCATTGAAGGTAATACGGTCGGGGATGCTTCGTCACTTCTAGACCCAGCTTCTCCACAAGTGTAGTGCTTGCCACATTCGTACAGCTTCCACCATCGATGATAAGGCTACACACTTTCCCTTTAACTCAGCATCTAGTGTGAAACAAATTTTCCCGTTGTTCTTCTTCCTTAGGACGATCTTGTATAAGTAACGTTCGTCTTGCTACTAGTAAATCGCCATAAGTAGCTTCCTCCGCGGTTTCCTCGAATTCTTGTGAGACCTCACAATCTTCTTCCGCTTCCGATTCTATCTCCCCGTCTCCTCGGAGAACCATAGTTCTTTTATTCGGACATTCTTTGGCCATATGTCTGCGGCCCTGGCATTTGAAGCATCGCAGATCGGTGCTCTTGTCTTGAGAAGTCTCGGCCTTCTCATTAGGATTTCGAACATATGTTGGAGTGAAAAGCTTTGATTCCGTTCCCGTCTTCATATCAGTTCTTGGCCGAAAACCCGAATTAGTAGTGACCGGATTAGGTTGCATGCTAGAACCGTAGGAAGGTTTTGTGACATTCCTTCTCTTGAGTTGTCTTTCGATGATGTTTGCCTTTTGTAGCATCTCCTCAAGATCCCCATAGTACTGAAGTTCTAGGAAGTCTTGAATCTCACGGTTAAGACCTCCCAAAAACCGTGACATAGTGACTTCACTATCTTCCTCGAGACGAGCACGTGTCATGAGCATTTCTAACTCTTGGTAATATTCCTCGACACTCCGTGCTCCTTGAACAAGTCTTCGTAACCTGTTGTGAAGGTCACGTTGGTGATGACTAGGAACGAATCGTTTTCGCATAATATTTTTCAATTGTCTCCAAGTCACGATTGGATCCTCGTCATTACGTCTCCGTGAAGTTACCAATTGTTCCCACCAACTAAGTGCGTAATCGTAAAATTCCGTCGCAACATCACGCACTTTTTGAACTTCCGTGGCTTCATTGCAATCGAACACTAACTCAACCTTAATTTCCCACGCCAAATACGCGTCCGGATCATTTTTCCCGTGGAAAGGAGGAATCTTCGCCAAAACACCTCTCGTGTTTACTCGTCTCGGCCTCCTTGGATAATTACCGGATGAATGATCTTCGGAATCATGCTGCCTAAGTCGCCGTGGTCGGACTTGATCCTCGTGATTGGAAAAATCCTCGTAGTACTCATTCCCATTCAACGGTCGATTGGCGGGATCGTTGTTAGGACCATTTGCCGGGTTGTTTCGCGGGATTGCGGGATTCGTTGGTGCAGGGGCTGCCTCGGAAACCCTTAATAGATCTCTTTGCATGAGATCCATACGTGTTGTCATCTCACCCAGCAGCCTTGTGATCTCGTTAGTAGCGGCTTCATGGACCAGTTTGCCATCGGGCAAAAGCTTTGCGCCTAAGTCGGTGATCAAACGAGTCACCTCTTCCATTACGGCCTGATTATTCGGTGAGCTTGACTCGGAAGTGTCTTCGGACATATTGGTACCTGAAATCAAGATACAAACACGTGAATAAACGGAAAAATTTTAAACGAAAATTTAACAAAGCAAAAAATTAAATCGGTTGTGATCGAGAGATGGTGGCGATGGTCGAGAGGAATCGGCGATGGTCGAGGGAAAATGACGATGGTCGGCTACGGTCAGACTCCCCGGATAATCCTTCGGATTTATGCTCGTCACGGCCTGATCTTTCCCAGAAATTTCTCGGTCACGGATTTCCCCGGAAAACTCCTCGGTCTTGTGATTCCCGAAAACAAAAACTTCCTCGGACTCACGATTGATATGCCACAAAAAATTCCCGAAAATGCTTGTAACATCCCGATTTCTTGTATATGCGGAGAGGCTTATAAGAATTGATTTGGCTACCTATGTCACCAAAGTGCACTTAACTTTTCGGGAACTTGTCCAGAGAGAACTCCAGAGTTAAGCGTGCTTGAGCTGGAGCAATTTAAGGATGGGTGACCTATCGGGAAGTGATTCGCGGTATCGTGTGAGTGAGGACAAAACACGGGGAAAGATCACGTGGTGTTTGCAGGGTCAGTAAACAAGTATTACAAGCCTCCCGGACTAACGCACCGGCCGTCGGACAAGGGTGGGGCCCACGGGCCGAGAGAGGGCATGGGGCCCACAGGTAGGGGCGGTCGGGGCGTTATAATGCTGATCCTTAATTCCTTGCAAACAAAAAATCAAATCCAAACAAACACAAGCTTAGGTCGATTCCAACACAATCAAACAAGATAGATGCAAAATTTTTTTTTTTTTTTTTTTTGAATGAAGATGAACGCTTTTTGCAGAAATTAAAAAAAAACAAATATGAATGATTTTTTTTTTTTGATTTATGATGCAACTAAACAACCTAACAATGATCTAGATGCAACAATTTAAATTAAAACAAACTAGAATGAACCCAGAAAAATTGATGAACACGCGATGAACAACAAAGAAGATGAACGGGTTTGCAGCAATTAAAAAAAATATGAACGATTTTTTTTTTTTTGGATTTATGATGCAACTAAACAACCTAACAATGATCTAGATGCAACAATTTAAATCAAAACAGACTAGAATGAACCCAGAAAAATTGATGAACACGCGATGAACAACAAAGAAGATGAACGGGTCGAAATTTAAAAATTATGCAATGGAATGATCGAAACAAAAAACGAAAGGATAAGATGAAACGATAGTACCGGATTCCTTGAGTGCGCTCTGATACCACTTAATACACCCTTGTCCAAAGGATCTCTCAAAGGAAGCGGTGGTGCTGGATAATCCTTGAATCGAAATTCAAGGCGATGG
Source organism: Eutrema japonicum (assembly GCA_030161315.1). Taxonomy (NCBI): domain Eukaryota; kingdom Viridiplantae; phylum Streptophyta; class Magnoliopsida; order Brassicales; family Brassicaceae; genus Eutrema; species Eutrema japonicum. Next base: position 27,218,267 of record BSQW01000005.1, read on the forward strand.
AAAACGTAACCCCGGGAACGTGGAGCAGGCTCGAAGGCGTGGGAATCCACCCGAAAATCCTTCCAACACTCAGCTCGCTATTGACGCTCTCGACACGACGTTCGGTAGAGTGGCTGCCCACAAAGAGAGATGGTGATCTCTTTGATAAACCAGTTTCGAAATCCCTTAGAAATCCACTAAGAAAAATCGGAAACAAGAGAGAAAATGTGTTTGATTTTATTTGATGATTGTTGTTGATCAAATGATCATACACGAAAATATAAAAGCAAGAGGGGAGTCCAAGGGACTAATCCACCTAGAAAATACAAGGAGAATTCTCGAAAATGAGAGAAGAAAATGTTTAGAAAATTGTGTAAATAAATGCAGAAATTGACTAAGGCAAAATCGAATGTCTTTTGGTCTTCTTGAGGGATTTTGGCGCGGAAAAATTGCTGAGGGATTTGCTGCGGGATTTGCTGCGGGATTTGGGCTTGAGGGAAAAAGTGTTCCAAGGCCTCGTTAAAAACCTTGTCACGTAAAACCCGTTGGGTAAAAACCGTGACTAAGGAAAAGAGCACACTTGGACTTGTATCGAAACCAATGCGGTTCGAGGCACTTCTTCCTTCAAACCCACGGCTTAGTGAACATGTCGAACGAGTCCTCCAAGTGCGTCCTTAAGCTTCTTCGCCTTAGCTCTCGTCATTGCTCCTTCCGGGACATGCAAAGCTTCCTCGGGATCAAGTTCCTTCTTGCCAAATGTTTCCCCGGGAAGTTCCCCGGGAAGGTGATTAACCTCCGTTGAGCCGTTTAGGATCATATCATGTTGCAAAAAGAAAAACCAAAAATTACCCAAATATGAAACCGAAAATGGCTAATTATATGTTAACAAGGATCATTTTAGTTGTTATTATTGTTTTCCTTGAAGATTAATGTTTTCTTTGCCCATATTTCATTAGAAAATCCAAGGTATGTCAAAAAATATGGCTTATGATCATAAGAGTGAGCAAGTGTGTATTCATCATATCTCATCCTTAAGATGAATGTTATACTCTTACACATTTTTGATATGAATTCTTATTCTTGTTGTGCTTTCTTTTACTGCACATATTAAATTTACATTGTATAACATAGCTTGCACCACTCATGTAGTAGTTATATGCGTAAGACGATTCACACTTTATTTTTTTTGGAATGAGACTTTTAGCAACGGATTTGAAAGGAAACTAAAGAAATCTGTTGCAAGACCAAGAAATCTATTGCAAAATCAAGAAAACCGTTGCAAAACCGTTGCTATTCCGTTCCAAAAGGAAAACCAAAAACTACCTAAGTATGAAACCGGAAACTGGCTAATTATATATTAACAAGGATCGTTTTAGTTGTTATAATTGTTTTCCTTGAAGATTAATGTTTTCTTTGCCCATATTTCATTAGAAAATCCATGGTATGCTAAAAAATATGGCTTATGATCATACGAGTGAGCAAGTGTGTATTCATCATATCTCATCCTTAAGATGAATGTTATACTCTTACACATTTTTGATATGAATTCTTATTCTTGTTGTGCTTTCTTTTACTGCACATATTAAATTTACATTGTATAACATAGCTTGCACCACTCATGTAGTAGTTATATGCGTAAGATGATTCACACTTTATTTTTTTGGAATGAGACTTTTAGCAACGGATTTGAAAGGAAACTAAAGAAATCCGTTGCAAAACCAAGAAATCCGTTGCAAAATCAAGAAATCCATTGCGAAACCGTTGCTATTCTGTTGCAAAAGGAAAAACCAAAAATTACCCAAGTATGAAACCGAAAATGGCTAATTATATGTTAACAAGGATCATTTTAGTTGTTATTATTGTTTTCCTTAAAGATTAATTTTTTCTTTGCCCATATTTCATTAGAAAATCCATGGTATGTCAAAAAAATATGGCTTATGATCATAAGAGTGAGCAAGTGTGTATTCATCATATCTCATCCTTAAGATGAATGTTACACTCTTACACATTTTTGATATGAATTCTTATTCTTGGTGTGCTTTCTTTTACTGCACATATTAAATTTACATTGTATAACATAGCTTGCACCACTCATGTAGTAGTTATATGCGTAAGACGATTCACACTTTATTTTTTTGGAATGAGACTTTTAGCAACGGATTTGCAAGGAAACTAAAGAAATCCATTGCAAAACCAAGAAATCCATTGCAAAGTCAAGAAAACCATTACAAAACCGTTGCTATTCCGTTGCAAAAGGAAAAACCAAAAATTACCCAAGTATGAAACCAAAAATGGCTAATTATAGGTTAACAAGGATCATTTTAGTTGTTATTATTGTTTTCCTTGAAGATTAATGTTTTCTTTGCCCATATTTCATTAAAACATTATTGGTATGGCAAACAATATGGCTTATGATCATAAGAGTGAGTAAGTGTTTATTAATCATATCTCATCCTTAAGATGAATGTTCTACTCTTACACATTTTTGATATGAATGCTTATTTTTGTTGTGCTTTCTTTCACTGCACATATTAAATTTACATTGTATAACATAGCTTGCACTACTCAGGTAGTCGTTATATGCGTAATATGATTCACACTTTTTTTTTTGGAATGAGACATTTAGAAATGGATTTGCAAGGAAAGTCAAGAAATTAGTTGCAAAACCAAGAAATACGTTGCAAAATCAAGAAATCTATTGCAAAACCGTTGCTATTCCGTTGCAAAAGGAAAAACCAAAAATTACCCAAGTATGAAACCGAAAATGACTAATTATATGTTAACAAGGATCATTTTAGTCGTTATTATTGTTTTCCTTAAAGATTAATGTTTTCTTTGCCCATATTTCATTAGAAAATCCATGGTATGTCAAAAAAATATGGCTTATGATCATAAGAGTGAGCAAGTGTGTATTCATCATATCTCATCCTTAAGATGAATGTTATACTCTTACACATTTTTGATATGAATTATTAGTCTTGTTGTGCTTTCTTTTACTGCACATATTAAATTTACATTGTATAACATAGCTTGCACCACTCATGTAGTAGTTATATGCGTAAGACGATTCACACTTTATTTTTTTGGAATGAGACTTTTAGCAACGGATTTGCAAGGAAAGTCAAGAAATCCGTTGCAAAACCAAGAAATACGTTGCAAAATCAAGAAATCCATTGCATAACCGTTGCTATTCCGTTGCAAAAGGAAAAACAAAAAATTACCCAAGTATGAAACCGAAAATGACTAATTATATGTTAACAAGGAACATTTTAGTTGTTATTATTGTTTTCCTTAAAGATTAATGTTTTCTTTGCCCATATTTCATTAGAAAATCCGTGGTATGTCAAAAAATATAGCTTATGATCATAAGAGTGAGCAAGTGTGTATTCATCATATCTCATCCTTAAGATGAATGTTACACTCTTACACATTTTTGATATGATTTCTTATTCTTGGTGTGCCTTCTTTTACTGCACATATTAAATTTACATTGTATAACTTAGCTTGCACAACTCATGTAGTAGTTATATGCGTAAGACTATTCACACTTTATTTTTCTGGAATGACACTTTTAGCAACGGATTTGCAAGGAAACTAAAGAAATCTGTTGCAAAACCAAGAATTCCATTGCAAAACCAAGAAATACGTTGCAAAACCGTTGCTATTCTGTTGCAAAGGGAAAAACCAAAAATTACCCAAGTATGAAATCGAAAATGGCTAATTATATGTTAACAAGGATCATTTTAGTTGTTATTATTGTTTTCCTTGAAGATTAATGTTTTCTTGGCCCATATTTCATAAGAAAATCCATGGTATGTCAAAATATATGTGTAACACCCGTAATCCATTAATTGGGCTTAATTTGACCTTTTAGAAGTTACGGGGGGTTAAATTGAATAAATCAATTTTACCGGCGGGTGTAATTGATAATCTTGAAAGTTTGGGGTCAACTTTCGGAAGGGGAGGAAGGGCGAGGACCGATTGGTGTAATAAGAAAACTTGAATACACCATGTATATATGTGTGTATGTATCGCCTCTTTCGGAACGTGATCGAACCCTAGCCGTCAAGGAGAAGGATTTGCGCTGGTTTCGGCGTGGAAGCAAGGAGAAGCTTCGAGACTGCGCCTCCCTCTTTCACGGTAAGGCTATTGCCCCTTGTCGTTTTTGTTTGGTCGTAGTGTGGTTCCGTGGGTTGGAGGCGTTGTGGTCGGGGTCGCTGTACTAGGGCCAGTCGTTGTGTTAGCCAGAGAATGGTTCGTGATCGGTGGTTGGATCATGGTGGTTCCGGTGGTGAGCTCAGGTGGTGGTGTAGTGAGCCGGCGAAGGGAAGAAGAAGACGCTGGGTTGAATAATTGAAATTATTGGTTTTGATTATTTTATTATTTTTATTTTTAGGTGGATTAATAGAAGGTTATTCATCCCGGGGAGTTCTAGAAAATTGCTGAATTTTCTCGTGAAACTTTCTGTGCGGGAATAAGGTGAGTGCAGGACCATAGGCGTAATTAAATAATTTTGATAATTGATGTGATTTCGTGATTATAGGCCGTTTACGATCTCGGAGGGTCTAGATCGAGTGTTTCATGAAATGTTTGATTTATTCGGTATTTCGTGATAGTCTATATTAATTATCTTAATTATTTGTTAGCCTGTAGATGGGAGGATTGCCTCGCTAAGTATTTTTCGAAATACTTATGCATCTCTTATATATTAATTGATGCAGGAAAAGAGAAAGTGTGACCGTGGGATCAGGGCGAGGAAGAGGGGGTGATCTAGACTTGTCGTTTATTTGATTATTTTATTTAATAAATTATGATCTTGATTATTCGGATTTTTAATCTTGAACCGGAAATTAATTGGTGAGGTTCAGTTATTATTATTTATGGGAATTTTAATAATTATTTGCAAAAAAAAAAAAAAAAAAAACGGGTGCGGTTGTTTCAATTTGGTATCAGAGCATTTACGGTTCTAGGACGGTTTTAAAAAAAAAAATTCCGCTATTAGAACTGTCTATGTGAGTTAGTCAATTGTTGAGCTTGAAGTTCTAGATCATCCTCTTCGAGCCTTCAATGAGATTCCACGGTAAGACTCGTGTTTGTTTTACTATTGTTGTTGTCAATTAGTAACAAGTGGTTATATAAGATGGTTGATTCTGATAGCGTTGGGCAAGGTCTCAGAGGTCGGGGTGGTCGTGGCGGCCGTGGTCGGGGCGGCAGAACAGGCCGTGGCGGCAGAGGTGGTAGAGGTGGCAGAGCAGCTGCGAATGTGACGCAGAGTGTCACGGTGGAGCAGGGGGCGTATGATCACGCCGAGGGGGAAGGTCAGTCGGAGCCAGCGGCCGTGTATGGTGCGATGCCGGCGCCGGGTGGTGCTCAGGTGGGTGCGGGCCCGAACCCGATGGCGGCTGTTTTGGGCATGTTGGCCCAGCTCTTGGAGAGGTTACCTGGTGTGGTACCGGCTCCAGCTCCAGTGGCGCCACAGGGGGTTGCCGCGATGCCGGGTGTTGTTGCTCCGGGAGTTCCGGGAGTGGTTGCTGAGGCCGAGCCAGTGGTTCCGTCGTACCTGAGGGTGATGGAGCATATGCAGAGGTTGGGCACCAAGTTTTTCAGCGGTGGTGCTCGACCGATTGAGTCTGATGAGTGGAGGTCCAGGTTGGAGAGGAACTTCCAGTCGATCAGATGCCCTGAGGAGTATAGGGTTGACTTGGCGGTGCATTATCTGGAGGGAGATGCACATGAGTGGTGGCAGGGTGTTGCTGCGAGGAGGGCGGGAGTAGTGTGGTCTTGGGACGAGTTCCGGAGGGAGTTCGATCTCAAGTATTTTCCGCGGGAGGCTCGCGACAGGTTACAGGGGGAGTTTCTGTACTTGTCACAGGGGATTCGTTCGGTTCGTGAGTATGAGGCCGAGTTTAACCGGCTAAAGTGGTTTGCTGGTCGGGGTGCATATACCGAGCATGAGTTGATTTGTGCTTTCATGCGAGGTATGCGTATCGATCTCAGGAACCGATGCATAGTCCGCAAGTTCGAGTCGGTATCCGAACTGGTGGAGTGTGCAGCGCAGCTTGAGGAGGGGATGAGGCAGGAGGCTAGTTTAAAGACTGCAGTACCAGAGGTTCCGCGACGGCCTCAAAGTCAGAGTGTTGCTCCGAGCAAGGGCGGTAAGTCTGGTCAGCAGCAGGGACAGAAGAGGAAGTGGGAGGATACTTCCAAGGAAGCGGGTTCTGGACCACGTTGCTTCGGGTGCGGAGCCTATGGACATCGCGTGGCGGATTGTTCTCGAGGGGGACCGGTGTGCTTCCATTGCAAGGAACCCGGTCACATCAAGAAGGATTGTCCGAAGTTGGCTCAGCCATTTGTGAGGATCGAGACACCGCCTCCGAAACGGGCCGCAGTGGCACCGAGGGTGTTCACCATAGGCGCGGAGTCAGGCGAGGCGAGCGGCAGCAGACCGATTACTGGTTAGCTACCTTAATTATGTTCTTGTTTGATTGTAATTTCAGTTACTCGCTCTGTAATTGGTGTTTGCTGTTTGCCTTAAATCATTTTCGTGCTTAGGAACCCTTAGTGTGGCTGGGGTAGAGTCACATGTGTTGTTTGACTCCGGAGCGTCCCACAGTTTTGCCACACCGGATTGGGTGTCGGGGAGCGGTATCCAAGAGTTGTTTGGGGACCACTCGGGTGTGGTGAGAGTTGCTGGGGGTCGTTTGTTGAGGACTCAGGGCTGTGTGGAGAATGTCGACATTCTTATCGCCGGAGAGCTTATGCCAGCGGATTTGATAGTGTGCCCAGTGGAACTCTATGACATCATTTTGGGTATGGACTGGCTGGGAAAGTTCAAGGCTCATTTGGATTGTCACCGGGGTCGTGTGGTTTTCGAGCATGCTAACAGAAGACTGGTTTATCAGGGAGTGAGACCGGTGCCGGGAGGCATCGTCGTTTCTGCGGTTCACGCGGAGCGTTTGATCGAGCAGGGTTGTGAGGCCTATTTGGCTACCATTTCGATACCTGGTGAGCTTGGGGAGTCAGCGGTGCGGGATATTGAGGTGGTCTGGGAGTTCGAGGATGTGTTCCAGCAGTTGAGCGGGTTACCACCATCCAGGTCGGATCCTTTTACCATTGAATTAGAGCCGGGGACGACGCCGTTGTCTAAGGCTCCTTACAGGATGGCTCCAGCGGAGATGGCTGAGCTTAAGAAGCAGCTTGAGGAGTTGTTGGAAAAGGGTTTCATTAGACCGAGCAGTTCTCCGTGGGGTGCACCGGTACTGTTCGTCAAGAAGAAGGACGGGAGCTTCCGGTTGTGCATTGATTATCGGGGGCTGAACCGGGTTACTGTGAAGAATAAGTATCCATTACCGAGGATCGATGAGTTGCTAGATCAGTTGCAGGGTGCTTCGTGGTTCTCTAAGATTGATTTGGCATCGGGTTATCATCAGATCCCGATAGCGGAGTCGGACATCAGGAAGACGGCTTTCAGGACGAGATACGGGCACTACGAGTTTGTGGTGATGCCGTTTGGGTTGACGAATGCACCGGCTGCGTTTATGAGGTTGATGAACGGCGTGTTCCAGGAGTATCTGGATGAGTTCGTCATAATTTTCATCGACGACATTCTAGTGTATTCGAAGAGTCCTGAAGAGCACATGGTTCACCTGAGGAAAGTTCTGGAGAAGCTACGGGAGCAAAAGTTGTTCGCTAAGCTGAGCAAGTGTAGTTTCTGGCAGCGGGAGATCGGATTTCTGGGGCACGTCGTATCTGATCGTGGTGTTTCAGTGGATCCGGAGAAGATTCGCTCGATTGAGGAGTGGCCGAGACCGAAGAATGCCTCGGAGATTCGCAGTTTTCTGGGTCTGGCGGGTTATTACAGGAGGTTCGTCAAGGGGTTTGCTAGTATGGCGCAGGCCATGACCAAGTTGACAGGGAAGGACGTTCCTTTCGTGTGGTCGGACCAGTGTGAGGAGAGCTTTGTGAAGCTCAAGGAGATGCTGGTGAGTACTCCGGTGTTGGCCTTGCCGAAGCAGGATGAGCCATACGTCGTGTTCACAGACGCGTCCAGGGTGGGGCTCGGTTGTGTATTGATGCAGCAGGGTAAGGTGATTGCATATGCTTCCAGGCAGTTGAGGAAACATGAATGCAATTATCCTACTCACGATCTTGAGATGGCTGCTGTGGTGTTTGCATTAAAGATCTGGAGGTCTTATCTGTATGGCGGTAAGGTTCAGGTGTTCACAGACCACAAAAGTCTGAAGTACATCTTTACCCAGCCCGAGCTGAATCTGCGACAGAGGCGATGGATGGAGCTTGTTGCGGATTATGACCTGGAGATAGCTTACCATCCCGGTAAAGCGAATCTTGTAGCTGATGCTTTGAGCAGGAAGCGGGTTATTTTAGACACTGAGCGAGATACAGAGGCGTTGGTAGGCATGGTGAGTGCCCTGAGACTGTGTGCTGTGTCTGAGGAGCCTGAGCCGTTGGGTTTAGAGGCGGTGGATCAGGCGGATATTCTGACTAGGGTGCGGGTAGCACAGCAATTGGATGCAGAATTAATGCAGGCTAGCAGGGCAGAGCGGTCTGAGTATGAGTTCTCCAACAATGGAACTATCCTTTTGAGGGGCAGGGTGTATGTACCGAAGGACGAAGTGCTGAGGCAGGAAATCCTGAGGGAAGCACATCAGAGCCGTTTCGCTATTCATCCAGGAGCTACCAAGATGTACCGTGACCTCAAACGGTATTACCAGTGGGTAGGGATGAAGAAGGATGTTGCCAGCTGGGTTGCGGGGTGTGATACATGTCAGTTGGTGAAGGCTGAGCATCAGGTTCCGAGCGGGTTGTTGAGGAGTTTACCCATTCCGGAGTGGAAGTGGGACATGATTACCATGGATTTCGTGGTGGGCCTGCCGGTTTCGCGAACCAAGGACGCTATTTGGGTCATCGTCGATAGGTTGACCAAGTCTGCGCACTTCTTGGCCATAAAAAAGACCGACGGTGCGGAAGTGTTGGCCAAGAGGTACGTCAGGGAGATTGTGAAGCTGCATGGGGTACCGGTGAGTATAGTGTCGGATCGAGATCCGAAGTTCTCCTCGTTGTTCTGGGGCGCTTTCCAGAAGGAGATGGGTACTAAGGTACACATGAGTGCAGCTTATCATCCCCAGACCGATGGGCAGTCGGAGAGGACTATCCAGACGTTGGAGGATCTGTTGAGGATGTGTGTGTTGGATTGGGGTGGACATTGGGCGGATCATCTGAATCTAGTGGAGTTTGCGTACAATAACAGCTACCAGGCTAGTATCGGCATGGCACCATTTGAGGCGTTGTATGGTAGGCCTTGCAGGACCCCGTTGTGTTGGACACAAGTGGGGGAGAGGAGCCTGTTGGGGGCTGACTTTGTGCAGGAGACGACTGAGAAGGTCCGGATTGTGAAGTTGAACATGAAGGAAGCTCAAGATCGTCAGAAAAGCTACGCAGATCGGCGTAGGAAGGAGCTGGAGTTCGCAGTTGGCAATTTGGTCTATCTGAAGATGGCCATGTTGAGGGGTCCGAACAGGTCCATTTCCGAGACTAAGTTGAGTCCGCGATATATGGGTCCCGTCAGGGTGTTGGAGCGGGTCGGACCGGTGGCTTATCGGCTAGAGTTGCCGGAGTCTATGCAGGCATTTCACAAGGTGTTTCATGTGTCGATGCTAAAGAAATGTCTGCACAAAGATGATCAGGTGGTCACGGGGGTGCCATCAGATTTGACACCGAGCATGGTGGTGGAGGCGAGGCCTCTGAGAGTCCTAGATCGTCGGGTGAGAGTGATCAGGAGGAAGAAGGTTCCTGAGATGCAGGTGCTGTGGGACTGCAATGGAGCCGAGGAGGTGACTTGGGAGCCGGAAGAGAAGTTGAAGCGCAAGTTTCCCAAGTGGTTCGGCAAACTAGAGGGTTAGCCGGGTGTTTTCCATGTCGTTGTAACCGTGGTGTTGGGGTTTTGGGGAGTTATTGCGTCGTTGTACTCGTTTATTTTATGGTGTTATAATTAATCGATGTACTTGGAGCTTTTGATTATTCAATATAAAGGTGTTTTCATTGAAAATGTTGAGTGGTGTGGTTACTAGGGGATTAGTAGACAGGTTGGCGGGCTACTAGTGGTAGTGGTCCGATAGCGGGAGTGCGGATACTAGGTGATTGGTAGCCGCATAGGGCTGATAGTTCCGGATTGGTTTGGCACGGGGTGGTGGCCCCATATAGCGGCATCGGAGTGCACTGGTGAGTCACTGCCGAGTGTACCTGGCCGGCTGGGTTTCGATGTGATTCCTGATTGGTGAGACAGGTCACTAGAGAGATTGCCGTTGTCTGGCTCTCTATGCGTTAGACGGACCGATCCATGGTGTTGGGTCGTGAAGTCGTTATACACCCGGGTGTTGGAGTGGTTGGCCAAACCAAGTAGGGAACTATGGCACTATGGTGTTGAGCCGTGATACCGTTGTTGGTGGAGTTGGAAGAGCGGTCGTGCGACGCTGAATTGGAATAGCGGTTGTGCTATGTTGTGGATGTTCGTTGGACGTTAGATTCGAGGACGAATCTATGTTAGTGGGGGAGAATTGTAACACCCGTAATCCATTAATTGGGCTTAATTTGACCTTTTAGAAGTTACGGGGGGTTAAAATGAATAAATCAATTTTACCGGCGGGTGTAATTGATAATCTTGAAAGTTTGGGGTCAACTTTCGGAAGGGGAGGAAGGGCGAGGACCGATTGGTGTAATAAGAAAACTTGAATACACCATGTATATATGTGTGTATGTATCGCCTCTTTCGGAACGTGATCGAACCCTAGCCGTCAAGGAGAAGGATTTGCGCTGGTTTCGGCGTGGAAGCAAGGAGAAGCTTCGAGCCTGCGCCTCCCTCTTCCACGGTAAGGCTCCTGCCCCTTGTCGTTTTGGTTTGGTCGTAGTGTGGTTCCGTGGGTTGGAGGCGTTGTGGTCGGGGTCGCTGTACTAGGGCCAGTCGTTGTGTTAGCCAGAGAATGGTTCGTGATCGGTGGTTGGATCATGGTGGTTCCGGTGGTGAGCTCAGGTGGTGGTGTAGTGAGCCGGCGAAGGGAAGAAGAAGATGCTGGGTTGAGTAATTGAAATTATTGGTTTTGATTATTTTATTATTTTTATTTTTAGGTGGATTAATAGAAGGTTATTCATCCCGGGGAGTTCTAGAAAATTGCTGAATTTTCTCGTGAAACTTTCTGTGCGGGAATAAGGTGAGTGCAGGACCATAGGCGTAATTAAATAATTTTGATAATTGATGTGATTTCGTGATTATAGGCCGTTTACGATCTCGGAGGGTCTAGATCGAGTGTTTCATGAAATGTTTGATTTATTCGGTATTTTCGTGATAGTCTATATTAATTATCTTAATTATTTGTTAGCCTGTAGATGGGAGGATTGCCTCGCTAAGTATTTTTCGAAATACTTATGCATCTCTTATATATTAATTGATGCAGGAAAAGAGAAAGTGTGACCGTGGGATCAGGGCGAGGAAGAGGGGGTGATCTAGACTTGTCGTTTATTTGATTATTTTATTTAATAAATTATGATCTTGATTATTCGGATTTTTAATCTTGAACCGGAAATTAATTGGTGAGGTTCAGTTATTATTATTTATGGGAATTTTAATAATTATTTGCAAAAAAAAAAAAAAAAAAAAAAACGGGTGCGGTTGTTTCAATTTGGTATCAGAGCATTTACGGTTCTAGGACGGTTTTAAAAAAAAAAATTCCGCTATTAGAACTGTCTATGTGAGTTAGTCAATTGTTGAGCTTGAAGTTCTAGATCATCCTCTTCGAGCCTTCAATGAGATTCCACGGTAAGACTCGTGTTTGTTTTACTATTGCTGTTGTCAATTAGTAACAAGTGGTTATATAAGATGGTTGATTCTGATAGCGTTGGGCAAGGTCTCAGAGGTCGGGGTGGTCGTGGCGGCCGTGGTCGGGGCGGCAGAACAGGCCGTGGCGGCAGAGGTGGTAGAGGTGGCAGAGCAGCTGCGAATGTGACGCAGAGTGTCACGGTGGAGCAGGGGGCGTATGATCACGCCGAGGGGGAAGGTCAGTCGGAGCCAGCGGCCGTGTATGGTGCGATGCCGGCGCCGGGTGGTGCTCAGGTGGGTGCGGGCCCGAACCCGATGGCGGCTGTTTTGGGCATGTTGGCCCAGCTCTTGGAGAGGTTACCTGGTGTGGTACCGGCTCCAGCTCCAGTGGCGCCACAGGGGGTTGCCGCGATGCCGGGTGTTGTTGCTCCGGGAGTTCCGGGAGTGGTTGCTGAGGCCGAGCCAGTGGTTCCGTCGTACCTGAGGGTGATGGAGAATATGCAGAGGTTGGGCACCAAGTTTTTCAGCGGTGGTGCTCGACCGATTGAGTCTGATGAGTGGAGGTCCAGGTTGGAGAGGAACTTCCAGTCGATCAGATGCCCTGAGGAGTATAGGGTTGACTTGGCGGTGCATTATCTGGAGGGAGATGCACATGAGTGGTGGCAGGGTGTTGCTGCGAGGAGGGCGGGAGTAGTGTGGTCTTGGGACGAGTTCCGGAGGGAGTTCGATCTCAAGTATTTTCCGCGGGAGGCTCGCGACAGGTTACAGGGGGAGTTTCTGTACTTGTCACAGGGGATTCGTTCGGTTCGTGAGTACGAGGCCGAGTTTAACCGGCTAAAGCGGTTTGCTGGTCGGGGTGCAGATACCGAGCATGAGTTGATTTGTGCTTTCATGCGAGGTATGCGTATCGATCTCAGGAACCGATGCATAGTCCGCAAGTTCGAGTCGGTATCCGAACTGGTGGAGTGTGCAGCGCAGCTTGAGGAGGGGATGAGGCAGGAGGCTAGTTTAAAGGCTGCAGTACCAGAGGTTCCGCGACGGCCTCAAAGTCAGAGTGTTGCTCCGAGCAAGGGCGGTAAGTCTGGTCAGCAGCAGGGACAGAAGAGGAAGTGGGAGGATACTTCCAAGGAAGCGGGTTCTGGACCACGTTGCTTCGGGTGCGGAGCCTATGGACATCGCGTGGCGGATTGTTCTCGAGGGGGACCGGTGTGCTTCCATTGCAAGGAACCCGGTCACATCAAGAAGGATTGTCCGAAGTTGGCTCAGCCATTTGTGAGGATCGAGGCACCGCCTCCGAAACGGGCCGCAGTGGCACCGAGGGTGTTCACCATAGGCGCGGAGTCAGGCGAGGCGAGCGGCAGCAGACCGATTACTGGTTAGCTACCTTAATTATGTTCTTGTTTGATTGTAATTTCAGTTACTCGCTCTGTAATTGGTGTTTGCTGTTTGCCTTAAATCCTTTTCGTGCTTAGGAACCCTTAGTGTGGCTGGGGTAGAGTCACATGTGTTGTTTGACTCCGGAGCGTCCCACAGTTTTGCCACACCGGATTGGGTGTCGGGGAGCGGTATCCAAGAGTTGTTTGGGGACCACTCGGGTGTGGTGAGAGTTGCTGGGGGTCGTTTGTTGAGGACTCAGGGCTGTGTGGAGAATGTCGACATTCTTATCGCCGGAGAGCTGATGCCAACGGATTTGATAGTGTGCCGTTGGAATGAGACTTTTACCAACGGATTTGCAAGGAAATCCATGGTATGTCAAAACATATGGCTTATGATCATAAGAGTGAGCAAGTGTGTATTCATCATATCTCATCCTTAAGATGAATGTTATACTCCTACACATTTTTGATATGAATTCTTATTCTTGTTGTGCTTTCTTTCACCGGACATATTAAATTTACATTGTATAACATAGCTTGCACCACTCAGGTAGTAGTTATATGCGTAAGATGATTCACACTTTACTTTTTGGAATGAGACATTTAGCAACGGATTTGCAAGGAAAGTCAAGAAATCCGTTGCAAAACAAAGAAATCCGTTGCAAAATCAAGAAATCCATTGCAAAACCGTTGGTATTCCGTTCCAAAATGAAAAACCAAAAATTACCCAAGTATGAAACCGAAAATGGCTAATTATATGTTAACAAGGATCATTTTAGTTGTTATTATTGTTTTCCTTGAAGATTAATGTTTTCTTTGCCCATATTTCATTAGAAAATCCAAGGTATGTCAAAATATATGGCTTATGATCATAAGAGTGAGCAAGTGTGTATTCATCATATCTCATCCTTAAGATGAATGTTATACTCTTACACATTTTTGATATGAATTCTTATTCTTGTTGTGCTTTCTTTTACTGCACATATTAAATTTACATTGTATAAGATAGCTTGCACCACTCATGTAGTAGTTATATGCGTAAGACGATTCACACTTTATTTTTTTGGAATGAGACTTTTAGCAACGGATTTGAAAAGAAACTAAAGAAATCCATTGCAAAACCAAGAAAACCATTGCAAAGTCAAGAAAACCATTGCAAAACCGTTGATATTCCGTTGCAAAAGGAAAAACCAAAAATTACCCAAGTATGAAACCGAAAATGGCTAATTATAGGTTAACAAGGATCATTTTAGTTGTTATTATTGTTTTCCTTGGAGATTAATGTTTTCTTTGCCCATATTTCATTAGAAAATCCATGGTATGTCAAACAATATGTCATATGATCATAAGAGTGAGTAAGTGTGTATTAATCATATCTCATCCTTAAGATGAATGCTCTACTCTTACACATTTTTGATATGAATGCTTATTCTTGTTGTGCTTTCTTTCACTGCACATATTAAATTTACTTTGTATAACATAGCTTGCACCACTCAGGTAGTAGTTATATGCGTAAGATGATTCACACTTTCTTTTTTTGGAATGAGACATTTAGCAACGGATTTGCAAGGAAAGTCAAGAAATCAGTTGCAAAACCTTGAAATCCATTGCAAAATCAAGAAATCCGTTGTAAAACCGTTGCTATTTCGTTGCAAAACAAAAAACCAAAAATTACCCAATTATGAAACCGAAAATGGCTAATTATATGTTAACAAGGATCATTTTAGTTGTTATTATTGTTTTCCTTGGAGATTAATGTTTTCTTTGCCCATATTTCATTAGAAAATCAATGGTATGTCAAACAATATGGCTTATGATCATAAGAGTGAGTAAGTGTGTTTTAATCATATCTCATCCTTAAGATGAATGTTCTACTCTTACACATTTTTGATATGAATGCTTATTAATGTTGTGCTTTCTTTCACTGCACATATTAAATTTACTTTGTATAACATAGCTTGCACCACTCAGGTAGTAGTTATATGCGTAAGATGGTTCACACTTTATTTTTTTGGAATGAGACATTTAGCAACGGATTTGCAAGGAAAGTCAAGAAATCCGTTGCAAAACCAAGAAATCCGTTGCAAAATCAAGAAATCCGTTGTAAAACCGTTGCTATTCCGTTGCAAAAGGAAAAACCAAAAATTACCCAAGTATGAAACCGAAAATGGCTAATTATATGTTAACAAGGATCATTTTAGTTGTTATTATTGTTTTCTTTGAAGATTAATGTTTTCTTGGCAAATATTTCATAAGAAAATCCATGGTATGTCAAAATATATGGCTTATGATCATAAGAGTGAGCAAGTGTGTATTCATCATATCTCATCCATAAGATGAATGTTATAGTCTTACACATTTTTGATATGAATTCTTATTCTTGTTGTGCTTTCTTTTACTGCACATATTAAATTTACATTGTATAACATAGCTTGCACCACTCATGTAGTAGTTATATGCGTAAGACGATTTACACTTTCTTTTTTTGGAATGAGACATTTAGCAACGGATTTGCAAGGAAAGTCAAGAAATCCGTTGCAAAACCAAGAAATACGTTGCAAAACCGTTGCTATTCTGTTGCAAAAGGAAAAACCAAAAATTACCCAAGTATGAAACCGAAAATGGCAAATTATATGTTAACAAGGATCATTTTAGTTGTTATTATTGTTTTCCTTGAAGATTAATGTTTTCTTTGCCCATATTTCATAAGAAAATCCATGGTATGTCAAAACATATGGCTTATGATCATAAGAGTGAGCAAGTGTGTATTCATCATATCTCATCCTTAAGATGAATGTTATACTCCTACACATTTTTGATATGAATTCTTATTCTTGTTGTGCTTTCTTTCACCGGACATATTAAATTTACATTGTATAACATAGCTTGCACCACTCAGGTAGTAGTTATATGCGTAAGATGATTCACACTTTACTTTTTGGAATGAGACATTTAGCAACGGATTTGCAAGGAAAGTCAAGAAATCCGTTGCAAAACAAAGAAATCCGTTGCAAAATCAAGAAATCCGTTGCAAAACCGTTGGTATTCCGTTCCAAAATGAAAAACCAAAAATTACCCAAGTATGAAACCGAAAATGGCTAATTATATGTTAACAAGGATCATTTTAGTTGTTATTATTGTTTTCCTTGAAGATTAATGTTTTCTTTGCCCATATTTCATTAGAAAATCCAAGGTATGTCAAAATATATGGCTTATGATCATAAGAGTGAGCAAGTGTGTATTCATCATATCTCATCCTTAAGATGAATGTTATACTCTTACACATTTTTGATATGAATTCTTATTCTTGTTGTGCTTTCTTTTACTGCACATATTAAATTTACATTGTATAAGATAGCTTGCACCACTCATGTAGTAGTTATATGCGTAAGACGATTCACACTTTATTTTTTTGGAATGAGACTTTTAGCAACGGATTTGCAAGGAAACTAAAGAAATCCATTGCATAACCAAGAAATCCATTGCAAAGTCAAGAAAACCATTACAAAACCGTTGCTATTCCGTTGCAAAAGGAAAAACCAAAAATTACCCAAGTATGAAACCAAAAATGGCTAATTATAGGTTAACAAGGATCATTTTAGTTGTTATTATTGTTTTCCTTGGAGATTAATGTTTTCTTTGCCCATATTTCATTAGAAAATCCATGGTATGTCAAACAATATGTCATATGATCATAAGAGTGAGTAAGTGTGTATTAATCATATCTCATCCTTAAGATGAATGCTCTACTCTTACACATTTTTGATATGAATGCTTATTCTTGTTGTGCTTTCTTTCACTGCACATATTAAATTTACTTTGTATAACATAGCTTGCACCACTCAGGTAGTAGTTATATGCGTAAGATGATTCACACTTTCTTTTTTTGGAATGAGACATTTAGCAACGGATTTGCAAGGAAAGTCAAGAAATCCGTTGCAAAACCTTGAAATCCATTGCAAAATCAAGAAATCCGTTGTAAAACCGTTGTTATTCCGTTGCAAAAGAAAAAACCAAAAATTACCCAATTATGAAACCGAAAATGGCTAATTATATGTTAACAAGGATCATTTTAGTTGTTATTATTGTTTTCCTTGGAGATTAATGTTTTCTTTGCCCATATTTCATTAGAAAATCAATGGTATGTCAAACAATATGGCTTATGATCATAAGAGTGAGTAAGTGTGTTTTAATCATATCTCATCCTTAAGATGAATGTTCTACTCTTACACATTTTTGATATGAATGCTTATTAATGTTGTGCTTTCTTTCACTGCACATATTAAATTTACTTTGTATAACATAGCTTGCACCACTCAGGTAGTAGTTATATGCGTAAGATGGTTCACACTTTATTTTTTTGGAATGAGACATTTAGCAACGGATTTGCAAGGAAAGTCAAGAAATCCGTTGCAAAACCAAGAAATCCGTTGCAAAATCAAGAAATCCGTTGTAAAACCGTTGCTATTCCGTTGCAAAAGGAAAAACCAAAAATTACCCAAGTATGAAACCGAAAATGGCTAATTATATGTTATGATGGATCATTTTAGTTGTTATTATTCTTTTACTGCACATATTAAATTTACATTGTATAACATAGCTTGCACCACTCATGTAGTAGTTATATGCGTAAGACGATTTACACTTTCTTTTTTTGGAATGAGACATTTAGCAACGGATTTGCAAGGAAAGTCAAGAAATTCGTTGAAAAACCAAGAAATACGTTGCAAAACCGTTGCTATTCTGTTGCAAAAGTAAAAACAAAAAATTACCCAAGTATGAAACCGAAAATGGCAAATTATATGTTAACAAGGATCATTTTAGTTGTTATTATTGTTTTCCTTGAAGATTAATGTGTTCTTTGCCCATATTTCATAAGAAAATCCATGGTATGTCAAACAAAATGGCTTATGATCATAAGAGTGAGCAAGTGTGTATTCATCATATCTCATCCTTAAGATGAATGTTATACTCCTACACATTTTTGATATGAATTCTTATTCTTGTTGTGCTTTCTTTCACCGGACATATTAAATTTACATTGTATAACATAGCTTGCACCACTCAGGTAGTAGTTATATGCGTAAGATGATTCACACTTTACTTTTTGGAATGAGACATTTAGCAACGGATTTGCAAGGAAAGTCAAGAAATCGGTTGCAAAACCAAGAAATCCGTTGCAAAATCAAGAAATCAGTTGTAAAACCGTTGCTATTCCGTTGCAAAAGGAAAAACCAAAAATTACCCAAGTATGAAACCGAAAATGGCTAATTATATGTTAACAAGGATCATTTTAGTTGTTATTATTGTTTTCCTTGAAGATTAATGTTTTCTTGGCCCATATTTCATAAGAAAATCCATGGTATGTCAAAATATATGGCTTATGATCATAAGAGTGAGCAAGTGTGTATTCATCATATCTCATCCTTAAGATGAATGTTATACTATTACACATTTTTGATATGAATTCTTATTCTTGTTGTGCTTTCTTTTACTGCACATATTAAATTTACATTGTATAACATAGCTTGCACCACTCATGTAGTAGTTATATGCGTAAGACGATTTACACTTTCTTTTTTTGGAATGAGACATTTAGCAACGGATTTGCAAGGAAAATCAAGAAATCCGTTGAAAAACCAAGAAATACGTTGCAAAACCGTTGCTATTTTGTTGCAAAAGTAAAAACCAAAAATTACCCAAGTATGAAACCGAAAATGGCAAATTATATGTTAACAAGGATCATTTTAGTTGTTATTATTGTTTTCCTTGAAGATTAATGTTTTCTTTGCCCATATTTCATTAGAAAATTCAAGGTATGTCAAAAAATATGGCTTATGGTCATAAGAGTGAGCAAGTGTGTATTCATCATATCTCATCCTTAAGATGAATGTTACACTCTTACACATTTTTGATATTAATTCTTATTCTTGTGGTGCTTTCTTTTACTACACATATTAAATTTACATTGTATAACATAGCTTGCACCACTCATGTAGTAGTTATATGCGTAAGACGATTCACACTTTATTTTTTTGGAATGAGACTTTTAGCAACGGATTTGCAAGGAAACTAAAGAAATCCGTTGCAAAACCAAGAAATCCGTTGCAAAATAAAGAAATCCATTGCAAAACCGTTGCTATTCCGTTGCAAAAGGAAAAACCAAAAATTACCCAAGTATGAAATCGAAAATGGCTAATTATATGTTAACAAGGATCATTTTAGTTGTTATTATTGTTTTCCTTGGAGATTAATGTTTTATTTGCCCATATTTCTTTAGAAAATCCATGGTATGTCAAACAATATGGCTTATGATCATAAGAATGAGTAAGTGTGTATTAATCATATCTCATCCTTAAGATGAATGTTCTACTCTTACACATTTTTGATATGAATGCTTATTCATGTTGTGCTTTCTTTCACTGCACATATTAAATTTACTATTTATAACATAGCTTGCACCACTCAGGTAGTAGTTATATGCGTACGATGATTCACACTTTATTTTTTTGGAATGAAACATTTAGCAACAGATTTGAAAGGAAAGTCAAGAAATCCGTTGCAAAACCAAGAAATCCGTTGCAAAATCAAGAAATCCGTTGTAAAACCGTTGCTATTCCGTTGCAAAAGGAAAAACCAAAAATTACCCAAGTATGAAACCGAAAATGGCTAATTATATGTTAACAAGGATCATTTTAGTTGTTATTATTGTTTTCCTTGAAGATTAATGTTTTCTTGGCATATATTTCATAAGAAAATCCATGGTATGTCAAAATATATGGCTTATGATCATAAGAGTGAGCAAGTGTGTATTCATCATATCTCATCCTTAAGATGAATGTTATACTCTTACACATTTTTGATATGAATTCTTATTCTTGTTGTGCTTTCTTTTACTGCACATATTAAATTTACATTGTATAACATAGCTTGCACCACTCATGTAGTAGTTATATGCGTAAGACGATTTACACTTTCTTTTTTTGGAATGAGACATTTAGCAACGGATTTGCAAGGAAAGTCAAGAAATCCGTTGCAAAACCAAGAAATACGTTGCAAAACCGTTGCTATTCTGTTGCAAAAGGAAAAACCAAAAATTACCCAAGTATGAAACCGAAAATGGCTAATTATATGTTAACAAGGATCATTTTAGTTGTTATTATTGTTTTCCTTGAAGATTAATGTTTTCTTTGCCCATATTTCATAAGAAAATCCATAGTGTGTCAAAAAATATGGCTTATGATCATAAGAGTGAGCAAGTGTGTATTCATCATATCTCATCCTTAAGATGAATGTTATACTCCTACACATTTTTGATATGAATTCTTATTCTTGTTGTGCTTTCTTTCACCGGACAAATTAAATTTACATTGTATAACATAGCTTGCACCACTCAGGTAGTAGTTATATGCGTAAGATGATTCACACTTTACTTTTTGGAATGAGACATTTAGCAACGGATTTGCAAGGAAAGTCAAGAAATCGGTTGCAAAACAAAGAAATCCGTTGCAAAATCAAGAAATCAGTTGTAAAACCGTTGCTATTCCGTTGCAAAAGGAAAAACCAAAAATTACCCAAGTATGAAACTGAAAATGGCTAATTATATGTTAACAAAGATCATTTTAGTTGTTATTATTGTTTTCCTTGAAGATTAATGTTTTCTTGGCCCATATTTCATAAGAAAATCCATGGTATGTCAAAATATATGGCTTATGATCATAAGAGTGAGCAAGTGTGTATTCATCATATCTCATCCTTAAGATGAATGTTATACTATTACACATTTTTGATATGAATTCTTATTCTTGTTGTGCTTTCTTTTACTGCACATATTAAATTTACATTGTATAACATAGCTTGCACCACTCATGTAGTAGTTATATGCCTAAGACGATTTACACTTTCTTTTTTTGGAATGAGACATTTAGCAACGGATTTGCAAGGAAAGTCAAGAAATCCGTTGAAAAACCAAGAAATACGTTGCAAAACCGTTGCTATTTTGTTGCAAAAGTAAAAACCAAAAATTACCCAAGTATGAAACCGAAAATGGCAAATTATATGTTAACAAGGATCATTTTAGTTGTTATTATTGTTTTCCTTGAAGATTAATGTTTTCTTTGCCCATATTTCATTAGAAAATTCAAGGTATGTCAAAAAATATGGCTTATGATCATAAGAGTGAGCAAGTGTGTATTCATCATATCTCATCCTTAAGATGAATGTTACACTCTTACACATTTTTGATATTAATTCTTATTCTTGTGGTGCTTTCTTTTACTACACATATTAAATTTACATTGTATAACATAGCTTGCACCACTCATGTAGTAGTTATATGCGTAAGACGATTCACACTTTATTTTTTTGGAATGAGACTTTTAGCAACGGATTTGCAAAGAAACTAAAGAAATCCGTTGCAAAACCAAGAAATTCGTTGCAAAATAAAAAAATCCATTGCAAAACCGTTTCTATTCCGTTGCAAAAGGAAAAACCAAAAATTACCCAAGTATGAAATCGAAAATGGCTAATTATATGTTAAAAATGATCATTTTAGTTGTTATTATTGTTTTCCTTGGAGATTAATGTTTTATTTGCCCATATTTCTTTAGAAAATCCTTGGTATGTCAAAAAATATGGCTTATGATCATAAGAATGAGTAAGTGTGTATTAATCATATCTCATCCTTAAGATGAATGTTCTACTCTTACACATTTTTGATATGAATGCTTATTAATGTTGTGCTTTCTTTCACTGCACATATTAAATTTACTTTGTATAACATAGCTTGCACCACTCAGGTAGTAGTTATATGCGTAAGATGATTTACACTTTATTTTTTTGGAATGAGACATTTAGCAACGGATTTGCAAGGAAAGTCAAGAATTCCGTTGCAAAACCAAGAAATCCGTTGCAAAATCAAGAAATCCGTTGTAAAACCGTTGCTATTCCGTTGCAAAAGGAAAAACCAAAAATTACCCAAGTATGAAACCGAAAATGGCTAATTATATGTTAACAAGGATCATTTTAGTTGTTATTATTGTTTTCCTTGAAGATTAATGTTTTCTTGGCATATATTTCATAAGAAAATCCATGGTATGTCAAAATATATGGCTTATGATCATAAGAGTGAGCAAGTGTGTATTCATCATATCTCATCCTTAAGATGAATGTTATACTCTTACACATTTTTGATATGAATTCTTATTCTTGTTGTGCTTTCTTTTACTGCACATATTAAATTTACATTGTATAACATAGCTTGCACCACTCATGTAGTAGTTATATGCGTAAGACGATTTACACTTTCTTTTTTTGGAATGAGACATTTAGCAACGGATTTGCAAGGAAAGTCAAGAAATCCGTTGAAAAACCAAGAAATATGTTGCAAAACCGTTGCTATT